>CAMZMU010000036.1:35523105-36006796 GCA_947311845.1 Poa pratensis | reverse complement strand
GGGGGGCGCGCGGCCCCATGGTGTGGCTGCCTCGTGGCTTCCTTCCGTCTCTCCTTTGGACTCCGTGTACGTGTTGGAAAAATAGGAGGTTCTGTCCAAGTTTCGTCCAATTCCGATGAATATTTCCAGGACTAGCTTTCTGGGTATACAAAAACAACAGAAAACAGGAACTGGCACTGTGGCATCTTGTTAATAGGTTAGTTTAGAAAATGTATAAAAATGCTATGAAGTGTATATAAAACATGTAACAATTGGTATAATATCAACATGGAACATCAGAAATTATAGATACGTTTGAGACATATCAGTATCCTCCTCAGGACGAGGTGCTGTCTCGAGGGTGCGCGGGCGTATGTGTGGCTGTGTAGCGGCGGAGGTCTTGCTGGTACCTTGCCGCCCGGAGGCAGCATGGCAGCGGATTCCCTCGAGCAGCAGCAGGTCATCGTTGCGGATGTCATCCTGGTTGGCTTCGTGAAGGCGAGGACTCGCGGGGACCCGTGCTTGAGCTCGTTGGGGAGTACTGCTTCAGCTCGTAGATGAGGGAGAACGGCGTTTCACCAGTGGGCTTCGTGGCTGTTGTGCGGATGGACCAGAGCACGGATGGGAGCTCATCAATCCAGTTTCTTGCCGCTGGCCTTGAGGCGATTGAAGCTTCTTGTCTTGAGGCCCTTGAGCACTTCAGCATTCGCTCGCTCGGCATGCCCGTTGCTTCATGGGTGAGCCACGAGGCATAGCAGATTTTGGGTGCCGAGCTGCCGCAGTAGGACTTGAAGATGCTGCTGGTGAACTGTGTGCCGTTGTCGGTGATGATGCGATTTGGTACGCCGAAGCGGCAGACTAGGCTCCTGATGAATTTCACCGCCGACCTCGCCGGGATGGTGCGCATTGCTTCAACCTCGCCCATTTGGTAAACTTGTCGATGGCGACGTAGAGGTAGCGGTAGCCCCCAAGCGTCGTGGGAAGGGTCCCAGGATGTCCAGCCCCCGAGCGCTCGTGGGAAGGGTCCAGAATGTCCAGCCCCCAGACCGCGAAGGGCCAGGAAAGGGGATGGTTTGAAGTCCCTGCGCAGGCTGGTGGATCTGCTTGGCGTGGAATTGGCATGCCTCGCAAGATTGGACGATGGGGTGGCGTCCTGAAGCACTGTAGGTAGTAGAAGCCACTTCTGAAACCTTCCCCGCGAGGGTGCGCGAGGATGGTGATGACCACTTTTCCACTGTGTATGTCCTGATCAGCTGACGGCCTTTTCTGAGGGGACGCATCGGAACGCGATCCCATTGGGATGCTTACGGTACAGATCTCCCTCGTGGAGGCAGTATGACTTGGCCTGGCGAGCGATTCTTTCTGCTTCTGCATCTTCTTCAGGGAGGACCCGTCCTGCAGGTACTCTTTGATCTCGACGATCCAATCCGCCGCCTGACGCACCAAGGTCAGCAGCAAGCGATCTCCTGAGGGCGGACCGCAGTTCTGGTGCTCAGTTGTTGGCGCTAGTGGGAGCTCTCGTCAATGTCCATGCCAGCTGCTTCTTTTTGGCTGTTTGACTGATGCCTTGATAAGCCTTTCCTCGACACGCCTGCTCGCTGGGCTTCCCTTCTTGATGCTCGCTTCGTGATGTTATCCGTCTCCTGATTTCTCCTGTGGGATATGCATGAGTTCCATTCCTCTGAAATGCTTCTCGAGCCTGCGGACCTCTCGAGGTAAGCGGCCATGTGGCCTCTTTAGGCTTGTAGCTCTTGTTGGAGAAGTTGACAAGAAGCTGGGAGATCGCTCTTGATGAGTATGCGCTTGACACCGAGAGCGATTGCAGCTCTGAGCCCAGCGAGGAGGGCCTTCGTATCGGCGATGTTGTTGGAGACCTTGTCGCTGTGCGTGAAGCATAACTGGACGGCGTAGAAGAGTTGTCGCCTGTTGGTGAAGTCAGGACAACGCCAGCCCCCGCGCTTTGGGTGCGAATGCCCATCGAAGTGCATGGTCCGGTAGTTGGGCGCTGCCCCTCCTGATGATGTGGCCTCTTCCTGACACATGTCCGTCCACTCGGCCGTGAAGTCCGCCAGCGCCTGCCCTGATGACCCTGGTGGTGTCAAACTGCAGCTCGAAAGGTTGCAGCTTGATGCCCCATCCTGCGACGCGATCTGTGGCGTTTGGGTTGCGTAGGACCTGCTCCAGGGGGTACGATGTGACCACCTTGATGGGGTGGCCCTGGAAGTAGTGACGTAGCTTCCTGGAAACGATGAGGAGTGCGAAGAGGAGCTTCTGCTACATGGTGTACCGCTCGCGAGCATCCCGTAGCACTGTGCTGACGAAGTAGACGGGGTCCTCGACAAGTGTTGTCGGTGGTACTTCAGCGCTGCGCTCTTCGTGGTGCTCTTCAGGGGCTTTGTCGAGGTTTTCTTGCGGCAGGTCCTCGGCGAGGATGTCTGTTGGTCGCGCGGGCTCGGCTTGAGGCTCGGGGCTTGGGGAGGCTGCTTCCTTGTCGGGGGGCTCTGGGCTTGGCGGGTAGTGTCCTTCTTGGCGAGGACCGGCTCTTCCCTTTCGGCCACCAGGACCGCGCTTGCCGTCTAAGGAGTGCTGCTAAGTACAGCTTCAGGGGCTCGCGAGGTCGTGGGGCGACCATGATTGGTGGGCTGGCTAGGTACTTCTTCAGGTCTTCGAATACCTTGGCTGCTTCTGGCGTCCACTTGAATGTTCCGGACATCTTCATGATCTTGAAAAACGGCAGCGCCCTCTCGCCGAACTTGGATATGAACGGCAAGACTGGCCATGCACCCGCCAGGCGGTGCATGTCCTTGAGGCGACGAGGTGGCTGCATTTCTTCTATGGCCCTGTCTTGTCGGATTTGCTTTGATGCCACGGTGAGACACTAGGAACTCGAGGAGTTTGCTGATGGTACCCCGAAGACGCACTTGGGGGGTTCAGCTTGATGTTGCCTTACATAGGTTGGCAAAGGTCTCCTCGAGATCCTTCAGGAGTGTGTGCTCTTCGCGAGTCTTGACCACGATGTCATCGACGTAGGCTTCTGCGTTTTCTCCCCATCTGAGCCCCCAAGGCAATCCTCATGAGCCTCTGGAACATGGCGCCGGCATTCTTCAGGCCGAAGGGCATGCAGACGTAGCAGAACACACGACAAGGGGTGAGAAATGCTATCTTCTCCTCGTCCTCCTGCGCCATCTTGATCTGGTGGTAGCCTGAGAAGGCATCCAGAAAACAGAGGAGGTCGCAGCCGGCGGTGGAGTCCACGATTTGGTCTATCCTTGGCAGTGGGTATGGGTCCTTGGGGCAGGCCTTGTTGAGGTCGGTGTAGTCGATGCAGAGCCGGCCTCCACCGGTGTGTTTGGGGACGAACACCGTGTTGGAGAGCCAAGTTGGATGTGCAACTTCTCGAATTATGCGTGCTTCCCTTAACTTCTCTACTTCCTTGACGATGAATTCTTGCTTGTCTGGCGCTTGGCGCCGTGCTTTCTGCTTCACTGGGCGTGCGTTTGGACACACGGCTAAGTGGTGCTCGATCATCTCCCTCGGTACTCCGGACATATCTGACGGTGTCCAAGCGAACATGTCAGAGTTTGCCCTGAGGAAGGCGACGAGCGCGCTTTCCAATTTGATAGGCAAGCCAGCGCCTATGGTGACGCTAGCCCCGAGCCGTGGCGTCCAGCGGCACCTTCTTCGTGGCTGTCTTTTTCTGAGAGAACAACGGCTTCTTCTTTACCGGCCTCGCGAGGGGCTCCTCTGCGTCCTCGTCAGCAGGAAATGCCACCGCAGCGGCCTTGTAGGCATGCTCGACAGAGCACACGGCGTCCTTGACCTGGCCACGGATGGTGATGGTGCCGCTGCAGCCTGAAAGCTTGATGATGTTGTAGGCATGGTGAGTGACAGCCATGAACTTCGCGAGAGCGGGGTAGCCGAGGATGGCGTGGTAGGGCAGGCCGATGTGCGCGACATCGAAGTCGATGAACTCGGTGCGGTAGTTTTCTTGCGTTCAAAGGTGACTGGAAGCCTCACTTGCCCCAGCGGGGTGGTGGTACCTTCTGTCACCCCCGAGAAGGGCCTGGTGGGCATCAGCCGCTCATATGGTACTTGAAGCTTCTCGAGATAGAGATGACGTTTAGGCCTGCACCCCCATCTATGAGCGTCTTGGTGACGGCGATGTTGTTGATGGTGGGAGTGCACACCAGAGGGATTGCCCACGGTCTTGGTGGACTTTGGGTGGTCGCTGGAGTCGAAGGCAATGGGGGTATTGCGACCACTTGAGGGGCTGGGATGCCTCAACCCCAGGAAGCGCGGCGTTGACCTCGCGAGAGAGCTGCTTGAAGTGGCGATTGGACCTAGGAGCCTGAGCCCCGCCGAGGATGCATGCTGCCCCGCGAGGGACCTGGTAGCCCCCAGGGTCCTCGTCAGGGAGATTGTTGTTTTGCCCGGCGGGGTTCTGCTGGAAGGCGTTCGCTTGAGGGTTCCACTGGTAGTTGTTGTTCCAGCGTCCGCCCCCGCGGCCGCCGCGGCCACCGCCGCGGCCGCCGTGACCCCGACGCTTTTCGCGGCTGTCGCGGATCTTCTTGAGCTCCCAGCAGTCTTCGGTCGCGTGGTTGTGCTTGTTGTGGTAGACGCAGAATGGGCGATCATCTGCCTTGCTCGCTTGTTGTGGCTCCACTCTGGCGTCCGCCGCTGTAGTGGCAGCGCGCTTTTGCCTGGCGTCAGGCTCTGCCTCGAGGACAGCTGTGACCTTGCGCTTCTCGCTAGCCTTCTTCTTGGGCTTGGACCCCTCAGGAGGCTCGTCCTCTGACTCTTGCTTGACGAAGAGGCGACCCTCTTCAGCCTTGGCGCACCTGTCCGCCAAGTCGAAGAGCTTCACCACGGAGGTGAGGTTGTCATGGATGCCGAGTTTCTCGCGCATCCTGACGTCCGTGACGCCCACGGCGAAGGCAGAAATGACCTGCGTGTCGGAGATGTTCGGGATCTTGTTGCGGACTTGGCTGAAGCGCTGGATGTATCAGCGGAGAGTCTTGCCAGACTTCTGGCACATAGCGTGGAGGTCGTTGTAGGTGAGGGCGCGCTCGTACGTGCCCTTGAAGTTCGCCACGAAGCACTTGCAGAGGTCCTCCCATGAGTCGATGGTGTTCTCGGGGAGGTTCAAGAGCCACGAGAGTGCTGCGTCCTTGAGGGCTATGGGGAACCAGTTGGCCATCACCTTGTTATCGCCGCCTGCGGCCTGGATGGTCACGGTGTAGAGTTGCAGAAACTCCAGGGGGTTGTTTTTGCCGTCGTAGCGCGGAGGAAGGTCTGGCTTGAACTTGATTGGCCAGACGACGCGACGCAGGTTGCGGGTGAACGCGGTGCAGCCCGTGGCGTACGTCACGACGCCATCGGCGAGCGCGTACCGGTTCTGGCGCCCTGCGGCTGCGACGTCCTGGACGGCGCGGTTGTGGCGGTCCCGCTGGCGCTCGATTTCCACGCGCGCGTCCTCTGGCGCCCGCTGCACGATTTGGCAGTCATGCGGCGAAGAGGCGTGCGACACGGCGCGGTTGTTCCCGGCCGGTGCTCCAGCTGGAGGAGCTGGTGGAGGTGGAGGCGGAGGAGGAGGAGGAGGAGCACTGCGCGCTACGTTCCCCGCGTGCCCGGAGTGGTGCACCAGCGAGCGAGAGGGTGCCGAAGCGGGCACAGCAGCGGCGTTGACGAGCTCGGTGACGCGGTCGAGCCAGCCGTCGTGGCCCGCCTGCGCGGGGCGGTAGCGCAGTAGCTCCTGCGCCATGAGCAACGTAGCGCTTGGGCTGGGCGCCGCCCAGCTCTGCGTAGAGGTGCCCTGGTCCCTGGACGGGTGCAGGGAGGAAGCTTCCTCGTTGCCGTCGCCGTCCTGGTCTTCTGGGTGCTCGACGCGGGGCTCAGGGTCGGCGTTGCGCTCTGGAGCGTTGCTGGCGCGCGGGCGGCCACGCGGGTTGCGGTTGACGACGGGCTCGGTGTCGGCCCTGCCTGACGTCCAGCGCGCGAGACGCTCAGCACGTGCCTCGGCCATGGCGGAGGAGAGGTTGAAGACGCGCCCCAGTCCCCTACCTGGCGCGCCAAATGTCGGAGACTAGTCCCAGGAACTAGGGGTGTGTCTCGCTGAAGCCAGGTACGAGCAGGGGGCTGAACACGCAGTCAAACAACCCTCAACTACCTCGGCGACGGTGCTCGTCGAGCTTGGTGAGGGACATCACGGCAGAGAGTAAACACGAGCCGCTAACCAGGTTCAGGCCACCGTGAGGTGTAAGACCCTACTCCTGCTTGGTTGTATTGCACTGCTTATGGAGGTTACAGTACAGTGAGCTAGCAGAGGCTCAAGCTTTGCTAGGGAGGAAGCTATGGTGGAAGATGCTCTGTCCTCTTCCTTGTGGTGGTGTGGATAAGCTTCAATTGGTCGATGTCTGAATCGATTGGCGGATCCCCTCCTGGTCGTACACTGCCCCCTTTTATAAGTGCCTCGGACCTCTTCCCCAATTCATTCGGCGGGAAGGGCTACCACATGGCGACGAAGGAGGAGGACAGTGCATGGCCACGGGCTGTCCATGGCAGAAAGTTGTGTCCTCTTGGCAGGAAAAGCCACCGTCCATCCAGGACTGTGGGCTGGCGCTGGAGAGGCCCGTGGGGTGTCCCACGGTGACGTCGGCTTGGAGCGTAGTGGCCAACGGTCCCCTTGTCACCAGAACGGCAATTCTTATAGTCCGCTTTGCTTGGTGCTGCTTTGTTGACCACCTTTATCACCAAAGAGGCAACTGCGGCGTGGTCGTCATCGCGCGCAGCCGCGCGCGTCACTCTGCGGCGGGCGCAGAGGCCATGTGCGCTCTATCACGGAGACAGAGCTTTCTTTCACCCGAAGGAATCTCGCGAGGGCTGGGTTGTCTCGCCGAGGTCTTTGGGTACTTGACGCCTCGCGAGGGAGGCGCAGACGTGCGCCAGGACTTAGTGATATTCTCGGTGGGAGAGGTCTCTCGCGAGGCTCACCAGGCTGAGTCGCCTGGTCCTTAGCAGAATTTTCAGTAGAGTGTTGAGGGTTGTGGCAGGCCGGCCCGTGGTACCCTGGTTTCCACTGGGCCGACAAATTTGAAAACACATTAAATATGAAACAACAGCAACCTGAAAACAGTACCCTCATCCAATTTAGGTTTCTCTTGTAAAAAAGGATCATTTCCCTATCCTCGTATTCATCAACACATATGCAGCCCATTTGCTCATCTTCACCTACCTCGTCATCATCAATCCCATAGTCAGGCACACATTTGGATGCACCAAATATTTCCTAGCCGAAATCCTATCAGGATCAACAGTCATATGTGGATATTGATTCTCATCATCATCAACTAAATCAAGATAACACTCTTTCCCAAATTATATGTCTACCTTCTCGATTTTCTCTACATTATACTCGATGAGAAGTTTTAAGACCGGTTGTTGTGTTGTTTCGTACCTTTAGAATCATTGATGATAGTCTTTTTCCCGGTTATAGTGTTAACAACATGAACTGACATGATAGAAGTACTCTTGCACATGTGTTTATTGCAACATTACACTCAATCTTACTTGTTCTTAACATCTATGAAATTCTGCAAATTGCCACAACAATACACAGGCGAGATTTTTTCCGTTACCTCACACAAGTAAAATTTGTAAATCCATGAGGGTAAGTACAATTGCGTCTACATTTAATTGATATAGAAAACAGCCTCGAATTGTCATTATACCCTTGGGTAGGTGCGACAGCGTGCCGAATCTTCAAAAGAAGGGGGATTGCAAATAAAGAATATGGTCCTACGGTTAGCGCACAAATACTTAATCGGTTTTTCCGTTCCTCACTCGAGTGAGAATTAAGTTAGAGCTCACTCAACTCTAATCCCATCAAATTTGCATCGTGATTCGTGAGTTATAATTAAAAATTCTCAGTTGCACATGTAACTGGATGGGGTCATCTGAGTGAGAGTTAACTTAATTCTCACTCGAGTGAGACCTAGTCACTCCCTTTTTGCTATTCCTCACTCGAGTGAGAATTAAGTTAGAGCTCACTCAACTCTAATCTCATCAGATTTGCAATTAGTAAGATATTATCCTTCAGGCTCTACAAACGACGCATTCACCGGGCTCCACGGAAAAGCTTGGTCGGTTCTGTCCTCTACCCTTGCATTGCCGCCGTCCACGTTCTCCAACCATACCAGCTCCATCTCCGCTTAGCGCGGGCGGACACACATTTTTCTTGCAGCTAGCACGGCTACGCGACGCGAGGGCGGATGAGATTGATGAGGGAGGACACAAGAGGGGGCAAGGTGGCAGCGATAGAGAACAACCTAGTGGAGGAGGGCATCGAGGTGCACGACGATGGGCAACGAAACAAAGGCCTAAGCGAGGACGGTGGTGGTGACGGGAGGAGAAGGGAGTGTTCAATGAGCGATCCAATTTTCCCAAAATATGACCACAAAATGTGGGCTCGAATCCCTGAACGTGCTCCAGTAAGAAAGCCGATAGAAAATGACATGTTTTGTGTATGCTGAAGCGGTCATACACGCGGTGGATCCCACATGTAAAAAATGAGTCTAACAGACCGCAAGCTGGCCCGACCTAACTGTTACTGGCGACAACTGCGTTTAGTAGCAAGTGCACCTAATTTGTTCCAATGGCACATAACGAATAATGGTGATAACCGGCGGCACATACCGAATTTTACCAGCGACAACTGCATTTAGAGACGGGCGGGCTGGGTTCGGAATTTAGTTCCGTTTCCAGGCCCAAATACCCCCCATGCACCCAACAGCGGAATTCGGGAGGGGGAATACCAAATAGGCAATACCAAGCCCGAATTCTTACATCCAAACACAACCTAAGTGAAATGAAATGACATTGATGTCATCGTTTTATTTAGTAGAAATAAAATGATAGGGTTAGGACATAAATTGACTTAACATACAAAGACAATTGTTGGATTCCAATTAAATGACTTACCTAATTCCATGGCAATCAAACACGTGAAATGATGGCTACCAAACAATCTCTACCATCTTTATATTTTTAGGCTTAAGGCAGACGCTCTACCATTCGATTAGATAGAAAGCAATGTCTCTTTATAAGGGGTTCTCATAAAAAGTAAGAGGCCATATAGGCTAGAAAAGAAAACCTAGGTGACATTATACACCACGATCTCCGGGGTCATCTGTGAAGGCATAAACCCTCGCCTCAATCTCATCTTTCACTAGACGCACCACATCCACAACATTCATGGTCGTGTTTGAGAAAACCCTCCTGTTGCGCTCCTTCCATACCACCCATATAAGTAGGTGATGAATCCACTCGCAGTATTCTTCAGGAAATTCGCAATATAGTGGAGCCACCATCCGTCGAAATCGCGGTCTGCCGTGGGTCGGGACACGGTGCTAACAGCTAATGACGTAACATCTTTGATATGAAAACGAGAACAATACGAATGTACACGACTCTTAAGCTGTCCAGCGCACATAGTGGCATCAGCAGGTAAGAGCAGTCTGTTCCGTGTCCAAGCCGTAAAGGCGACACAACAGGAGCTACCATTTGCTGCAACACGAAACAGCTACTGAGATGGGAAAAGCATATACCAAAAACTGAACGTCGGTGTCACCAAATAAAAATAGTTTTCGACACGAGGGAACATGATTCTGCGAGGACTTGTGATGACTGACGTACTTCTTTCTGCACTATACAGTTTCTTCTCCTTCCATCTTTACTCTGCTCCGTCTCATTCGTGAAGAGGACCCACAATTATTCTCCCACTTTCCCCAAGAACGAGCCTTCAGAGGAAGAAGAAGGTGCCAGTACTGGCTGGCTAATTGCGACGAAGAAACCAGTGCCTTGCTTCGACTTCAAATTAATGGTACGTATACGATCAATTTTATAGATAACCTGAAGGAAATTTATAGGTGAATTGCTGTTGTTTCTCTAGCTCGATTCTGCTCTGCTTATCTGTTGATCACTGGACTAATGATTGGACCAGACTTTGTGGAAGTAGATGAATTTTTTCCCGCTTGTATATCCAGCGATGGTTATAGAATGGAGTAGGAAGCTTTTCAGCGGAAACCACATGCTGAGCTGAGCTCTGAGTTTTGCCATGTAGGCGAGCTATTACAGAGGCAAGGAGGCTCCCTCTGGCACGCCTGGTGGGAAAGACAGAGGCGGCCGCAAGCGTCTGACGGCGCAGAAGAGGAAAGAGATCAAAGAAGCGTTTGATCTCTTCGACACCGATGGCTCCGGTACGAACGGAATCTTGCTGAACTTTCTTGTCGCTGAATTCATCCATGGGAATTTCTCTTATCGTTTCCCTTGTGTGCGTGCATGCTGCAGGCAGCATTGATCCCAAGGAGCTGAACGTTGCGATGAGGTAAATCCGTACCTCTAAATGAATATGATTCAGTAAATTTCTGTTCTCCGTTATCTAAGTCATATGTGTTGATATCTTTCCAGAGCGTTAGGGTTCGAGATGACACCAGAGGTAGAAATCAAATCAGGAGAAGGTGGCATGGTGTTGCAGCAACTGTGACTGTTCTTGGAGCACATTTTATTTTATTTTATTTCTTTTCTTGTGTGTGTGCGTGTGCAGCAAATCAACCAGATGATCGCGGAGGTGGACAAGGACGGGAGCGGGACGATCGACCTGGACGAGTTCGTGCACATGATGACGGACAAGATAGGGGAGAGGGACGCCAGGGACGAGCTCCACAAGGCCTTCCGGATCATCGACCAGGACGCCAATGTACGCACGCACGTTGCTCATGACCTGCAGAACGATTAAGCTCCATGAAATTATATGATGATCCTGCGTGTGATCTGCTGATCTTCCGCAGGGGAAGATATCCGACGTGGATATCCAGCGACTGGCCATCGAGGCCGGGGAGCACTTCACGCTCGACGAGGTCAGGGAGATGATCGACGCCGCCGACGAAAACGGTGCCCGTCTTTAATCCCCTTTCTCTGTTTCATGTCTACGTTAATCGTGATTCATGTCTTGAATCTATTCTACGCACGGGTGCAGGTGACGGTGAGGTCGACATGGATGAGTTCATGAAGATGATGAAGCGGACAAGCTTCGGGACCGGAATTTAGTGAACACAAGCAGTGAACCGATAAATGATACGGAGTTCGGGGGTTGTACAAGCACCTACTCGATTGGGCTGCAATGCTCTGCGGACGTACATGTACTCCCTCCGTTTCAATTTAATTGACTTGCTATGCACCACATGTGGATGTATATAGACATGTTACAAGTCTAGATACATCCACTTGTGGTGCATAGCAAGTCAATTAAATTGGAACGGAGGGAGTAGTTCTCCATGTTTGTACCTCTTGCATTCTTTTCTAGAGGTGGTACATGTACTCGACTATTCCCTCCGCTTTTAAATATAAGATGTTATAGCATGATTCATATATATCAATACACGTCATACACAGTAGTGTGTATGTTCACTCATTTCAGTTCGTATATAATCTACATCGAACTATCCAAAACATCTTATAGGGAAGTACTAGGGAAAGCGGTATGCCAAGCAATACCGACATACTCGATGAGTTGCTTCTAGTTATCAAAAAAGCTTTGCGAGAAGTTGGCAAGTGTGGTTGCATGCTTCTTCTGGGGTGACGATGAAGGCAAAATAAAGATGCACCGGAGACGTTGGAAGGATATTCCTATTCCTAAAGATGAAGGAGTGTTGGGTTTTCGAGACTTTCTAACCTTCAATCAATTGTTATTGGCAAAATAAGCCTTGTGGTTACTTACGAACCCAAAATCGTTGTGTGGGAGAGTATTGAAAGGGAAGTACTTCAATAATTGTGATTTTCTTAAATACTAAGAAGAAGAGGAGCAGCTCTCATGTTTGGAGGGCAATTCTACATGGCCGATCAGATTTACATGTGGATATTATCAAGAGGGTAGGGGATGGATCTTGAATTAGTCCATGGACAGACCCCTGGATTCCATCTAATTAATCTCAATTTTCATTGGTGAGGAATATAGGCCCTTCGCTTAAGTTAATATTGTGGAGGAGCTGATTAATAAGGATACAGAAGACTGGGATTTAGTAAAGATCAAGAAACACTTTGTTCCTCCCGATGTAAAGGAAATTTGTATACATTTAGGCCATGATGTACAAGTGATGCGGGTTGGCCTTACTTGGCCCAGCGTTCACAGATTGAAGGCGATGAACAAGAAGAACACGAATGGGGAATGGGGGAAATCGCGGGAGAACGCGTGGGGGAACCACAAAGCAAGCGGAAGATACACGGTAAACACATGTTTAGATCAATCATCCAGAAACCATTCACAAACGAGAAGGCCTCCGGATCTCAAGAACCAAACCAGTCTCACCCTTGATGAAACCAAGTTTTCTTACTAGACGAATCCAATAGAACCTTGAAAGGAAGGTTGGATTATCCCTACTAGACTCTCAAGAAAGAGTAGGCAATACAAGATGATCATCTCCAAAGGAGGTAGCCCATCATGGGTAAGGGAGCATATCTCAACTCAAGTCTAATCTAGCCTAAACCTAGATCTAAACCATAGAGGAGGTATTTATAATAGTAGGGACGGAGGGGTAAGTTACGTGGGGTACAAGGCCCAAACGGCCACGGCTGCGTGCAGGCAGGGGTCGCCAGATCGTCAGGTGTTTTAAACGCCGGATCGTCTGGCCCATCTCGCCAGATCGTCAGGCGGCACTATTGTTGGCGACTTTGGCTCCAGGCGCCGAACCGTTCGACACGACGAGCATGGTCGCCGGTGAGGTAACCGAGAGGGGCCAGATGGGTGTCGGACTAGTCCGACAAGATCTCGCGCAAAAGGTGGAGGCGCTGGATCATCTGGCAACCCATTTCCAAGTTTTCTCCCCCTATTCCTTGTCCATCTTTTGGGCATCCTTTTCGGCAACTTCTTCGACATCTTTCACCATCTCTCCAGGAGTCTTGTCAGCTACGTACTTGAGTAGACACAACACACTAGCTTGAGGTAGCAAGCCATTCACTGAATCATCTAGATCATGAAGATATAGGAGCGTGTTTACCTTATCTTGCAAAGCCTTGACTCGTGATTTTGTCATTGGACCAACGATGGTACTTGATGTGGTCATGTCCTTGGTTTGCACCGTATCAAGAAGATAACTCAGCTTGGGCACTAGAAAGGAGTGGTCAGTTTACTGTCTGAACTGCATACATCATACATGGCTCTAATGAATCAACAACAACAGCTTGGAGCCCCGTATGGCTCAGGTGGTGATGCTAGAGGCCATTGAAAGTTACTATGGAAATGGCAGTACCCCCAAAAATACGCAACTTCTGGTGAAGAGTGATTAACAAATTCATACCATGCAGAGAGGTTCCGAGGATCGCCACATTGAGAAATAGCATTTTGTGAAAGTTGTGGCGTGGTGGAATCGATTTTCTATGCATTGTTCAAGAGCTTCTGGGCGAGAATGTTTTGGCAGGAAATGAAGAACATCGCCGGATTAAAATTTATCGGAGCTGCATTCGGAGACATGGGTGATTGAATTGATTACAGGAGATGTGGTACCAGACCATGATGCTTGTATCATATTATGTGGATGTTTGGGTGGCCTGGACTGAGCGTAATGAACGGCGCCATGGAGAAAACCGACATTGAATTTTGTCATCGGTGAGATGGACCATTGATACATCCTAGACCTTGCTTCTGCTGGCAGGGACAAAGCAACTAAACCCGCAAAGGAGAGACAGAGATGGAAACCACCTGATGGTAGTAACACAAAGATCAATGTATATGCCTATTTTCTGATGGAATCAAGCAAGGGAGCTACAAGGCTTGTGTGGCGGGATAGTACAGGCAAAATGCTTCGGGCGCATGCGCCCTGCTACGCTGATGCTGCCAATCCGATAATCATGGAAGCGAGGGCAGTATATGATGGTGTACATCTGGTTATGGAGAGGGGTATCTCAGATGTTCGTATTGAAACCGACGCGTAGCAAGTTTTATAGCTGTGGATGGGGCAGAATTTTGAAAGATCGTAAATTGCAAGTGCATTACACGAGGTCAGAGAGATGAGTGGGAACTTCTCTAGTTTGAAATTGAGATTTGTTGCAAGGGAAGGAAATGAAGAACCAAGCTAGTGCCACTAGACAGAGATGCTTATGGCTAAACTGTATCCCTCCTTTTCTTGCTGAAACTCTTCAGCATGATTGAAACCAACATCAGTCCATAAGGCTCATTGAATCGTAATTTTTTTGTCGAACAGAAGAAACAACATGCATCAGTTGTCACCATTCGCCCCTAACCGCTTAGGCGACGGGATAGGCGAAACAACTGTCTGCTTCCGTCCTGGGCAACGCCGCGGGTCCCTGCCTTCTCCGGCGATTGGAGGCGGTGGGGGCCCAGTGCTTTGGCTCCGGCAGTAGATATGGTAGGCTACATCTCTAGGCGGCGCTGCTTCTTGTTGAGTATTTAAGCAATTTTCCGATTAAATTAATCCAAGGATAAATCATGAACATGACGTGAACAGTGCTAATGACATACTGAAACTTGATGATAAAACCATGTACTAGACAGACAGTAGGAACATCTACGCATATGACTAGTACAACAGACATGGAAATAATCAGAAGAGGGATAAACATGTTATACCCTCCAGTAGGCCAGTTGGCCGCAGCAGCAGAAGAGGCGGTGGCTTCGTCGGCGATCCTCTTGTCAGCAGCAGCCTTCTCCTTGTCGGCGTCGGTGGCAATGGTGATGAAGAAGACGACGCGGACGTAGTTGATGCAGATGAAGCAGACGAATGGGAGCGAGCAGTCGCGTAGGAGACGCTCCCCAAAAACCTAATCGCTCCTCTCCCGTACAGGATCTAGAGAGGCGGAGTTTCGGAGGCCTGCTCTCCCGTCAGCCGTGTACGCGGTGGACGGGATGAGATCAGCGATGACAGCAACAATAGGTGGAACTATGGTGGCGGCGCAAGCAGATGCTATCTTTCTGGTGTGTTTGCTGGAGAGGAGCGACCTCTCTTATATAAGGACACACGCAGGCGGAAGGCCAACGGAAACGCATGCAATTAAGGGGAGAATTAAGAGACTGGTAACGGCCGTACTTAATAGTACTTAAGACAAAACGTTTCAGCTCAAATTCATTCTCCATTAAGCGCAATGAATTCTGAAAACTCCCGTACTTAAGAGCACTTGAGACGGACGTTTCAGCTTGCAATGAATTCTGAAAACTGTCGTACTTAAGAACACTTAAGACAAATGTTTCAGTACATATTCATTTTCCATTAAGGCAAACGTTTCAGTTGACCGTTCATCTGCTTCAACTCGCAGCGCGCGAGATTCCTGCAACCTGCGGCACGCGAGCGCGTCGTGACGAGGCGAGGCGTGACAACATGGGCCTTTAAGGGATTTATCTGGAAATGTTAGATGCTAATATTTCAACAATATTTCACAATCCCCCACCAGATCCCAAAGACCCATGATGTTGTTCTCTGTTCCAAACACTGTTTTGATATACCAGTATTTTCAGTGGAGACCTGTTAAGGTTGAGCTCCACCTAGAACGAATAGCTACACTCCTTCACAACTGACAATGGACTATGCCTTGAATTGTCAATTTGGCGTAAAGTAGTTTCACCAAACGTCTTACCAGTACTAGGCTGCCGAAGGCTGACCCTCGGGTGGAGCATATTAGTCACACTCCTGACCTATTCATGAACTTACTAGAGATCAACCCAATCTCATAGACTGTGACCAGCAGTCAGGCTCATATAGGTGTGTTCCTCAAAGATCGCTCTGTAGGATAGCATCTTGCTTATGCAAAGCCTTGGAACACATTAAGACAAATGTCAACCTGCCATACAGTTACCGAGAGTATTGCATCTCCAACGGAGTGGGTTAGTAAAAGTACTCTCCTCAGTTAACCACTAGCTTGTTTTCCCAGATCCTACTTCACGGGATCTCCGATCACATAGGTTGGGTTACTACCATGGCAACTCATGTGGGTTTCATCCCATCTCCCTCGATGCATTTTCTATCACAACACGTGATAGCCCTTTAGTAAAGGGATCTGCCAGATTCTTTGCCGACTGGATATAATCCAGCGCTATCACTCCGGAGTTTCTCAAATGTCTGACAGCTTTTAATCTCATTCTTATATGTTTGTTGGACTGCATGTTGTCCTTTGAACTTTTGACCTTGGTAATCACTGTCTGATTGTCACAGTTCATAAGGATAGCCGGTACTGGCTTTTCAACCACAGGCAAGTCCATCAACAGATCTCGAAGCCATCCTGCTTCGACACCAGATGTGTCCAATGCTGTTAATTCTGCTTCCATTGTCGATCTCGTCAGGATCGTTTGCTTGCAAGACTTCCAGGAAACAGCACCACCTCCAAGGGTAAACACATAACCCGTTGTGGCTTTCATCTCATCAGCATCAGAGATCCAATTCGCATCACAATAACCTTCAAGCACTGATGGGCTTCCGGTATAGTGAAGTCCATAGTTCTCTGTACCTTTCAGATAGCGCATAATTCTTTCAACAGCACGCCAATGTACATCACCCGGATTGGAAACAAACCGGCTCAGTTTGCACACAGCGAACATGATGTCAGGCCTTGTAGCGCTCGCTAGGTACATGAGTGAACCAATTACTTGAGAGTATCTCAGCTGATCCTTAGCTGTGCCTGTGAACTTTCGAATCTGCACACTAGGATCATATGGTGTTGGAGAAATTTTGCAGTCTGAATATCCAAAGCGACTCAAAATCTTCTCAACATAGTGGGATTGCAACAGTGTAATCCCACCTTCATTATCTCTCAGTAGCTTGATATTCAAAATAACATCAGCCACACCAAGGTCTTTCATCTCAAAGTTCTGAGATAAAAATGACTTAACCTCCTCAATCACTTTGAGGTTGGTCCCAAATATCAGTATGTCATCAACATACAAGCACAGTATAACTCCTTCGCCCCCACCATGGCGATAGTATACGCATTTGTCAGCTTCATTAACAACAAAACCAGCAGAGGTTAAAGTTGTATTGAACTTCTCATGCCATTGCTTAGGTGCTTGTTTCAGGCCATATAAAGATTTCAGTAACTTACACACTTTTCCTTCCTGACCATCTAATACAAAGCCATCTGGCTGTTGCATGTAGATTTCCTCGTCTAGCTCTCCGTTCAGGAAAGCCGTCTTAACATCCATTTGGTGGACGAGAAGACCATGCGAGGCCGCCAAAGAGAGTAATACTCGTATGGTGGTCAGTCTGGCTACAGGTGAATAAGTATCGAAGAAATCTTCCTCTTCTTTCTGGGAATAACCCTTGGCCACAAGCCTAGCCTTGTACTTGTCAATTGTACCATCGGGCCTAAGCTTCTTCTTGAACACCCACTTACATCCCAATGGTTTACAACCATAGGGACGTTCAGTAATTTCCCATGTTCCGTTAGCCATGATGGAGTCCATCTCGCTACGGACCGCTTCTTTCCAGTAATCAGCATCCGGAGACGCATAAGCCTCTGAAATAGAAGTGGGAGTATCATCCACAAGGTACACAAGGAAATCATCACCAAAGGACTTTGCAGTCCTCTGTCTCTTGCCCCTACCAAGGGTTTCCTCGTCATCCTTCTCAGGATTTTCATCATGTGTTTGTTCATAATATTCCATAGGAATGGCAGGTTCAGGAGTCTCATCAGATTCCTGTCTAGAAGTGCTTGGCATATCTCTCATAGGAAAAATATCCTCAAAGAATGTAGCATCTTTAGACTCCATAATTGTACCGACCTTCACGTCAGGTACCTCAGATTTCACTACTAGAAATCTATAGCCGACGCTATTCTTAGCGTAGCCCAAATTAACACAATCCACGGTCTTTGGTCCAAGCTTACGCTTTTTGGGGATCGGCACATTGACTTTCGCCAAACAGCCCCAAGTACGTAAGTATGAAGTGTCGTCTTCTCTTCTCCCATTGCTCATAGGGAGTAATCTCATTGTCTTTTGTCGGAACTTTATTCAGGACATGACATGATGTCAATATAGCCTCCCCCACCATGCCTTGGATAAACCCGATGTATCTAACATGGCGTTAACCAAATCAGTTAGAGTACGGTTTTTCCGTTCGGCAACCCCATTTGACTGGGGCGAATAGGGAGGCGTCCTCTCATGAATAATACCATGTTCCGCACAAAAGAATCAAACTCATTAGAGAAGTACTCTCCACCACGATCTGACCGGATTCGCTTAATTTTCTTTTCAAGTTGATTCTCAACTTCTGCCTTATAGATTTTAAAGTAGTGTAGAGCCTCATCTTTGGTGCTTAACAAATATACATAGCAATATCTAGTGGAATCATCTATCAGAGTCATGAAGTATCTCTTTCCACCTTCAGTCAACACACCATTCATCTCACATAGATCAGAATGTATAAGTTCTAACGGTGCCAAGTGTCTCTCCTCCGCAGCCTTGTGGGGCTTGCGAGGTTGCTTTGCTTGTACACACGAATGGCATTTAGAACCTTTGGCTAAAGTGAAACTTGGGATTAAATTCGATTTTACTAGCCGCGTCATACAACCGAAACTAATGTGACAAAGACGTGAATGCCAAACTTCTGCTTCATTAACATTCGAATGAATATTGTTCACGACTTTATTACAAAAATCAGCGAGGGAAAAGCGGAACAAGCCTCCGCATTCATAGCCTTTTCCAACAAACAGTCCATATTTCGTAACAACTACTTTATTAGACTCAAATACCAACTTAAACCCTTCTCTACATAGAAGGGAGCCACTAACGAGATTCTTCTTGATGGCGGGGACATGCTGCACGTTCTTGAGCTGCACGATCCTTCCCGAAGTAAACTTCAGATCGACCGTGCCAACACCAAGAACAGAAGCACTTGCGCCATTCCCCATCAATACGGATCCGTTCCCTGTGACCTGATAAGAAGAAAACAATGAGATGTCAGACATACATGAATATTTGCACCGTGTCAATCCACCAATCATTAGACTGACAAACAGAAAATACAGTAAACAAATTACCGTACCCAGATGCACCATTCTCATTGTTGCTCACAATCATGTTGACAGACTTGGAGTCCTGTCCTGGTTTCTTGAACTTCTTTGGGCACTTGGGAGCCCAATGTTCCTCTGAACCACATGTGAAGCAGCTCCTTTCTTCTTATCCTTGTTGAAGGGCTTCTTGCCCTTCTTCTTGAAGTCGGTATTCTGTTGGACTCCATGTTTCCCCTTGGGCTTGTGGAAGTTGGAATTCTTCTGTACAAAATTGGCGACAGAAGTTCCCTCGGTCCCTTTTCCGTGCGAGTCCTTTGCTCTCGAGTTCTGCTCGACACTCAGATGGCCGATGACATCCTCAACTGAGAATTCACGCCTCTGGTGTTTCAGAGTAGTAGCAAGTTCCTCCAGGAATTAGGCAGCTTAGCGATTATGCATCCCGCGACAAATTTGCCCGGTAGCACACACTTGAGAAGCTCAAGCTCCTTAGCGATGCACTGTATCTCATGAGCTTGTTCCAATACAGAACGGTTTTCAACCATCTTGTAATCGTGGAACTGCTCTATAGTGTACATCTCGCTTCCAGCATCGGTTGCGCCGAATTTAGATTCGAGCGCCTCCCACAGTCCTTGGCAACCCGCACATGTAAATATGCATCAACCAACTTATCTCCGATCACGCTCAGAACGGCTCCAACAAAGACGACGGTGGCTTCCCTGAACGCCTTCTCCTGTTCAGGAGCAATCGTTCCAGTGGGAGTAACACCGGCGACCCAGAACACGTTCATCGCAGTGAGCCATAAGGTGGTTTTGGTTTGCCAACGCTTAAAATATGTCCCCGTAAACGGGGCTGGTTTCAGTGCAGCAGCAAAACCTTGGATCGAAAATTGCCTACACAATTAGGTTTTTGGATTGTTGAGTATTTAAGCAATTTTCGATTAAATTAATCCAAATAAATCATGAACATGACGTGAACAGTGCTAATGACATACTGAAACTTGATGATAAAACCATGTACTAGACAGATAGTAGAACATCTACACATATGACTAGTACTACAGACATGGAAATAATCAGAAGAGGGATAAACATGTTATACCCTCCAGTAGGCCAGTTGGCCGCAACAGCAGAGAGGCGGTGGCTTCGTCGGCGATCCTCTTGTCAGCAGCAGCCTTCTCCTTGTCGGCGTCGGTGGCCATGGTGATGAAGAAGACGACGTGGACGTAGTTGATGCAGACGAATGGGAGCGAGCAGTCGCGTAGGAGACGCTCCCCAAAAACCTAATCGCCCCTCTCCCGTACAGGATCTAGAGAGGCGGAGTTTCAGAGGCCTGCTCTCCCGTCAGCCGTGTACACGTGGACGGGATGGGATCAGCGATGACAGCAACAATAGGTGGAACTGTGGTGGCGGCGCAAGCAGATGCTATCTTTCTGGTGTGTTTGCTGGAGAGGAGCGACCTCTCTTATATAGGCACACACGCAGGCAGAAGGCCAACAAAACGCACGCAATTAAGGGGAGAATTAAGAGACTGGTAACGGCCGTACTTAATAGCACTTAAGACAAAACGTTTCAGCTCAAATTCATTCTCCATTAAGCGCAATGAATTCTGAAAACTCCCGTACTTAAGAGCACTTAAGACGGACGTTTCAGCTTGCAATGAATTCTGAAAACTGCCGTACTTAAGAACACTTAAGACAAACGTTTCAGTACATATTCATTTTCCATTAAGGCAAACGTTTCAGTTCACCGTTCCTCTGCTTCAACTCGCTGCGCGCGAGATTCCCGCAACCCGCGGCACGCGAGCGCGTCATGACGAGGCGAGGCGTGACAACATGGGCCTTTAGGGATTTATCTGGAAATGTTAGATGCTAATATTTCAACAATATTTCAGCACTTCTGACGGTGATGGTAGCGGCACATCCAAAAATAATGGCCCCGCTCCAGTCTCGTCCCAATGGCATCCATGGCAACGTTGGGAAGCCGGTGGGCTCTTTCTACTATTGACCCTTCTGGTCAACTTGTTTAGGTATTCGGTCGGTGATTCTTGTCCTTGGCGGCATCACTGGTGAGCGTGAAGGATGACGATTCCAGATCTGGGCTTGAGGATTGATGGCAGCGGATCATCGGGACTTGTGGAGAGTGCGGATGATCCCCGGTCGACGCTCTACAACGACAATGGCCTGGTTGACAGCGGGCTTCTTCATCGACTTACAACGCCCTTATGGGCTATGACTCTTCTACGAGTCCAGATATGGTTCATGGCGGCGATGGCAGTTGCAGGATTCCTTTGAATTTTATTTATGTTGGGGAGGTTTTTCTACATAGTTCTATGGACACGTGTTGTCTCTTGACCCTTCTGGTCGGTTCCGCGTGTGTGTTTGTATTCACCTTATTTGTGATTAATACCCGTGCTTCGCTACGGGAGAGCCGGTGACCAAAAGGCGGCGGCTGACGGCGGCGACCACGGCGGCCTGAGGGTACAGAGGATGGGGAGGACAGGGGAGAGGTCCTACGGGACCAGGAGCTCACCAGGAGCGCGATGGAGGGCTCAACGAGTCAAGAGGAGGTCGGTGGCGACCGAATCGAGGTCGACGGGGCAGCGGCCGGCCCCGAGGAAGACGACCACGACGGCGGTGATTCCGGCGCGCCTCGGGCGTCCCAGCACGCGTGAGTTGACGGAGATGGAGAGGAGAAGGTGGCGGAGCTCCCTGTGGCCTTCGATTTATCGGGGGAGGAGCGTACCGGCGACGGCTCGCGTCGGCGTTGGCGGCAGCTTCCTTCTCCTGTTCTCCTCCCCTCGCGACGCGGGCGGAGCTGGATAGGGCGCGTCGGGCCGGAGGAGGGCGTGGCGCTAGCAGGCGTTGCCGGCCGAGGACGGAGGCGAGAGGAGGAGAGCGAGGCGAGGGCGGCGCCGGTCGAGGACGGAGGAGGCTGCGCCGGGGCGGCAGCGCGAGGAAGGAGGAGGAGGGGCCTGGGTTAATTTCCCTATTTGGAAGGGGTTTTTTCTGTAAAACGCGTGGCGCAGCCTCCTTTGTCCGATGGACTGCGGGTTAATTTCCCCGTTTGTCAGGGGGTTTTCTGCAAGATGACCGACGTGCCAAACGAAGGAAACGAAGGAAGCGTTGCTCCCTTTATTAGTAGGTATAGATATAGATATAATATAGATATAGATAGGTATAGATAATACATGTGGTTACCACAAAAAAAATGAATCAGTCGTCAATATGGGCCGAGCCCAATGTAGGAATTGGGTACGCGGTAACTCCGTGTGTTGCCGCTAAAAGCGGCATATAGGAGCTAGGAGCTGAGCTCCAAAGAGAGAGTGTTACTCATTTGGGCTGAATGACCCATGGGGCTCTATGTTAGACGGGCCCTGGGTGGAGTATTACATTTTGTTTCTCTTCTCGGTCAGATCGCTCCTCCGCATCTGTTCTTCAGGAATATTCGGCGACCTCGATTTCCTCTCCGG
Organism: Poa pratensis; assembly: GCA_947311845.1. NCBI lineage: Eukaryota > Viridiplantae > Streptophyta > Magnoliopsida > Poales > Poaceae > Poa > Poa pratensis. Next base: position 35,984,344 of record CAMZMU010000036.1, on the reverse strand, counting down.
CCGCGATGAGGTCCCCGTCCGCCGCCGACTTCCCGACGCCCCGCCATCTCCAAGCTCCCCTGCCACGGCCCTATCCCACTCCAGGTGAGAATCCCCTGCCCTGATCTTCGTATCGCATGCGCATTCCGTCCTACTAATCAAACCCTTTTAACATATCCCCCAGCTCCGGCCGCCATTTCTACCTCGCCGTCGACCGCCTCCAGTTCAAGATGGTGTGTTGTTGTTGTCCGACATCCTTCTAGCCTTGCATTTTAAAATTCTCTTCGATGATAACTGTGTCTACCAGTGAAGCAGCCACAGATCGAGTGGATCGAACCAGATTTTTATTCTTGTGAACCTGTGATTGTTTCCGTTGTGCAGAGGACATTGCTGGAGCTCCTAGGCGTTCTCTCGGATCGCCACGGCGCTCTGCCCATCGCCATATGCGTTTCATCCCGGGATCAGCTCGATGCCGTCTGTGCTGCTGTTGCAAACCTCGCCTTTGTGTCTTTATCACCGCTGGTATGCTCAGTTTAGTTGCCTGCCAATTCCAATGTTAAATTGCATGATACTCTGTGGCTGCGTTGGTAGAAAATTGTAAGATAGTTACTTCTGTGATATACATCATTTTCACTGCTTATATTGTTTCAATTCTTCAAGAGAAAAACGTGGATATGATTGGATTGACACCTTCATATGGGAATTATGATCATGCAACTCGAAATATTGTTCCCTATCCAAAGGTCCCAAGCACTCTTGTTTACCCTGATTTGAACGTTGTTTCAGGTTCTCATGCCTGTTTAGGATCCTTGCTATGAGCTTACTCTTGCTAGTTACTGATATCAGTCTGTGGAATTTCTGTACAACAGTACAGTGATCAGGCTGAAGCTGAGCGTGCATCTGTTCTCGAGAAATCCCGTCGTGCAGCAATACAGCGAAATCAAACTGACGACACTGATATTGCTGGAAGTCCCGAGCCCGAAAGTATGGTCTCAAAGCTAAGCATTACAGTAGTAACAGATGCTTGTTTACCGTCGGCAGCGATGGGAGAGGCTCCACTTATGGCTCGTGTGCTGATAAACTATGAATTGCCTACAAAGAAGGTTAGTTGTTCCATAATTTTCTTGTTATTCTACCTTTAGGACTTTTGAACTATCATGCACCCATGCAGTTTCATCGTTTACCATACATTCTAATTTGTAGATCATTTTGGCTTACCTAATGTTTGCATCTGAATTATCCAGGAAGCTTATTTTAGACGTATATCAGCATGCTTGGCAGCAGGTACCTTCAACAAATTTTGATTGGTCCACTTATTGGAAGTGCTGCTCTAGTTGATGTACTATAAGTCTATCTATGATGGTGCAGATGGAATCGTGATTAATATGGTTGTTGGTGGTGAGGTAGCTCTTCTGAAGTCTCTGGAAGAAACTAGTGGATTCGTGATTGCAGAGATGCCAATACATGTACATATGCTCTTTTTAACACTTACCCTTCGCTTTGCTAGCCATATAGTGAGGTCTTGTTGTCTAAAATGAAAATATTTGCGATGCAGGTTTCTGAGATATTATGACAGTCTCAAGTCGTTTCAGAAGTTACTATTATAATACAGGACTAACTACTCCAGGTTCTCCCAGTGCTACTTTGATGTTTGGAATTACTCTTTGGTTCCTTCATAGTATGTAGATTGGTCTTATTGTTAGGTTTCAGAATAATGGGACCTCTGTTTATTGCCTCTATGTACTGAGAAATGGAAAAAAATTAGTCAACTTAAAGGGTCTGACTGTACTTAAATTTCCTACATCATTTGTATGTTCTTGATAACAATTATAAATGGAATGAAGGGCCTGTTTGGTTGAAAGCAAACCTTGCCATAGTTTGCCCCACTTTTTTGCTTAACTTGCGTAATCTCTAGGTGAATAAATTCTTAGCCACCCTTTGGCTTGCCTAAGGGAGGGAATCTTGCCACACTTTTCAGTGTATGGCATATGGGGCATACTTGTCACACAAGGAATCTTGCCTATGATAACTTGGTCAAACTTGCCTAACTTGAGGTGAGGCAAAGTGTGGATAGGAACCAAACAGCCCCGAAGATTTTCTGAGAAGTACTACATTGAAAATCCTGTTCCTAAACAGTTAAAAACCCACACCAGAATCAATCTAGCATATTGAATATATTTTATTCTAGCCTGATCATTTACAAAGGGACCTAATTGTTATTGCTATGAAATGCTCTAAAAACATCTAGAGTTCAGGCAACTGACCAGGTTGGGCACGACCTAATAAATGATGTTTCAACTAAATTACGCCTTAAGTTATGTGCTCTAACCGACTTCTACTTTTTTAATGGAAAAAAGTTGCGAAACATGAAACATTGGATCAGCAATATCTCATGCACGAAAAAGGTTAGGTATACATGTTTGGCACATAGCATGATTTTACATTTTGTAGAAAGAGATTACACGTCTTGCTTCTCCATTAAGAGAAAGAGAAATAGTGTACAACAGTAACCATTCATAGCTGTTCTACTTAACAAATTAGTTCACCACTAGGAAGACATATTCCTTGGAGATTCGGAAGTCCGAGCTTCATCATAATGTCCCTGTATTTGGCAGTGAGTTCAAGTGGGTGGTCGAATTTGTGTAATATAAGTATCTTGCAAATGAGTATAGTCACCGAAAATCAAGATTTTCCTATGGTTGTTACTCTCTTCAGTTCATAAAAGGCTTTCTTTTGGACATCTTATTGTCTCCAAAATATAACTTTAGCCATTAATTTTGGTTATAATACATTTATGAAGCGGCAGAAAATTACGATGTTTTTTTGAAGGAAAAGGCATGTGCTCTGCCATTCGATTAGACATCTGAAAAAGGCGAAAATTCTATACTGCTGGCTACGAAGACATTCTTATGTCACCCGGGTATTCGGTGTTAAAATCTTACGATATTATGACAACGCTTATCGAGGCAGACATTTTTTAAGATGTCGTTAGAAGTTTTGTATATTTGTGAACTGAATGTATGTTAAAATCTTACCCGGGTATTCGATTAGAAGCTTACAGCTCATTTCGGATGGAGCAGTTAGTGAAATGTAATTGGCCAAAATAAATACTCCCTCCGATCCATAAAAAAAGTCCCGACACTTTTTATGGATCGGAGGGAGTATTTAATTTTCCATTGTTCCATAGCTTTTCTTTTACTTGGTATAATGTATGTTTGATAACTTAATATGGGGGTAATGGCTAGGAAATTTGAAGAGAAACGATGCAAACATCTGCCGCTTAGCTGAGGTGGCTTGGGAATCTAGCTTGTGAGTAAACCACAAAATTTCCTTCTCAGCTGCTGCAGCAACCTGCTGAGAGTACAGCAGCATCTCGACATATATGGTCGTTATTGCTGTCTTCTTAATGACTTTATTTTTTTGGCTTTGTTGTTGGGTGTTCGGGCTGTTGTTCCCGCTAAGCTGCTATTCTTTATTAGGCTGTTAGACAGACGCCCTGGTAGCTGAAACTGTACCTTGTATTGTTAATTCTCTGGCATGTCGCCAAAACTTGTATGCTCGCTCCGTACACTACTTGTGTTTCTATTGTGATCCTGAGAGATTATTTGCTGTGCCATGGTATTGTTGATCTTTTTTTTGGAACTACATGGGTGCAGATTGTGCACAGGGCACACTCCTGTTTTCTGTCTCTTCTCACAACTTTCTGCCTGGAGAGTAACTATATGTGTAATGTTCAAGAGCAAATTTTGCTATTCAGCATCAAGATAGTACTCCGGCCGTGTTACCGTTAACCGGGTTATTCTCGTTTTCATGGCTATTTCTCACACATTACAATGCCAGTCACCAGTTTAGTCACTGAACACTAACTCTAAATTTATCCGGTTTGAGGCAATATGAACGATCATGGAAAGGTGAAACTAAAAATTTCTTCTGAACAAGGCAATACTGAAAAACTTGGCTCTATTGTTGTATTACATCCTGTCATAGTTGGGCTGGTAGAACAACACCCCGTTGTTCAGCTTCTCCTTGTGCTTTTCCTGACTCCAGCCATCCAGAGGAAAGATATGCTAGGTTATACCTTCTTCTGATGAGTTGGTTGTCGTTCCTGGCCTGCGAGGATGATCAAGCAACCAAGTGGGTCAGTATACACATCGATTAAAGAAGTGGCAAACCAATAGCCCTTGCACTCCATTTAATTAAATTGTCATTACATTTTGCATATTCTCTACATATGGCACTAACAACAAAGACGGAATGTCCCAAGAAAAGACTGTTTATAGCTGCATATACTAGCCACATGGCGCAGATATTGTACTCATCGTCGGCCAAAGAGACTTCTGCAAACTGTCGTATTTTCTAATTTATTTTACGACTTTCAACTTGCTACCACCATGCTAACTGTAAGGCAGGTAAAAATTAAACTGTCATTCAACTAAAGAACAATGATGCAAATGAATAAAGTTGGCCTTTATTAGCTTTGCTTCAGCTAGGTGGTGATTATAACATCATATGGGTGTCCTCACAAGTCACACAAGTAGTACAGTGTACAACAGATGCAACTTAGATCTGCGTCTGGAGTGGCCAAATAGACTAATTAAACTCCAATGAAGCAGATCTATCTATTGAGATTCTGGAGTACAACAAGTAGTACAACAAATGCCTTGAAATATAGGTAAAAGTATTTGGAACTCAAAATATGAGATTCTGGAGTAAAGACTGACTATAGCAAGAACATCCATGGACCATGCGGGTGTGCCTCAGGTATTATGGAGGTGATATCACTAGAGCTGCACACTGGTCATGTACAAGTGATTCATCCAGAATTCACCAATGCATTTCGATCATCATCGGCACGCCCAAAATAAAACCAGAAAATAGATCACGCATTACAACCAGACCATCAGACCAAGATACAAAAGATGAATCAAATGAACAAGAAAAGAAAGTACAGGTGCAACAAGCACAACTAGAAACTCATGAAGATGGTAAGGTTTTTAAAAAATAGTGAACTTGACCAGCCAAACAAAATAAGGTCGCAGATCCTAAGATTGTGAATCAGAAACAGAAAAACTAATCTGTGCAATTGTGAATCAGCATTTAAAAACCACCAAATTCAATGATGCATGCTTCAACGGTACTGAAACTCCCATGCTCCAAACGGGAAAATTTAACCCACTAATGAGGCTTGAAACAGATGAAAAGGTTTCATAATTAGAAAGTATACATCGGGATCGAACATCAGACGTGATATGGCAATCTCATGGTTCATCTGATCATTACATGCAGAACAAGCACAGAGCAAAAACGCTTTTACTTGAGAAGATCAAATGGAGAAAAAATAACCCATGATACACTTGCTGCGGAAATAATAAGACTGTAAATTTCAATTAAGTCAAGGAAAATCTTAGGAGTTCTGACTTGCCGGCCAGCATGCTGGCCAATCACTACTTCTACCATGACTCCAGCATTGCATTGCTACCTGTTAGGAAACAGGTAATTTTTTTGGTACAAATCAAGAGATATCTGCATGGACCTAGATTACATCTCTAATAGCATCGCTTTGCAGCCAGCAACTTTAGGTAAAATTTGTATTTTATGCCTCATATGGTCATGGAAAAGTGTTCTCATGCCGCTGAACAAATTAGTCCATTGGTTCAAGGTTGGATTGTATGTGTAATCATTGGCCTGAAACATAAGATCGCAAATAAAGGAAATCAAAAGAGAACCAACTAAAACATTTACCAACAAAATGGATTTTAGCCAAGCTGTTTAACCAAATCCAAGATTCGTAGATTTTTCTCCAACAGTCACAGCATGATAGTTGGATGATACTGATTATAGCAATTCCCATGAACTGCTTCAACCGAACTGAAGTTTCCATGTTCCAAACGGGAAAAAATAATCCATTAATGGCCCGAGTGAGGCTTGAAAGCAGATGAAAACGTGTCACTATACGAAACTATCCATTGCATCAGACGTGATATGACAATCACATGGTTCGTCAAAGAGTACAAAAATGTCATCATCTGCTGGTCATTACATGCAGAACAAGCACAGAGCAAAAAAAAGCTTTTAGTTGAGGAGATCAAATGGAGAAATAGGAACACATGATACACTTGCTGCAGAAATAAAAGACTGTAAATTTTAATTAAGTCAAGGAAAATGTTAGGAGTTCTGACATGCCGGCAAGCATGCTGGCCAATCAAAGACGTCTATTGCCACCATGACTCCAGCGTTGCATATCTTCCTGTTTGGAAACAGGTGAAATTTTTGCTACAGATTACACCTTAGCTGCATGGACTAAATTACATCTCTAATAGCACGGCTTTGCAGCAGCCGTGATACCACTAGAGCTGCACAATGATCGTGCACAAGCACATTCAACAGAATGAACCAATGCTTTTCAGTCATCATTGGCAGGCCAAAATCAAACTACAGGTGCATCAAATCTAAAGATCAAATACAAAACAAGAAACTCATGAAGATGGTGAAGTTTAAAAAAAAAATCAAGAACTTGACCAAATAAGGCCACAGATCCGAAGACTATGAACCATAAACACAAAACTAATCTTGTGCAACAGCGAATTAACATTTTTCGAATAACAAATCTCAATGATGCATAGTTGTCACCAAATTAGTAGTACATAAAGCAGTATTCTCAGGAAGGGCCTCAGTGGAATTGTGTTTACATGTTAAATGGGCCAAAAAGTTGCCAAAATAGTTCAATTTTGAACTGTATCTCGCATCATCAGCCCTAACAAAAGATATGAAGTATCACGTTGTCGAATTAGCCCTATCCTCTAGCCAAATAGTAGCAGGACATTAAGCAAAGCAGAAAAAAGCTTCGTTAAAAAAGAGCGAAATGCTAAGCTATTCAGGAAGATGGCCTCAGAGACGCAATGTGTACAACATCATTAGGGTCAGATATTTTACTTATTTTGTTGGACATCATCGGCCAGAGATGAAATAACACTGAAGAGGTATCAGCAAAACAAACAGAGAGCGATATGTCGAGACTCAAGGAAGAAACAGGAGCTCTCCTGTGAGACGTGATTCCCCTCCCCTCGGTCGCCCCCCTCCAGGCGACCAGGGGAGCAAACCCTAGATCGCCGCCGCCACCATCCCCTCCTCTCATCCGTCCCTCCTCGCCACTCCTGGAGGCCGCCGGCAAAGCCCCGGTCGCCGATGAAGGGGGGGCGAGGCCCTTGTGCGGTTGCTTCAAGATCCCTGCAGCATCTTCGTCGGAGGCGGTGCGGGCGTTGCATGGTGGTCGGCAGCGACGGACCGCAGGCGACGGCGGCGGATCTCTGGCCGGCGCGCCGGGATCTTCCCCTAGTCAGCGGCGGCTACTCCGGCTGGGTTGGGCTTCGGCTTGACACGGCCCTCTCCGATCTGCGTCGGTGGGCGCCTCTGACGATCGTCCACGACTACAAACCTCCTCGGTACGGAACAACCACTAAGGAGAAATCCTATGCCCGGTGTTTGCCGGTGCAGATGATGTGGCGACGCCTGTGGGCGCCGCTAACCTTGGTGAAGGGCATCGTAATGGTGAAAGTTCCGTCGGGCTCCGAGGGAAACCTCAGGCTAGTCCGGACAGTGGCGGCGCTTTGCGTCGTCTTCCTCGTTGGAGGCACTGTTTTGGAGCCCATATCGCAGGCAGGATCTTGAAGGCGTGGAGGCGTTGGACCACCGTGTAGGCTGCAGGAAGGGCCGTCTGCTCCGGGGAAAACCTCAGACCCGGGTCTCCCGGATCGGACGATGACGGCAAGCGGCGCTGTTCTCCCCATGGGGCATCGTTTTTGGAGCTGATGCCGGCCGGAGGGGTCTTTTGGTGGAGCGGCGTGCCATTTTCCGCGTCGACAATGGTGACTCGGCAGCATGGTGCAGTGGGGTCTCGGCGTGGATGCGTGCGAATGGACGAGGGCAGGGCGGTGGTGCTGTTTGGCGTCATGGCGACGTCGCAGGCTGGCCTTGTAAGGTCATGGCGTTGATCTTTTGCCTGAAGATGGGTTCGAGGAAGATGGCGGAAGCGACTTCTGTAGCGCGCGCATGCGGTGCGCGTTGAGGGTCTGCTCGACCGGTACTCCGGTTGTAGATGATGCGTGTAGGAGGGAGGTCAAGGCATGCGGCTCTGACCATGGCCACCCCCATCATAGTTGTAGCGACTTTTTGTTGCCGAGCGGCTGACTTCGGTTTGATCAATGTTGTAACTTGTAAGCTTTGATGAATAATTGCGGATGGCTGTGTGCATCACTTTGATGCAGAGGCCGGGGATCCGCACCCCCTTATCTAAAAAAAGATATGTCGAGACTCCTTTAGTGAGGACTCATAGGCCTCAGGGTTGATCACTTCAAGCAACTCATTTGAGTAGTCCGTAGAACCCACATGGTTCATCACAAGCCAATCCACAAGAGTGGGTACAAATTTAGTAGTCGAAAAGAGCAAAGGCGAAGTTTCAAAACAAAAAGCAAAGAATGCATGCAGGCAGCAACAATTTTTTGGAGGAATGATTGATGGAAAATTAAGCGCATGTGTGTCTCAGGTGATATCACTCGAGCTGCACACAGGTCGTGCACAAGCGCATTCAACGAATTCACCGATGCTTTTCAGTCATCATTGGCACGCCAAAATCAAACTAGAAAATAGATCACATATTTTAGAAGCAGATCATAAGATTGAAAAAGAGAAAGAAAGACAAGGGATACATCAACAGAACATATCTCAATGATGCATAGTTGTCACAGGTCCGAAGATTATTAATCTTATGCAACTCCGAATCAGCATTTTACAATAACAAATCTCAATGATGCATAGTTGTCAACAAATTAGTAGGACACAGAGCAGTATTCTATCAAGGCCTCAGTGGAATTGTGTTTACATGTTAAAATGGACCAAAAAGTTGTCCAAATAGTTCAATTTTGAACTGTGTCTCGCATCGTCTATAAATAGCGAAGTGGCCACGGAGCGGACGGCACCGATCAACCCAGTACAGATGCTTATGTTTGAACAGACGGTCTTGATCGGCTCCACTTTTGTGGGTCGATGGTCTTGTCCTCACGTCGTTTCGAAGCGGCGAGAGAGTCGAGGTAGATACTGCGTTCATTTACTGGACGTACGGACACAGAGGTGCATCGTGGACACGTGTGCGCGTACATGGTTTTCTTGAGAATAGAAAATATACTGCTCCGTTTCTCGACGTACTCCGTCTACATTTTAAAAAACTCAGACAAATTAGATTAGCATTATTAGTACTCCCTCCGATCCATATTAATGGTCTCAACATTGTCTAGATACGGATGCATCTAGTCTAAACACTGACTAGATGCATCCGTATCTAAATAAAGTTGAGACCATTAATATGGATCGGAGGGAGTACTATTACTTTTGCACATCTCACCATACATCCGAACAAATTTTGGTGGTGGGTAAACATTTACAAAATTTAATAAACATGTTTGAATTTTGACTAGCATTTTGCTAGTGGGCCTTTGGTCCAAAGCCCAACTTTAAAATTCTGAAATTCTCATTGGCCCATGTGCATATGGCTGTGTGGAGTGGGACTAATGTTTAGTCCCACATTGCTAGTTGGGAGAGAGTTGCACCAATTTATAAGGTGGAGTGTTGTGCTACTTGGTGTGCTTGTGAGAACAGAAGGCTCTCTCCCGCGCACTACTCCACCGCCGCTGGTCGCGACGCGATCTCGGCGAGCCGAGTTTTATTTTTGTTGTTCGGGAAAATTTATTGAGTCATTGATTAATAATTAACGGACGTGTTAATTGTTTTGCCGTTTCCGATTCCTTTGAATCGTGGGGCTGTTACCGACTCGATCGTGCGGCTGCGCTCACGTCCTACCCGACATGCTATATATACTGGTTGGGCGAACCCTAGCCGCCACTACGTGAAACACATGGTCTCTCGTTGTTCCACTTTCAGAACATTGCGCCGCCGTTTTTCAAGTCTTCTCCATCTCGTATTCCGGCGTGCACCGGTTGAAGGGACAGTAGGCCTATGGAACCCCGCCTCTTGTGATCCTGTATGGAAGAGGGGCGATCAGGTTTTTGGGGAGCGCACTCGCGCGACTATTGGCTTCGAGTTCTTCCCCAACGACAACTTCTTCCCCGACATCGGCGTATTTTTTGCCAAATCTGGCCCTTTTGCCGAACTAATGACGTATCTGGCCGCTCCCGAGAACTAATTGCAAATCTGGCCCCTGAGGTCGGCGCCAACGCAAATGGAGCCGAACTTGTGCAGTTCGGCGCCAACCAAAATTTGCAAATCTGGCCCATGAGGTCGGCGCCAACGCAAATGGAGCCGACCTTGTGTAGGTCGGCGAAATGGCATTTCGCCGACCTACACAAGGTCGGCTCCATTTGCGTTGGCGCCGACCTCGGGGGGCCAGATTTGCAATTAGTTCCCGGGAGCGGCCAGATACGTCATTAGTTCGGCAAAAGGGCCAGATTAGGCAAAAAATACGACATCGGCAACCTCTTCATCGACGACATGGGTGACAACGTGAACGTCAACGCTTCTGCTGCTGCCGCACTGTATGCGTTCTTCATCTTCCTCTTTCATACTTTCCTAGAGTTGCTGCTTGCAGTAGTTGTCCTAGATTTCATATGTTTATCTGTTGTATTGGTAGATCGCATGATTAGTTTAATTTTTATTATTCTAGTCATGTTTTGTTTACTGTTTTCACGAATTAAATCATATATTGATTATATTTTCAACAAAACATACCATAAAAAATATATTATATGGCGAGTCTATTGATACTAATTTGGTATTTTAAATGTTCATATTTTTATCTATATGATTGGACAAACTTAGTATATGTTGACTCTTGACTAAATATATACTTCTTTTGTTCATATTTGGCCTATATTGTAGCACCAAAAATTGTTCGGATTAGTCTATATTTTGGGTGGATCCCACCTCGGTAATTAAGACGGAAGAGAGTCCACGCATCATGCATGTTTCCCATGGCGCTAAAAGACCCGGTAGTAGTTTTTGTGTGCAATTTGCATGGATTGCATTAATTAAGCTTCGTTTCTTGTGAGACTATAATTGATGCATGGTGGGGTGTGCAAAAGTACTATTAATAAATATTATCCTAGTTTGTCTGATTTCTTCTAAAATGTAGACTAAAGCAGAACGGAGTACGCCTTATTTTGCGGACCAGAGGGTGTATTAATTAAGTATCGTGATAACAATCCTCCTATCAAAACTTAGTTATGTTTGTCGGACTCGAGCGCAAACAGCAGTTGTGACCTCCACTTGACCCAAATTGGCGAGAACATGGCTAAGAGCATCTCTAGCATATTTCAAAAAACGCCTCGGCCCATATAATAACAGTTGTTTTTCGGTTTCAAGGCGAAAAACGACCTTGCCCGGAAAAAAAATGGGGGAGCGGGATATTGGACCCCGAGTTCCCCATATGTCCAATTTTCGCGGTTGAACTCTGGCGTGAGTTGGCGGGAGTGACATTACAGCTCCTTGCTTCCCCCTCCCCCGTTGTCAACGCTCACCCCGGCCCCACGCCTTCTCGCGCCGTCGCGCCGCCCAGTCAACGGCATGGAGCACCCGCAGCCACCGCCCATCGGTTTTCATGCCTGGCCGACCCCATCGACACCACCTCGAGCTTCCGTGCCTCCTGTGGCCAGCTTCCCCGTTGCTGCGCAAATTCCTTCCGTTGCCGGGTTGAAACGGAAGCGAAAAGGCAACCACGTCATCTAGGGCTCCAGGCTCCACTAGTATAGATCGGGCAATTTAAGGCCCCGCCATCGCACATGGGAGCATCCCCCGTGTGTGATTTCCACTATCGCTTACCCTTGGAGAATAAAAAGGCCCGCACAGCTTTCGATGTTCATAAATTCGCATACGCTTTTGTGTTTTCAACCGTGTGCTGCATATCGCATACGGTCGCGACATTGTGAACGTGTGCATAGTGCTCACCATCGTACACCATTTATTTGCAAAAGTCGTGTGAAATTGAACCGTATGTCTATACAAAGTTATCTCTATATATATTCTAATATTCTGTGAAGTGTAATTTCAAGCGACAAGTGTTTCAATTCGATCATAGAATGCAATTACGACCCAGTTAATATTGGCGTTTCTTTATTTCACGCTTCCTTTTCCCGCCGTTTCGCCGCATTCCCGCCACCTCGCCGCCCCCGTGCTCGTGTATAAATCTTGCTAGCTAATATAAGTGCCGCCGGCAGTGGCAATGGCTCGCTACAAGTCCAAAGTCCCCGACGAGATGCAATACTCAATTAGAGCAAGGAAGCAGTGCTTTCGTGCCCGTCGTGCCTCTACCTCTGCCACCCTTCCCTCCTCCTCTTGCTCCTCGTCCGGCTCGTCATCGTCCATCCCTCGCGCGGAGACGCCGGTCGACGACGACACTGGTTCGGGGTCGTCGTCGGTTGAGCTGGATCGGATGCAGGAGTTCATCGCGTCGTGACGTGCAGAAGAATACAGGACACATCGCGTGGTGGAGGCCTCGTTCGAGAGTCTACGCCAAAACCGTCTGTGAAGGTGGCGACGCCTCAAGGTGGAGCTCAATATTTCTGGTGCTCTACCACTGAAGCGGCAGATGGCCGACCTTGCCGAGGCCTCTGGGTCTTGCAAGCCACCTTTCAACGACGCTGACGACGACAAAGTGGATTATTTGCTGACGACGAAAACACTAATGAGGAGAATCTCTAGTGTATTTAGTTAGAGTATTAGATACATTTTGTGTACGTATGTAAGGGCTGTAATATTTTAATGGAGCCTTCGAAATATTAATGGAATCTCTAGTAGTATCACCCGAAAAATGAATGAATTGTGTTGGTAGTATCGCCCACGGATGCAGTTGCAACAATCGTGTGCAATTGCGCCGTATCACACACGGTTTTCTCTTTCAGAAGCGTGTGCGATATGTGGCTATCTTCGCATACGGTTAGTTATAGGAGTCTGTGTGCGATATGTGGCTATCTTCGCATACGGTTAGTTATAGTAGACTGTGTGCGATATGTGTCGTTTACATTTAAATGTGGATTTCTAGCCGTTGCTGGCCAGCTACCCCGGTTCTAGCCGTTGCCGCCCTCCATTCCTCCGTCGTCTATCCCACCCCTCTCGCAGCGCACAGAAACTGTCGTCGCCATGGTTTACAGGATTGAGGAGATCACCAGCGACATGGACTCGGACGAGGTATATTTGGGCGTAGTTTCTAGCTTGCTTTTGCTTCATGCTCGGGGTAATTCATATTTGCTTCCAATTCGTTCTATTTGAAGGTTCCCAGATGCTGCGACTGCAAAATGAATGCCGACTTTAAGCAGTCTGTGGAAGGCAAAATGAGCGCACTGTTACAAGATCTGCACACCGCTGTTGACACCGGTGGAGCTACGTTGTCCCAGCAGGGTGCACAGAACACCGGATCCATTTAATTTTTCTTTACATACAAGCAATTTTCCACCCTATGTGCACCCCTGAGCCCATGATCTGTGCACCCGTGTAGCCAAGAAGGAGGGATTTGTAGAGGTGTGCACCCTGGAGTCGTTTGCTCTAGCTCCGCCGCTGGCTGTCGAGGAGAAGAAGAAAGTAGAAGAAAAAGTGAAGAGGCTCAAAGACGAGAAGATGGAAATGGAGCTGCAACTTGCAGATTTTGTCCATGATAAAAAGATAAAAGCTGAAGAGGCCAAGTTGAAGTTGAAGAAAATAAGAAAATATGTTCGTGACAAGGAAAATCATCTCCTTTATGCTTTAGCTGCTTTAGTTATCCTAGTATCTATTGTAATAGCACTTTCAGGTTTATCGAGATGCAGGAAGTAGAGATATACATAGCGTTCTTGGAATACGTATGTAGACGATTGAAATAATAAAACCGTATGTGAATGGGGGACAATGCACACATTTTGTGGCCCGTAAACCGTGTGTGAATACTGGGCCCATTTTGGGCCCATGTATTCTGAACCCTACTTTGTCTCTTGTATAAATTGGGACCAGCAGCACCCGTCCGGTCTCACTTCACTCGACAGCCGCCACTCCAATTTTGGAACACGCCTGCTCACCTGGTCGAGAGTAGAAAACCTAGATCTCTCCCGCATTTCTGTAGATTATGTCTTTCTCACGTGCAGATACATGGACGGAGGTGCCTTGGATACCTCCGGTGAGCCGGGCTCAGACTCGCCCTCCCCCGTGGCGACATCGTCGTCAAATTTTGGGGTCAAAGGTCGCACGTGTTGTGCATCGGCTCGTCCTCGACCTCATCCTCGTCCCTTTAGGAAAGGTATCCTCTCACATGCACATGCTTCTGGTTTTTATATGACTGATCTAGTTTCATTAGCACAGTTAGGAAGGCCGGATCTACTTACTTTTTCTGTTCGGTTTTAATATTCATGCTCTAGCCTAGTTTAACAGGTTAGAACGGATCCATATGTTTAGATCTGTTTAGTTCCAGCTTATTTCGTTGTGTTGCACCGGAGGATCTGTTGGACTGGATGCATGTGTACTTTTTAGCTTCATTAGTTTAACAAATTAGAACGGATCCATGTTAATTTTGTCAGTGTATCGTTGCCTAATTGGTGTACTGTTGCCTAATTAGTTTCTGGTGGACTGGATGCATGTTCTTGTGTTGGGCTGGATGCATGTTCAAGTTCTTCCATATTTAACAGTAGCTAAACTCTTATAATAGGGATCTTATTTGGTGGAACTGTACAATAATTTGAAGCTAATAACATAGAAACAAACACGTAACCAAGAGGGGACCAAGAGGGAAGGTGTGCAGGATGTGTATGGCCGAATCGCTCTGCTCCTGTCCCTCTTGAGTGCGGCTAAGGATTGCTCTTGAGGGTGAGTCAAACTTATTTAGTCTTTTCTGTCTTTATGTTCTCAGTTTTTCTATGTTCATATTCTAACATTGGGCATTCAACAACAACTCTTTTATCCAACTTCATTCGATGCAGTTTATCTTTTAGCTCAAGGCTTTCCGCGCTTCCGCCGCGGCTAACGATTGCTCTTTGGGTGAGTCCACTTATTTAGTCTTTTCTGTCTTTCTGTACTCAGTTTTTTTATGTTCATATTCGAACACTGGATATTCAACAACAACTCATTTATCCAACTCCATTTTGATGGAGTTTATCTTTGAGCACAAGGCTTTCCGCGCTTCTGCCCAGCAGCGATGGAGTTCGTGCTCAAATGAGAGAATCAAGGTGTCTCTCTTTCTCATGAACGTCGTGTGGCTAGAAATTCATCAAGTGTGCGGTGTCATGGAGTGGCATTGATACGTCTCAAACGTATCTATAATTTTTTATGTTCCATGCTAATATTATACCAATTGCTACATGTTTTGCATCTACTTTATGTCACTTTTATACATTTTTTGGGACTAACCTATTAACAAGATGCCGAAGCGCCAGTTCCTGTTTTCTGCTGTTTTTGTATTCCAGAAAAGCTAGTCTGGAAATATTCTCGGAATTGGAAGAAAATTTACGGAGGCCCCTATTTTATCAGAAGACACCTGGAGTCCGAAGGGGAGACGAAGTGGAGCCACGAGGGCCCCACACGTGGGCTCGGCGCGGCCAAGGATCTGCCGGCGCCCAGGGGTGGTGTCGTCACCTCGTGCACCGCCTCGCGACGCCCTTTGGCCTATATATTGCTCCTACCCCGAAAACCCTAAAGGATCGACGATCCCCAGAAAAGTTCCAGAGCTCCGCCGCCATCCGAAACCCTAATTCGGGGGACAGAAGTCTCTGTTTCGGCACCTTGCCGGGACGGGGAATTGCCCCGGAGCCATCTCCATCGACGCCACCGCCTCCATCATCGCCGTTGCTGACTCCCATGATGAGGAGGGAGTAGTTCTTCATCGGGGCTGAGGGCTCTACCGGTAGCTATGTGGTTTATCTCTCTCTCCCATGGTGTGATCTTTATGTGATCATGAGCTTTGTAATCTAGTTGAATCCATAGATGTTACTCTTCATTATCTTATATGCTACTCAAGTGGTTTTATTAATGTAACTCCGGAGTCACCTTTGTCCCACGGTGCGAAGTTGACAGTGTGCGCACCGTGTGTGGCTCTTAGGCTAAAGATACAGGAATACTTATCATGAGTTATTATTTGCGTTGGATGATGAAATTGCGGTGTTTGTCTAGTACTATTTAGGGCGCTCAAGTTGACAGTGTGGGGTTCCCTAGATGTGGAATGCGACTTTAAGGTGTGCTTTTATAGCCCTACGCAGTGGATTGGTGTTCGTTATCCAACGAGAGAATAACTCAGAGTAGCATAGTGAAGAGGAAATATCTATGTATTCAATTATATTATTATTGTTGAGAGTGTCCACTAGTGAAAGTATGATCCCTAGGCCTTGTTTCAAGCATTGAAACACCGTTTACAACCAGTTTGCTACATGTTTGCTTGCTGCCATTTTTATTTCAGATTGCAATTACCACTTATAATCATCCATATTACTTGTATTTTAATATCTCTTCGCCGAACTAGTGCACCTATACACCTGACAAGTGTATTGGGTGTGTTGGGGACACAAGAGACTTCTTGTATCTTAATTGCAGGGTTGCTTGAGAGGGATATCTTTGACCTCTACCTCCCTGAGTTCGATAAACCTTGGGTGATTCACTTAAGGGAAACTTGCTGCTGTTCTACAAACCTCTGCACTTGGAGGCCCAACACTGTCTACAAGAATAGAAGCGTGCGTAGACATCAAGCTATTTTCTGGCGCCGTTGCCGGGGAGGTAAGGTAAAAGGTACTCACATCCTCCAGCTACTTAGCTATTTTCTAGCACTGTTGCTGACGTGTGAGTGCTCGAAGGTATTTCCTTTAGATTCTGCAATTATATCTTTTTGTTTCTTGTTTTTATTTCACTAGTTAGGCTTAATGGAAAACAAAAAAAAATTAGAGAGCTCTATGAAATTTATCTTGAGTTAGGACATGATGCTTTTGAAGAGAAAATTAAAAAACCTATGGAAAATTATTTGCATGATGGTAGCAATGTTATTACTATAAATGCTTTGAACACCATTATTGCTAATGCTATGCAAAGCTCTAAGCTTGGGGAAGCTGGTTTTGATGAATATGATATTTTCAGTCCCCCAAGTTTTGAGGAGAAAATTTTCTTTGATGATACTTTGCCTCCAATTTATGATGATTATAATGATAGTGGTATTTTGGTGCCACCTACTATGGAGGATAAAGTTTATTATGATTATACTATGCCTGCAATTTATGATGATTACAATGATGGTTGTGATAGTTTTACTCCCACTATTACTAATGAAATTGATTATGCTTATGTGGAGAGTAATGATATTTTATGCATGTGGATCATGATAAGAATGCTTTATGTGATAGCTATATTGTTGAGTTTATTCATGATGCCACTGAAAATTATTTTGAGAGAGGAAAATATGGTATAGAAATCTTCATGTTACTAAATTTCCTCTCTTTGTGATGAAGTTTTGAGCTTTCTCTTGTGTTGCTTTTATTGATGGTTTCTTTAAGACCTACTGGTCATTATGAGAGAGGGAGACACGGTTTCATATATCTCAATAATATTAAGTCTCTCTCTTTATGTTGAAATTTTGAAGCTGCACTTGTTTTGCCTTCCTATGCTAGTCACTTTGTGCTACATTGATTTTTTTCTTACAAGATTCCTTGCATAGGAAGAGTGTTAGATTTAAATGTTTTTATGCTTCTTGATGCTCTCTTTTATGTTTCAACTCTCATCTTTATGTGAGCATCATAAAAATCACTATGCCTAGCTAAAAGGCGTTAAAGAAAAGCGCTTATGGGAGGCAACCCATTATTTTTATTTTCTGCAATTTTTCTTTATTTGAGTCAAGGAGTTTGTTTACTTCTGTAGCAACTCCTTTGTATCTTTATTTTCTTGCATTGTTGTGCCAAGTAAGGCCTCTAATAGGAAGATGATGCTAATTTTGATTGCTGCGCAGAAACAGATTTTTGCTGTTCACTGTACGAAATTCCTAAAATCACCAGTTGTTAATTAAATCTGAAATTTTTTGTGCGTAATCTTTATGTATGTCTGAATCTTTCGTTAGTTCAAAGTTTTTCGATCTGAGCGTTGTAAGTGCCTCGAAAAAATTCGTCTTTGCGGACTGTTCTGTTTTAGACAGATTATGCCTTTTTATTTTGCATTCTCTCTTTTACTAGTGTTGAGTGAAATTCTTTTTTGGGTGGAAGAGCTTCACATAACATCAGTGGCAGTAGCTAATGTTTAAAGTAACAAGTCATATTGCGTCTTTATAGAACATGTGAATTTTTGATTATGCACTAACCCTCTAATGAGATTTACTTTGAGTTTGGTGTGACGGAAGTTTTCAAGGGTCAAGAGGAAGAGTGATATAATAGGATGGAGAAGAGTGAAGAGCTTAAGCTTGGGGAGGCTCCCATGGATCTCCCCAGCATATTTCAAGAAGACTCAAGCGTCTAAGCTTGGGGATGCCCAAGGCATCCCCTTCTTCATCGGCAAAATTATCAGGTCATCTCTAGTGAAACTATATTTTAATTCTTTCACATCATATGTGCTTTTCTTGGAGCGTCTGTGTGCTTTTATTTTCAGTATTGTACTTTTATTTTCAATAAAGCTTGACTGGACCCTAGCATTCTTGATTGGGAGAGAGACACGCTCCGCTTTTTCATGAGAATACTCCTATTCTTCACTTATATTTGTTGAGTATTCATATCTAGCGCTGTTCAGCTTTTAGCTCTTGTTTTCATGTATCTCTTGTCAGAGCTATTAGCTTTCTTTTAGAAAGTACTCTCTTGCTTCACTTATATCTGTTTGGAGAGTTGTTAAATAAATTGATTGGTGTTTGGTTGGTTCAGAAAATGTTGCATGTGGTAATTGGTATAAGGAAAAACTTGCATAATCTTGTAGATCACTAATTTGGATAACTTGATGCTTGTCAATTGTTTTGAGTTAACAAGTAGATCATGATTAAATTTGTGCATCACATGAGTTAAGCCTATTAGTGAAGAACTACCGTAAAGCTTGTTGAAAATTTGGTTTGCATCGGTGGTATCTCTAAGGTCTAGATATTTTCTAATAACAGGGTTTGGTTAACAAGGAAGACGGTATGAAGTCTTATAACGTTTGCAATATGTTTGTCATATAAAACTTGGTGTACGGGTTGATATTCTTGTTTGCTTACATAAACCTTGCTAGCCTAAACTCTGTACTGAGAGGGAATGCTTCTCGTGCATCCAAATCCTTGAGCCAAAATCCATGCCATTTGTGTCCACCATAACTACCTATATGTGGTATTTCCTTGCCACTCCAAGTAAATTTTTCATGTGCTACCTTTAAATTATTCAAAATGTTATTATTCCCTTTTTGTGTCAATGTTTACTAGCTCATGAGGAATTAGTGTGGTTATTCTTTATTCTATTTGTCAAATGGACTTTTACACCTGGACTAGCGGCATATACATCCGCTTATCCTCTAATTTTGCAAAAAGAGCTGGCAACGGGGTGCCCAGTCCCAATTAATTACAACTTTAACCATTAATTCTCTTCACACTTTTGCCCTGATTCATCAGTAAGCAATGACAAACAGTGAAATACCTGCATGTGTGTAAACCAAAGAGAAAGAGGGATGATCTGCCTTGCTGGTAGAAATAACGTCCTTCATGGGAGCCGCTCTTAAAAGTCCGTTTGACAGGTAGAATACTGTTCTCACCCGCTACCATTCGTTGACAATTAACAAACACCTCTCAAAAATAGATACTCCTCCATGGTATGTGATTGATGGAAGGCACCCGAGGATTCGGTTAGCCATGGCTTGTGTTAGCAAGGTTGGGAGGAGTATCAAATATTTTATGCAATCTCTATATGCTTTCAAAAACCTAAAAGCTCTAGCACATGACTTAATCCCTGCTTCCCTCTGCGAAGGGCCTTTCTTTTACTTTTATGTTGAGTCAGTTTTCCTATTCTTTCTGTCTTCCACAAGCAAACACTAGTGTCAACTTTGTTACAACATGCGTTATATGCTACGTATTGGACTTGTTATACTACTTTGTGTTGACGATATCCATGAGATAAATATGTTGAAAGTTGAAGCAAATGCTGAAACTTAATTCTTCCTTTGTGTTGATTAAATACCTTTTATTAGAGACTATTGCTTTATGAGTTACACTTATGCAAAACTGTTTGATGCTTGTCTCGAAAGTACTATTCATGAAAACGTTTAGCTTGTGTGATTCATTGTTTACTCATTATCTATTTGGTAGCAAATTATAGACCATTGACTTGGATCACTTCATTCATTTACATGTGCCTTACAATATTATATGATCAAGATTATGATGGTAGCATGTCACCTCAAAAATTATTTTGTTTTTATCGTTTACCTACTCGAGGACGAGCAGGAACTAAGCTTGGGGATGCTGATACGTCTCAAACGTATCTATAATTTTTGATGTTCCATGCTAATATTATACCAATTGCTACATGTTTTGCATCTACTTTATGTCACTTTTATACATTTTTGGGACTAACCTATTAACAAGATGCCGAAGCGCCAGTTCCTGTTTTCTGCTGTTTTTGTATTCCAGAAAAGCTAGTCTGGAAATATTCTCGGAATTGGACGAAAATTTACGGAGGCCCCTATTTTATCAGAAGACACCTGGAGTCCGAAGGGAGACGAAGTGGAGCCACGAGGGCCCCACACGTGGGCTCGGCGCGGCCAAGGATCTGCCGGCGCCCAGGGGTGGTGTCGTCACCTCGTGCACCGCCTCGCGACGCCCTTTGGCCTATATATTGCTCCTACCCCGAAAACCCTAAAAGGATCGACGATTTCCCCAGAAAAGTTCCAGAGCTCCGCCGCCATCCGAAACCCTAATTCGGGGGACAGAAGTCTCTGTTTCGGCACCTTGCCGGGACGGGGAATTGCCCCCGGAGCCATCTCCATCGACGCCACCGCCTCCATCATCGCCGTTGCTGACTCCCATGATGAGGAGGGAGTAGTTCTTCATCGGGGCTGAGGGCTCTACCGGTAGCTATGTGGTTTATCTCTCTCTCCCATGGTGTGATCTTTATGTGATCATGAGCTTTGTAATCTAGTTGAATCCATAGATGTTACTCTTCATTATCTTATATGCTACTGAGTGGTTTTATTAATGTAAACTCCGGAGTCACCTTTGTCCCACGGTGCGAAGTTGACAGTGTGCGCCCGTGTGTGGCTCTTAGGCTAAAGATTACAGGAATACTTATCATGAGTTATTATTTGCGTTGGATGTCTCTATGAAATTGTGGTGTTTGTCTAGTACTATTTAGGGCGCTCAAGTTGACAGTGTGGGGTTCCCTAGATGTGGAATGCGACTTTAAGGTGTGCTTTTATAGCCCTACGCAGTGGATTGGTGTTCGTTATCCAACGAGAGAATAACTCAGAGTAGCATAGTGAAGAGGAAATATCTATGTATTCAATTATATTATTATTGTTGAGAGTGTCCACTAGTGAAAGTATGATCCCTAGGCCTTATTTCCAAGCATTGAAACACCGTTTACTCTCATTTTGTCCATGTTTGCTTGCTGCCATTTTTATTTCAGATTGCAATTACCACTTATAATCATCCATATTACTTGTATTTTAATATCTCTTCGCCGAACTAGTGCACCTATACACCTGACAAGTGTATTAGGTGTGTTGGGGACACAAGAGACTTCTTGTATCTTAATTGCAGGGTTGCTTGAGAGGGATATCTTTGACCTCTACCTCCCTGAGTTCGATAAACCTTGGGTGATTCACTTAAGGGAAACTTGCTGCTGTTCTACAAACCTCTGCACTTGGAGGCCCAACACTGTCTACAAGAATAGAAGCGTGCGTAGACATCAGGCATCTCTTCTCTAAATAGCAGGGCATTCACAGAGGGGCTTAAGTGCTTCTCTCCCATGCGCGGCCCATTTGTGCTTTGAAAAGAGTTAGTACACATAAATCCATCATTATTTGTTCTAGATATAAGACTTATTGATCTAACAATAGATCTGACTCGTTTCTTATACTTAAACAAGAGGAGTCACAATGACACAATACAGTCCACAAGCGGGCCTCACAAAATTTTCTCCTCTAAACCGTCGCACCTTTATTGTTTTGGTCCACTGCATAAGACACGTTTTTAGTTAAGAGTTTCTTGTACAGTGCGGCCAAAATAACACGCCGGTGACGCAAAGAGTATGCTAACGGCTCTAAACAAATTTAGAGACTACAAGTGTCAATGCTAGGGTCTTGGGACAACAGTGGCAACCCATCGCGGAGAGATGCAAAGACGTAGCCAACAGTATTCTGTTTCTTGATCATTCTCGCTTGTATAACCTACTATGTCCCAATGTATATGTACTGATGGGTTCTAAAATGCACAATGATTTATGTGATTGCGATATGCCACTGTTTGTACATATGAAATGTTCAATGAATTATGTGATTCAGATGTGCTATACTGTGATTTGGATAAAATAATGGAATTATGGTAATGACTGCACACAGTTAAGTTTTGTTAAACGTGGGTGATTGGAAGACATACACAGACGATTCATTTAGTAGAACAGTGTGTGAAGCTAAATAAAGCAGACATAACACGGACACATAAACCGTGTGCGATGCTACATAATGCACACGATTCAGCTAGAATAAAGCGTCTGCGATCTTGTCCATATCGCACACGACCCATTTAATATACCCATCTGCAAAGTTTGCCTCATCGCACACAGTTTATTTGATCGTCTGCGATGTCTGTCCATATCGCCCACCCATGGATAGCGACGGGTGCTATACTCGTGTGCGATGGCCAAAGTCAACCGTGTGAGTTTGCCCGATCTGTACTAGTGCTCCCTCCCGCGTACGACAGTGCCGTCCTAGGATCCGTTCGGCTTCAGCGGCGTCTAACGGTCTGGCTATATCACATGCCAACAGCCCGAAGAAGGTCAAGGTTCCGGAGGGTCGAGGACGGGCGCCTCGTCCACCCACTCCGGCGGTCGATGCACACTGCGCTCCCTTCGGCTCCACCGGTGTCCATAACTTGTTCGAGGCAACGCCAGAGAGGTAAAATTTCTTCCCTTTCTCTCGATGTGTGCTGAAATGAGTTCATTTGCTTAGTTTTTCGCCCTTTGGATTGTTTAGCTACGAACTGCATACCATTCATACATCATATGGGGATATGTTGGAGGCCAACGAGGCCAACATCATGAATGCTCCACTTGATGTATTCGATTCTGGCATGGAAGTAGATGTCGAAGCCGAGGTGGAAGAGGGGGTTGGCGACAATGATGTAAGAGATTGGGGAGGAGGTATTCGATGGTAGCCAACCAAGATTTGGAAAACGTAGCGCCAATTACACGGAGATGGACGGCCTTTGTTTGGTTAGAGCATGGGAGCATGCGTCACTTGATACGATTGTCGACAAAGATCAAACCGGCGAAAAAAAATTGCAATGCATCGAGGACAACTATCATAATCTCATGCAGGCCCCATCCGCCCATTCATTGATATCACTCCAAGGTCGGTACGATGTGATCAAACAAAATGTGCATGTTGGAGTGGTTGCTTGGACCAAGTGAGGAATGCACCTCCAAGTGGTTGCACAATTGATGACTATGTGAGTTTGTTGTCACCTTGTTGTACACATTTGTGATCTTGATTGCTTCGATGAAAATTTGAGCTCACACTTGCGTTTTTTGCAAATGTAGGATTGCATTGCGCATGAAAGGTACAAGAAAATGTCGGCATCGAAAGGCAAACCATTCTAGCTCCAACATTGTTGGAAATTGCTTGAACATAGTGACAAATAGAGGTTGAGGGATCAAGAAGCTCCACTAAAGAAAAATGCATTCGTCAACTTGGAAGACGATGATGATAGTAATGATGCACCGGGAGGAAGAAACAAGGAAAGGCTCGATGCAAATCATCGAGTGGAGAAAGATAGGGTGAAAAGGTAGCTTAAGTGCCACACGGTACTTTGCTAAGACTGAGCCATCATAGGAACTCATAGCCTTGACGATCACTTTGGTTTGTATCCCAAGGTAGTTGATCATCTGTTGCAGGACATGTGCCCAATTTCTTCGAAAATCTCCTTTTCCGAAAGAAGAGTCCCTCACCCGGATAGACCACTTTGGAAGTCTTTTATCCATCCTAGTTGTTTAACAAAAGGATATCAGAATAGGAATAAAGTAATAATTGCTTGATAATGTTATTCTCAAGTGAATATGCATCATAACAATAGAAAACTTATTACGTTCTAAGGCCTTATCTACCTATAGGCTTTCCCTTTAATAGGGTTTCAACATAAGGTCTAACAATTGCTCTGATACCATCTGCGGTGACCCAGTACGCCACTGCATATTGTAGTGTACAAGTCGTTGACATAGCACCCACGGAAGGACTGATCCGCAAATATTACATCCCTCAGAGTAGTACAACAGAAACATTGCGGGTCCACCTTATTACACGCTACTAAATATTACTAGCTAGAAGTGCATAAAAACTTCCACGTCTTCCTCCGACATTGGAGGAATATCTAGTACAGAAATGTTGACGGGTGTCAACCTACTAGCGATAGAAAACAACAAACTAAGAATCATGGGGCTTAACAAAGTAAGTAGTACTAGTCTAGTATTGCTCGGCCCGGTTCCTAAGACTGATGTCTAAGTCTCGACCTCCTATTCCACATCCTCTGCTCGTATGCGATCATGTAGTCGACGCCTTCAACTCCATCGGATAAGTCTGGCTCCTCGAAGTACACCTCGTGTGCATGGTATGCTCCATAGCCTTCTTCTGAAGTCTCCTCAGAGTCTAAGCAGGGGTCAAATGGGGAACGGATGAGTAACAACGCTACTCAGCAAGTTCAACATAACGCTTCGATAAGTGGAATGCACTAACTACCGTCATGACCAAAATGTCGTAGACGTATATGCAAGTTTTGGAAAACATTTGTTTAAAAGGTCCATTTTATTTTAGAAAACTATGTCCACAACCTCCACGGGATTGTAGTCATCACTTGGGATGCCTTTCCCGCAGCGTTATGTAATTCTCTGCTGGAACAAGGATATGACGACCACAATTTTTTTGTTGACTCTGCAGAGTTGCATCACTTTACCCAACAACAGCCTAGCCCTTCATGCTCTCTCAACACACCATGTGTGTTATATCCAGGACTAAGGGAAACAAGTTATCTGGAGCTCTTCCCGGCACAACACATATCCGCCCTTATATGGACTGAGCCGGTACAAAGACCAATAACTCGCCACCCCTCCCGAGCTTCAATTCCAATCACCCCGTCAGGTGGGAAGTATACGCGCTTCCACGCCGTTGGCCACCACGACGGACCCAACCAGGTTTGGCCTGCCGAGGATATGTGAACGAGGGAAGGTACTTCTGACTAGCCCATCCATAGTAGATCTGTTGGTCGATGTGATTGATACGGCGCACGGACCACTGGGACATGGGTAATCAATCCTAGCTAAATACTTTCCCGTACGATGGAACCTCCACCAAGAGATCCATACCGGCCTATACCATGGTTCCATCGTCCACCAAACAATAATATATAGCAATTCACATCATTCAAAAAATAGCATTTTACTTTAATGCAGGTGATAAACCATAGTACTTTGTAGGTAATTTGATAAAAAATACTTCAACATAGGACATGCAAGTTTGAACTTGCCTTGAGAGTTGAGACTGACAGGTAGTACAGTCTAAAGCTCCGGCGATTCGTGACCCTCGGGTTCTGAAATTCAGCATCATTGTCTTTATGAGACAATTTTTAAAGACCCAAATTTATGATATTATGCATACGATGAGATGATTTTTAGTTTTCCAAAAAAACAAAAGATTTATTTATGATTTCTTTGGTATTTTGAATATTTATTTATCATAAGTGATATGATATTGGGTTTTCAAAATGATTAGTATAATTCAAATAATATTTTGAACTTAGTATTCATTTTCCCAGATTATTTCCTTTGGAAAATAGTTTTGGAAATATTGCAAAGTAATTTCCACTTAAGTTACTTTGAATTTTTGACTATTGGCGCCTCAAGCCAAGAGCGTGAATGACGTCTTCGTCAAAGATTCCACGAGCGTGCACCTCGTCATCCAAATCGGCGACAAGATGATGACACCTTTAGCAACCTCAAATTTAATATGCCCAAGTTTTATGGGATAAGTGATCCGAAAGCCTAGCTCTCATGGGCACTCAAGGTTGACAAGATCTTCTAGGTTCACAACTACTCCAAGAACAAGATGGTTGCCATGGCATTAATGGAATTTTAGGATTATGCACATCATGGTGGGAGCAACTCCAAGCAACGTGTGAAGACAACCACCAACAACCAATTGACACTTGGGTTGAGATGAAGGAAGCAATGTAGACTCAGTTTGTGCCATCACTAAACTAGAGACTTGTACACGAAGTTGCAAGAGTTCAAGCAAAGTTTGAAATCGGTATATGAATACTACAAGAAAATGGAAACCGCAACGATGAGAGCAAATATTGTTGAGTCTGACGATTAATCTATGGCTTGTTTCATGAATGGTCTCAACTACCCCATCAAGAAAATTGTGGAATACCAACCTTATGAATCTCTTGTGGAGCTAGTGCATCAAGGTACAAAAGCCGAGCGTCATGTGTTGGAAGACTTCAAATACCTGAAGACCAAGGCTTTCTTTGTTAGCAAACCATCGTCCTCAATGCCTCCAATGGCTAAATCTTCCACACAAGGCAATGCAAAGGCTTCAACAAGAACTGCTACATCAACGACTTGAGCATCCACTACACTCAAGACACCGGCCTCTTAAAGTGAAACTCCTCAAACACCAACTCCCAAGTCAAGCTATGTGACGCGCTTCAAGTGTGGAGGACAAGGTCACGAATCGTTTGAGTGCACAAACAAGCAGGTCATGATAGTCAAAGCCAATGGAGAGTATGAATCTATGAGCGAAGAGGAATATCATGCATTGAACCAAGTCTCTACATTGCAAAATGTGGATGAAGACAAGGATGTCATCTATTGTGATGGTGAGAACAACCCCTCTTTGGTTGTGACACTAATGTGTTGACCACCAACCTACAAGAGGAAGAAGACCAAAGGTGCAACTTATTTCAAACAAGAGCCGACATCAATGGGAAATCAATCAAGGTGATCATCCATGGTGGGAGTTGCTGAAAGGACAAGGATGTCGCCTAAAAAGACCCACATCTTGGGAATCCTTTGGAGGAGAAAAAACCCACTTCTACAATGCTCTCAATATAATTTGGACCCATGTCCCTAAAAATATTAAGCATGCGAATTTTCCAAACATCATAATTTGTGTCATTGAATATGAAAGTGGGATCGTGCACTAATTCTCTAAACGACATCTTTTACTCTCTAGGCGGTAAAGCCCTGAGCCCAGGCTCTGATACCAATTGAAAGGACAAGGATGTCGCCTAGAGGGGGGGGGGGGGGTGAATAGGCGATTTAAAAACTTTTCCGGTTTAGGCTTGATAATTGCGGAATAAAACTTGGTGTTTAAATTAACAAGCCAACAACCTAAATATACTAGGCTCACCTATGTGCACCAACAACTTATGCTAAGCAAGACAAGCAACAAGGTGATAGCAAAATGAAAAACTTCAAGCACGAAGGCTATCACAATGTAAAGTGCATAAGTAAAGAGCTCGGATATAGAAATAACCGAGGCACGCGGAGACGATGATGTATTCCCGAGTTCCTCCTTTTTAGGGAGTACGTCTCGTTGGAGGGGTGTGAGTTTCAAACTCAAGACGCCACAAATGGCCTCACCCTATTCTCTGATGAACCTTGCCTAAAAGCTCGGTTCACCTTCCACTATTGATTTCCCTTTTGGGCGGAAATCGAGTCCCTTACAACAATCTTGAGGCACAACCCACAAAAGGATTGGGAGCTCCCAAGTGTCCACAAAAGGCCTCAACCGCCACAAAAGGCGTCTAGGGTCCAAAGACCCAAGAGTAACAAGCTCACAAACTTTCACTTCCATGAATCCTTGTGGAGAGCACAAACCGATGCACAAAAGCAATGGCAAGAACACAAGAAGTGCTCAAGTCCTTCACTCTCAAATCCCACCAAAAGCAAATAATGCTTGTGGGGGGAGAAGAGAGGAAGAACAAAGAAGAACTCAACAAATGGAACTCCAAGATCAAGATCTACTAGGTTCCCCTCACTTAGAGGAGGAATGGATTGGTGGAATTGTAGATCTAGATCTCCTCCCACTTTCCCTCAAAGATATGCAAGAATCATGGGAGGGATTGAGAGGTAGGCAAGCTTTTCCAAAGGTCAACAATGGAGGAGAGAGAGGGAAAAAACGAGCTCAAGAGGTTGGAGAACCATTGGGGAAGAAACCCCCTTAAATAGGTCCCCTTAAAAAGTGCCCGTTGGGCAGTGCAGAGAGGCCGGCCTGGGAGCCGGCCTGGCTGGCCTGTAGGCTAGCCACCCAGCAGAGAGGCCGGCTGGCCGGCCTGGCTGGCCTAGAGGCTGGCCACCCAGCAGAGAGGCCGGCTTGGGAGCTGGCCACCCAGCAGAGCCGCCCGGCCTGGGAGCCGGCCTGGCTGGCCTGGGGGCTGGCCACCCAGCAGAGCCGCCCAGCCTAGGAGCCGGCCTGGCTGGCCTGGGGGCTGGCCAGACAGACAAAACAGATAAAACTGCAAACTCAATATCTTTTTCATCCGGACTCTGTTTTCTATGATCTTGGGCTTGCTCCGAAGATAATCACAAGCACTACAAGATCATGCATATACACATCTGATACCCACAAGTATAGGGGATCGCTGAAGTCTTCGTTGGGAAGTATTACCCAAATTTATAGTTCGACACGATGGGAACACAAGAATATCAATAAGACTTTGGCAATCGAGGCGTCACTCTCAACCACACATGTATATCAACAACTTGCAACAATAATAGTGATGGCAGTAGTATGATTCAAGTAACAAGCAGAACAGCAGCAGTGAACAATTGTTTTCCAGTTTTCACCGGAAAAGTGAGGGTGTAACTCAGAAATCTAAAACGTTGGCATGAGGTGACAGCGGGGTGTTGCATGAATAAGATTGATCATATGATGATATAAAGCTAGCCAAGGATGTATCTCTAACTCTGATATATGTAGGTATGTGTTCCATAATTAGTTGTGCGTACTAACCAAGAGAATTTGCACAACATCTATTATCCTACCCGCCCATTTTACCGGGGCCAACTTGGAACTACGGGTAATTAAGGTCTACCCTTTCGAATAGACCGGAACAATGCATTAACACTTCATGAACACATAGAATCCTCAACATAATAGCAGGCGATACACTTTGCAGATAAGTACCAAACTCGAATATATGATGAGGCAATATAAGTTCAGTACTGAAATCATGCCACTCGGGCCCTAGTAGCAAGCATTAAACATAGCAAGAGTGCATCAACACAATACAAAAGTATCCTCAAGATAAATCCCTAAAATCTCGAACAACGGGTAGCATTACATGATCAATCTCATCCAATCCCCATCCACCTCACATGCCTACAGTGGACTACTCACACATGGTGATGGTGAAGGAGCTCATGGTCGATGGAGATGAAGGCGGTGAAGATGGCGGTGAAGACGGCCTCCGGATCCCTCCACCGGAGGAGAAATCCTGGATCAATCTGTCCCCGAAACGAAGAACGTGGTGGCGGCGGCGGTGTGTTTCGCGAAAACTCCTCCCTCCTAGGGCACGCAGTTTTTCCACTATATGAAGGGGTACGTCGAAGACCGGAGGCGAGGCGGCGCCCGGGGGCCAAACGGGGTGGGCCCACGCGGCCTGGTACTGTGGCCGCGTGGGGCCCCCTCTTTTGGGCCTCCGATGCTCCCTCGTGTCCATCCTTTGCACGTTGTCCTCCTTTTCCATAAAAAATGACGTGGTATTTTTCCCCGATTTTATTTCCTGCAAAAATAGCCAGAAAAGAGACTTTGCTAAAAACAGCGTCAGATTCAGCAGTTTTATTCAAATATGGGAAGATTCCGGAGCAAATCATGAAGCAAAGTGCTTGGAAAAGTAGATGCATTTTGGATGCATCAGCTCCCCCAAGCTTAGCTCGTTGTTTGTCCTCGAACAACTCAAACATAGTGCAGAAGCGATGAAAAGACTTTGACAAGAACTTTGCATTGCATATGTAACACCGCTTAATACCAACAAGCATTCAAAACATAGCTTCAATGACAAATAACAAAATGCTAGCAAAGGTATATCCAATCAATGTTAAAGTCTTTATATTTGCTGCAAGTGAGATAACATGTAGTGTCAATACTTGGATGAGTTTGCTCAACTGTAGAAGTAAACAAAGGTTTTTGCATCGCTATTGATTGAATCATGTCAAGATTTTTGAGATCTTTTGATTCTTTCTTTTGTTGACTAGTGAAATCATTGTGCTTACAACCTTGCTCTCAGTTTTATCAAACCATTTGGTGTTCCCTATTATGACCCATATGCTTGACCAACTCATGGTTAAAAGCCTCATGCCCCGTGAATACGAGTACCTACACCATGACTACTCAACTCGGGCCACTAAGCAAGTTCAAATTTCTCAGTCATTGCAAGTAATAAAAGCGTCATCAAGAGCGTCAACTGGGGTACCTCTTATCCCAGGACATGGACAAGCCCATGTCCCAACGACAAGACAAACAGACAATGAACAATCTCAGCACTCTTTTATTTACTATTGTGTAGCTTTTTATTGTGATGTGCATCACTGAATGTTCACTATGATACGCTGTAAATTTCCACCATGAATGATGCATGGCTTAAGTTGGCGGCCCAGGCGTCTCTCTAGCCAATTATTCTCACTCATTGAACTTACTAAGTTCCTCCTTTATTTCGCAATGATAGGCATCCATAGACCAAAGCACATGATATCAACTAAATATAATGTGGTGCAATGTTGAAAGCTTTCCATGTGTCAGCACATTTCAGCTAACTCCCAACCACTAAGCCTGTCAAGCATACGACTTCATGTTTAACATTTGAAAAATTCTTTTGCTCTCTTTTTGGTTGGCAAGTTTAGCAAGCACAATGGGATGCGTAGACCTTTGTTTAGAGCCACAATTATTCAATCCACAGCCAAGTATTGTCGCTAAATAATATTTCATTTGCATCATCATATAACATACTAGAACATGGAGAAGATAAACATTTGCTACCACTTTCCTATATGTTAAAGAAACTATTATGTGCTCACTTGCTGTTATTAAAAAGTCCGCATAAGCACGGCAAAGGTGTCATACCTTTCATCCACTCCATGCACATCAACTCATCATCGTTGTTCTCCTCTCCCAACTTGAACTGCGCAGCAAAATCTCAAATCTGCCATAAAACATCACTGCATACAGAGGAGTTTTAACCCTACCAAAACACCTCAGAAAAATCTCATAATTTACAGGTGTGTGGGTTATGATATGATGCAGCAGTGGTTAAAATTTTAGCTCAATCGGAGTTACAGGGAATAAATGAAAAATGAAACGGTGATCAGATTTCAGAATTCCTGCACCTCCGTTTCTGCGTTTGTTTCAAGAAAACGAAAATGTTTTTGTTCTTTTTTTTTTTGATGCATAAGACAAATGACCAGCAGCAAATAACCAAAAGAAACAAATGAACTAAACACAATGATGCAACGGTGATATAAAACAATGAATGGAGAGTAAGAGAAGTACTCCCCCAAGCTTGCGATCAAGCTAGTATCCTGGGTAGTGGCCGTATCCACTTCCACCTCCAGGGTAGTGACCATATGGGTAGCCTTGCATGCTTGGGTATAGAGGCTCCGCCTGAGGTATGTACCCCTGTATCTCTTGAGATTGTGGCTCCTCTTGAGGCGGCGCTTCCTCCACTTTCCACTTTCCGGTACTCCTGTCAAAAAGGTCAGCACGGGGGAGTCTAATGGGCACTCGCTGCCCACTAATACTCAAATAGTTATACAAATAATGCTCTCCATGCTTCACACTTATTTCCATGCGAGTAGTCAAAGTAAAATCAAGTAATTTGGACTCTCGCACAAGAGTACCCATGTTGTCACCATAACCTCTCTCATTTTTAATGTACTTATACACTAATGTAGCAATAGCACCAGCATAAATAGGAGTTTGATCAGTAATATTTCTACTCACAGCAGTATGCAATGATCTAGCAAGAATGACTCCCAAGTTATACTCACACGGTATGTTTTCTTTTGCACATTTAAGTAGATAAACTATCGGTCCAGTGCAAGCAGAATTGTTGTCCCTAGCAAGAAATCCTCTTGCAAGAAACAACGCAAAATATCTCAAACTTGGGTGCTGTATATGAGTAAATTTACCCCTATTCAATCTAACGGGAGAGCTAACAGTAATAGAATGCCAAAACGCTACAAGCTCAGGGTTGGAATCAGCACCAGTTTCATTCCAACTCCCCGTGTTTTCTACACCAATAGCATTGCAAAATTCCTCTAGAGACATAACAAGGCGCTCACCTCTCATAGTAAATTTGCAAACAAAGGTAAGAGGGGGTGCCTTACTTTTCTTCCTGTGCTTGTAGGGCTCCGGACCCTCAAATCTGAATGTAGAGAGGAATTCTCGCGAGAGTTCCTCGTATGTATCTTGTGGGTTCTGAGCAAAACGAAGTAAACCGGTTGCAGTGGCGAAGATGTAAAAATCCTCTTGAATCCCCCAATGCTCAAGAACATGGGGATCTTGCCATCTTGTTGTATGGATTTTCAACTTCTCTCCCACATAGTATGCTTTATCCTCCCAAAGGTGTTGGTCATCATTATTGATGGAGACTTTGCATTCTCTTCTCCTTGGTCTAGAGCTCATCCCAAACAATCCCTTGCCCTTGCTGAACATGATACCTTGCTGCCCATAAACAATATTCATCAAAAATCAAGATGCAACACTCTAATACAACATTAAGATATCCATAACTAGTCTCCCCATCAATATCATGCATCAATATCAATTAGAAAACTTAAATCTATGGATTTCCTAAGCATATTAGGTGACACCTAGTGCAGCAAAATACTTCATACATGAGGCACAAGAACAAAAAGTGATTGGATGGGCGGAGGAGTCACATACCAATGAGCAATCCCACCAAACAGATTTGAAAAATCTGTCCTAAACTTGGAGATCCGAGGAGAGCAGGAAGAGAGCACGGGAAAAATTGGGAAAAATACCTGGGGCTGTTTTTCTGTCGAGGAGGAGGAGATGGGCACAGACCCCTCACCTAACTCCCTCTGTGGGCCAAAATGGAGGGTCCCACGCGGCCAGGTACTGTGGCCGCGTGGGGCACCCTATTCTGGCCCTGGTGGCCCTCTGGTGTCCCCCTTTTGGCTGTGAGCTCCCCTGCTAAAATAACTTACCTCCAAATTTTTCTGGAATTTTTCGAGAAAATTTTCTGAACAGAATTTTTCAAACTACATTTCTGGAATTTCTGCACTTTGAAATAATTATGCTCATGCAAATAATCTAAAAATTCTAGAATAAATGAAATCAAACATTCAAAGCAATTTTTATGGGAATCAAGTTTGCATCATTTTCATATTAGTAATGAGGTTGATCAAGTCTCATTAATAATATGCAAAAGATATAATACATGATTCTTTATTTTATATGTTTTAAAGAAAGGTTTCAAGACACCTCATATTTGATTGGAATAGTTCCAACCATCATGATAGCATATTTTGGTTCAGGAGGTGGTAATGGAATTTCAAAACTTCCAACTATAAGAGTATTCTTTTTAATGGAGTTCACACTTTGGCTTACCATTGTAACAGTTTTCTTCTTGGGGAAGTAAATGGTATGCTCGTTCCCTTTGACGTTAAATGTCACTTTGCTTTCAGTGCAATCTATCACAGCTCCTGCAGTGTTTAAGAAAGGTCTTCCAAGGATAATAGATAGGTTATCATCCTCAGGCATTTCTAATATAACAAAGTCTGTAGGAATTAACACATTAGCAATAGAGATATCCTCACATATTCCAATTGGTACAGCAGTTGATTTGTCAGCCATTTGTAAAGAAACTTCAGTTGGAACCAATTTGTTTAAGTTAAGTTTCTTATACAGAGAAAAAGGCATGACACTAACACCAGCTCCCAAATCACATAGTGCATATTTCACATAAGTTTCCTTAATACGACAAGGAATGGTTGGAATACCAGGATCTCCACGCTTTTCAGGCATTTTTCCTTTAAAGGAATAATCAGCAAGCATAGCAGTAATTGCATCAGTAGGAATCTTTCTTTTATTAGTGACAATATCTTTCATGTATTTTGAATATGGAGGAATTTTAATAGCATCAACAAGAGGAATTTGCAAACACAAAGATTTAATCAACTCAAAGAATTTCTCAAATCTAGCATCGTCTAAAGTTTTGATTACCTCTTGAGGATATGGTATGGGTCTTTGTACCCATGGATCCCTTTCTTTACCTTTTTGTGGATTTGGATGGTTCTTCTTCTTGTTCTTCTCAGTAGATGGTTGAGGGTTTTCCTTTTCAGTAGCTTCAGGTTCTTCATCATTCTCAGCTTCATGTGTCTCATCTTCTTGTGTGGGTGATTCTTCTTCTTCATTATTATTGTTATCTTCAGTCTCAGCATCAGAAAAGAGGTATTATTATCTTGTTCTTCAATCATCAATGTCCTTGTTTTCATTGGGAGATTTTCCTGCAGAAGATTTCTTCTTGAGAGTCTCTTGCTCTTTCCTCTTGGGATGGTCTTCAGGATAGTCAGGATCCTGAGTACTTGCACCTCCCCTAGTATTAACTCCACAAACCTGTTCCTTCACAATAAGACTTTCATACAATTGATTTTGAAGAGATATCATTTGTTCAACTTGATTATTCATCATCTCACAATGTTTAACAATTCTTTTTACCTCTCCCACATTAGCATGTAAACTTTCGCGAAGAGATTTAATTTTGTGAGAGTTCTCCATAATCATCATTCTAATATTATGCTCCTCAGGATTGTGGCGATAAGCAAAATCGTTCATATAAGATACCTCAATAGGAGATGTTACCTTTTATTACCTTTAGTGGAGCTGATAGCATTGACTTGAATTGGAAAGCATGGTTGATCATCAGGAAGTTTAACACCCATTTCAGATAATTCCTTAAGATGAGAGGTTTTAATTCCCTTCTCTTTAATAGCCTTGGAAGCTTCTTTCATTGTTTCGTTGTCCAATTTAAGCATGCCTCCTTTCTTCTCCGGAAATATTTCTTCAATATTCCAGTCTTCATAATTCCTAGAGATAGTCTCCAATAGCTCAGTTGCTTCCTCAACAGTCCTTTCCCTGAAAACATTACCTGCAATACTATCAAGATAGCCTCTAGTGTTTTCGGTTAGTCCATTGTAGAATATATCAAGTATTTCATTACTCTTTAAGCCATGGGTAGGACATTTCCTAACCATCTTACTATACCTCCCCCAAGCTTGGGGTAAATCCTCCTTCTCTTTCTGTGAAAAGTTGCTAATCTCAATAGTCAAACCATGAATCTTATCAGCAGGGAAATATTTATTATAGAATACCTGCAAACATTCTTCCTTGCTAGTAATACATCCAGGTTCTAAACGATTATACCAAGTTTTAGCACTTCCTCCCAAAGTAAAAGGAAATAGCTTTAAGAAATAATAGCGTTGATGGATTTCATCTTTACCAAATAACACAGATAAGTCATGCAAGACAGCAATGTGTTCAAAAGGAAACTCATCCTCTCTACCATAAAACTTATACTTCTCAGCTTTTTCAATTATTTCAGGATCAACACTAAACTCATAATCTTTATCTTTAATTTTAATAGCAGGAGCATTCATTTTCTCAGTAACAGGGAAATAACCATCAAGAGGAGAATTTTTATAGCTTTCAAGTTTATCCAATTTATCAAAACCCGAACCCATAAAAGCCATAACAAAAGCATCCTCTTCCTCAGAAGAAGTTTCCATATCATCACAATATTCATTACCTTCTAACTCAGATTCCACATTTTCAATAGAAGATTCAAGATTTTCAGGTGTTTCAGTATCTCAGATGTTTCAAGTGTTTCAGGTATTTCAGGAGTCACTTCTTTGTCTATGCTACCACATATTAAATCATTTTCATTACTAGTAGACATTTTAGACAAAGGTGAACTTTTCCCTTTTTCTTAGGAGCAACAGCAGAAACAACATTAGGAGAAAAGTTTGGCCTACTTGGCAAATCCGTACCTCTGCGAGTGGTCGAAGGCCTCACTTCCTTCGGAGTAATCTTTTCCTTACCCATGGTTAGGAACAAGCAAGT
Source organism: Poa pratensis (assembly GCA_947311845.1). Taxonomy (NCBI): domain Eukaryota; kingdom Viridiplantae; phylum Streptophyta; class Magnoliopsida; order Poales; family Poaceae; genus Poa; species Poa pratensis. Next base: position 35,948,077 of record CAMZMU010000036.1, on the reverse strand, counting down.
GCAGCAAATAATATGATAACAAGTTGTCTTACCGATAAAGCTAGGTTCCCCGGCAACGGCGCCAGAAAACGTCTTGATACCCACAAGTATAGGGGATCGCTGAAGTCTTCGTTGGGAAGTATTACCCAAATTTATAGTTCGACACGATGGGAACACAAGAATATCAATAAGACTTTGGCAATCGAGGCGTCACTCTCAACCACACCTGTATATCAATAACTTGCAGCAATAATAGTGATGGCAGTAGTATGATTCAAGTAACAAGCAGAACAGCAGCAGTGAACAAGTGTTTTCCAGTTTTCACCGGAAAAGTGAAGGTGTAACTCAGAGATCTAAAACGTAGGCATGAGGTGACAGCGGGGTGTTGCATGAATAAGATTGATCATATGATGATATAAAGCTAGCCAAGGGATGTATCTCTAACTCCGATATATGTAGGTATGTGTTCCATAATTAGTTGTGCGTACTAACCAAGAGAATTTGCACAACATCTATTGTCCTACCCGCCCATTTTACCGGGGCCAACTTGGAACTACGGGTAATTAAGGTCTACCCTTTCGAATAGACCGGAACAATGCATTAACACTTCATGAACACATAGAATCCTCAAACTAAAACATCTCCCCCTTGTTTTCCCTATATGTCACTTTTAGGGTTCGCAGGTTCAACATAATAGCAGGCGATACACTTTGCAGATAAGTACCAAACTCAATATATGATGAGGCAATATAAGTTCAGTACTGAAATCATGCCACTCGGGCCCTAGTAGCAAGCATTAAACATAGCAAGAGTGCATCAACACAATACAAAAGTATCCTCAAGATAAACCCTAAAATCTCGAACAACGGGTAGCATTACATGATCAATCTCATCCAATCCCCATCCACCTCACATGCCTACAGCGGACTACTCACACATGGTGATGGTGAAGGAGCTCATGGTCGATGGAGATGAAGGCGGTGAAGATGGCGGTGAAGACGGCCTCCGGATCCCTCCACCGGAGGAGAAATCCTGGATCAATCTGTCCCCGAAACGAAGAACGTGGTGGCGGCGGCGGTGTGTTTCGCGAAAACTCCCCTCCTAGGGACGCAGTTTTTCCACTATATGAAGGGGTACGTCGAAGACCGGAGGCGAGGCGGCGCCCGGGGGCCAAACGGGGTGGGCCCACGCGGCCTGGTACTGTGGCCGCGTGGGGCCCCCTCTTTTGGGCCTCCGATGCTCCCTCGTGTCCATCCTTTGCACGTTGTCCTCCTTTTCCATAAAAAATGACGTGGTATTTTTCCCCGATTTTATTTCCTGCAAAAATAGCCAGAAAATAGACTTTGCTAAAAACAGCGTCAGATTCAGCAGTTTTATTCAAATATGGGAAGATTCCGGAGCAAATCATGAAGCAAAGTGCTTGGAAAAGTAGATGCACTTTGGATGCATCAACATCATAGTCTATCATGTGAGGAGGATAACACAAGAGGAGAGTTTGACCTCTCTACAAGAGACGAACCGGTAAAACCTCCAACATAAAAAACACCACAAGATATTAAAATGAAATTTGTTTTTGATGAACTAGAGCTTGGTATGGAGATGAACACAAACTCTAAATTCTCACATGGATAAAAGCCAAATAAGAACCAAGAAAGATGATATGCCAAATATGCAAAGGTTTGAGCTCTCCACAAAGATGCGATCAAGTTACTCACTTGAGAGCCCCTCTTGATAATACGCCATCTATCCTATAACCCGGTCTCCCACTAACACCACGAGACCGGTAAAATAGAAACCCTATCAAGATCATACCTTTGCCTTGCGCATTCCACTTGAGCTAGATGATGACGATCTTTATCTCTTCAAGTGGACCACCTTTCTTGATTGCGCTTTCTAGCACATGCTTGATGAAGACTTCTCCAAATACTCCCCCATACACCATGAAGGGATGGGAGAGCCTTGCTACGCTCCGTCTTCATGAATCTACTTGAAATTCATCTTCTTATCTTGATATATATGATGGCTTGGAGATAACATGAATGTTTACTCAATCTTCTTTTCCAAGCCATGCTTGCAATAAGCTCAACTCTTCACATGACCATTCTTCATATAATCCCTTGGATAGAACCTTGGTCATCATGTAATCTTCTAGAGTTCAACACATGAACTCCAATCTTTTCCTATGGACAAGATCTACAAGAATATCTCAATGCAAACATTAGTCCATATGGATTGTCATTAATTACCAAAACCACGCTTGGGGCAACACATGCACTTTCAATCTCCCCCATTTTGGTAATTGATGACAATCCCTTTTACGAGGGTTTATATAATGAATTAAGCAACCATGCACAACAAAGAGCAAGGATGCAAGAGAAAGAAAGGCAAATGCTTAAGAACGAAACTAAACCCTCTAAACTTCTCCCCCATTGGCATCGATTGCCAAAATGGGAGGAAAAATTTAGAAGGCCAATATAGTAAGAGCTCCCCCATAATGTGTGCATTTCTCATAATATGAGTGAAATCAAATGCACGTATCCAATGACGAATAGTTGGGAAGGAGATCAAACTATATTTAGGATCCAAAGATTGCAAATGAAAAACAAATTGAAAGATACTTCGATAAGAGAAGTAACCAATCAAAGGATCCGAAAAACAAATAGAACATAAGAAGATATTATGATAAGATCAACCAAGTGTTCTAATAATCAAGAGGGAACTCCCCAAGGTACGTGCACAATAAGGATTTGTATTTCAATATAGTGTGCACAACATGGAATCCTCACTCCCTCCTAGATAATCTAGAACACAAACCAAAGAGGGTGTAGCAAATAGGTCCACAAGCTTATTAAGATGCAAAAGGAATACCAAATGAAAGGCCAAGCTTGTGGTTTTTAGAAACCACCAAAGAATCAAAAAGGAATAAAAGGTGGTTACTAAAGAATTGGAATACCAATTAAAGATGTAACTACTCTTATGTGTATAAGTTTCTAAGTAGACATCAATCATGAAGATATAAGTCCACAAAGAAACATGCACACACAAAATAGATACTACGGTGAAGAACATGATATCCAAGAGGAAGTCATAAATACACCAATAAGATCTTTGCTTAAAAGCATAGCACAAAGCCAATTTTATCTTAAAGGAATATAGATTAACTTCCAACACACACTCATCATAGCACCAAAAGTATCCACAAGGGATAAGGTGATAAAAGGGATGCTCCGAGAAAGATAACAAGTATCACAAAGGGCAAATGAATTTTCAAATTCATCAATATTGCATATGAGAGACTTTGAGAAGAAATGCTAGATTAACATATTTGGGATTGGTGAATCAATAAAGTGATTATATATTCCCCTTGATATGTAATCATCCTGGCTTGCTCACATTTGCAATAAAGATGTTTTGATAAAGGCTTTTCAAGAACACATCAATTGCAATAATGATTCATGCCAAGAAACAACCTACAACGGTTGAAAGCTAGTAAACTAGGCATGAGGTAGATACTTGTTACCGAGATAGCATTGGTGATGTAGAAGATAAGAGTTCACGATCACCCAAGCTTGGCTCCAATAAGCACATGGTGACAACACCTTCCTTGTATATGAGACAAGCTTCCAATGCATCTCCATGTACCTAAAACAAATTCAAGTACAAAATGGTACCCAAACTCATTGGGTCCAAAGTAGTTAGAGCAACTACAATACATAGGACAAACTCCACATAAATATGTGCATATTGATATGAAATTGAATTTCATGCACATCTTAGCCATTTAGGATTTGATGGAGTTTATCCTATATATTGGATCAAAAGTAAGCATGCCATAAGATATACATATAGTAAATATGCATGCACAAGACTTTCAAGAACCAAACGAGATACAAATTGGACAAAACACCAATTAAACAAGAAAGCACACAAGTGTGACAAGAAAGAGAATTGTCCAAATTATATCAAAGACCAAATCAACACATGATTGAAGATACCATTTGAAAAGATATCAAACGAAGGTAAGATACCAAATGATGAAAATACCATCAAGGAATAAATCAAACCCTCTACACTTCTCATGATAGCACAAAGTACCAAGACGAGAAATGTTTGTCTTCCAAAGAGACACGTCATCGGGATCAAATACAATTGAACACAACTAATGTTCAAAAACATATAGGATTGCTCCCCCAAGATTTGTGCATTATTTATGATCTTGCATTTGAATACAAAATGCACACAATGGGATCATCACTCTACATATATTATTCAAACAAAGTCATGTTCAAGAAAGAGCAATAAGATCCAATACCAAATTAAAAAAAGGTGTTCTACTCAATGTAGGATAGCTTCCCCAAGAATAGTGCATTATCTAGAAGTATGACTTTGAATGTAAATGCACAAGAATGGGATCATTGCTTTTCCTAACTCAAGAAAGCACAAAGCAAAATTTGAGTAGAGCAACAAGGATCCAAAAGATACAAGGATGACAAGAGGATTTAGATCAAACCAAGTCCTTGGCAATAAAAAGGCAATTCAAAGCAAGAGAAAAAGAAGATGGTCTACAAATTCCACCACAATTACGAGTATCACTTGTCATGGACAAGGAGTATATTGAGATAATTCTCGGTGGTATATAGGAATGATATTAAAGACCAACTTCACAACAAATAAGCATATGGCAAAGGATAGGAAATAAAGCCATGCTTAGATAGATAGATATTCTTGATAGCTTCAATATTCACGCGATCATGCAAAGCCACTACAAAGAGTAGCTTGAAGCAATCGATTTCCCAAAAGATATGCGAACATATTTGGGGAAAACCGTACCAAGAATGTCCATCACAAACAAGATCCAAAAGAGTGAGAAAAAATCATTTAAGCAAATATGGAACTTGTTTGAGAAACATGCCACATAGGAATAAGATATTAAAAATCAAATCTAGGTGGCAATACCTCACATGTTCACATTTTCTAGGCTTGTAATATGCACATAGCTTATTACTCCCCCATAATGTGATAATCCAATTTTCTTAACAAGAGGCAAACAAACCAACTAGAGATAATTAATGGACATTATAGAATTTGAATTTCTCATGAGCATGACATACCACATAGAGAATAGATAATATGATATATCATCACTAAGTGGTATTCCTCATGTACACACATTTTTAGGATTGTGAAGTGCACGAAGCATATCACTCTCCCAAAATGGATAGTCCATTAATCTCTCAAAGAGAGCCAACAAGATAAGATAACAAATAAAAGCAATAAGGCTCAAAACAAGTAAATGGTGTGCAAACCAACATACACATACTTGATTTCTCAAGATAAGTAAGTAGAGAGCACAACACATACAAACACTAGCAAGGTACAAAACCTAACACATGCAAGGGTGCAAGCAACTTTCAATGTATATATGATTCAAATAAAAGTTACCGCAAGGAGGAACATTGGATATGAGATAGAACAATATAATCCAAATGACTTGGCTTGAGAGAATATAATTGATGAAGATCCCTTAATTCTTCATGATGTAGCCAAGTCTCCAATGCCCTCCAACAACACCTATTGATCAAGTTTTAGCTTGTTGGTCCCCAACCAAGTTGGGTCCTAAGAGGTTAGTCACAATAGGCTTGGCAACCCAAATGGTGCTTTTCTTGACACCACTTTGAGTACCAACATATTTGGCAAACACATTGCCAACCTTATCCTTCCGAAGAGAATAAACATCATCAATAATAATGGGGTTGGATAAGGTACCATTAGTGCATGAAGAAGCAAAGTGGCCCTTCTCACGGCATATGTAGCAACATTGGCTTCCTCCTTTCTTCTTAGTTGGAATCTTGACTTGAGGAGAGGTAGCTTGATTCTTCTTGGGAAGAGGCCGTTCTTCATCTTGAGTTTGAGCTTGAGGCCGCTTCCCTTGTTGCTTCTCACTAAGAGGCTTCTTCTTCAAAGGGCAAGATCTAACATGGTGCCCTTCAACTTTGCACTTGAAGCAAACAATCTTGGCCGAATCTTTAGCTTGTTCTTGGCCCTTGTTCTTCTTATTAGACTTGGACTTGTTCTTGTTATTGGAGTTGAATCCAAGTCCACTCTTGTCATTGGGGCGTCTTTGAACACTCAACACATTGTCAAGTGTGGACTTCCCAACATGACGCTTTTCCAAGTCTTTCTTCAAAGAAGCGACTTGGGCCTTGAGCTCTTTTAATTCCTCTACATGGTTAGTATCAACAAAAACACTAGAGGAAGTAGATGCTTCATTGTTAGAGCAACAAGGCATGGAAAGTAATTCATCACAAGATGTAGCAATATTGTGAGTGGATGAATCACAAGGACTAGCACATGGCAATAAAGCATTTAGTAGAAGTAGTGCCATTGTCCACATGAGGCTCACAAGATGTTACCTTTGTAGTGATAGCCTCATGAGCTAACTTTAGCTTCGCATGGGATGCTAGAAGATCCTCATTAGAGCTAGAGAGCTTTTCATGACTTTCTTCCAATTTCCCATACTTGCTAGTTAGCAACTCAAGTTGAGCCCTTAGCTCAACATTCTCCTTCAAAATAGATGCTTCACAAGAATTGGAGTTAGTAGCACAAGCATCATTACATTAGAAATGGAAGAAGACAACTTGGCAAGCTCATCATTCAACCTAGCATTTTCCTCAATAATATTAGCATGATCACATGAGAGAGTAGAGGAACTAGGCACATCATTTTTAGATAGTTGAGTTTGGAGTTGATCATGAGACTTGGTAAGGAGAGAGTGTTCACTTTCCAAAGCCTTAGAGCTTTGTCAAGTCTCTCTATATCCTCAATTAGTCTAGCATTGCCAACACCAAATTCAACTTTTTCCTTTTTAAGCACTTTATATTTAGCAATAGCATGATCTCTTTCCTTAATGATTTTAGCAAAATAGATCATTTGTTTCATCAAGAGATTCAAGTTTCTCCTCAAGAGACACTCGAAGCTCATGCTCTTCCTCAAGAGCATTTTCTAAGGATGCTTTTTCCATAGCATCCTCTCTTTCGATCCTTCCCTTTTCTTCAATGATTTCCTTGCACTTAATAGCATAAGTCAAAATTTCACACAAATAAGAGCAAGCTTTACTACCTTTAGGGAGAGCACTAAAAACCATCTCACTCTTTTCTTTTAAAGAGTCAATATCATCCTCTTTTAATCCATAATAATCCTCATCCTCATCATCACAAGATGTAGAGGGTTCCAAAGGTGGAGATACCTTTGAATCCCTAGCCATAAGGCAAAAGTGAGTAATGGACGATGATGATGAAGAATTGCTTGAAGCACCATTGAGGTCCATGTCTTGTTCCAACAAGTGTTGGGTTTCCTCTACATTGTTAGCCACACAAGTACTAGAGGAAATGGAAGCATTGTTTTCATGGCAACAAGACATAGAAAGCATATCATCATGAGATTTAGTTAAGCAACTAATACATGATATGCAAGGACTATCAACACTAGCATGTAGGACATTTGAAGTGCTAGAGGTTTAAGTCCAAAGATAGAACATTGCAATGAGATAGAGATGAAGTATAGTCAATAGAATATTCACCATCAACAAAGCAATTTCTATCACCACTCACCATATCATTACCTTGTGACAAATCACATGTTGGTGGAGTGGAAGAAGTTGTGAACTCATCACGGCCGGAGGTGGAAGGAGAACAATCATCCTCAATAATGTTGGACACTTCATATTTATCTTGAAGCTTGGTCCAAAGCTCATGAGCGTTCCGAAAAGGCATGATTGATGCAAGAACTACATCGCTCAAAACACAAATGAGACCATTAGATACTTGAGTATCGAGATGAGAGTTTTTCTCATCCTCTAAAGATAATTCTTGGGAATCCTTTGGAGGAGAAAAACCCACATCTACAATGCTCTCAATATAATTTGGACCCATGTCCCTAAAAAGATTAAGCATGCGAATTTTCCAAACATCATAATTTGTGCCATCGAATATGAAAGTGGGATCGTGCACTAATTCTCTAAACGACATCTTTACTCTCTAGGCGGTAAAGCCCTAAAAGAGAGCCCAGGCTCTGATACCAATTGAAAGGACAAGGATGTCGCCTAGAGGGGGGTGAATAGGCGATTTAAAAACTTTTCCGGTTTAGGCTTGATAATTGCGGAATAAAACTAGGTGTTTAAATTAACAAGCCAACAACCTAAATATACTAGGCTCACCTATGTGCACCAACAACTTATGCTAAGCAAGACAAGCAAAAGTGATAGCAAAATGAAAAACTTCAAGCACGAAGGCTATCACAATGTAAAGTGCATAAGTAAAGAGCTCGGGTATAGAAATAACCGAGGCACGCGGAGACGACGATGTATTCCCGAGTTCCTCCTTTTTAGGGAGTACGTCTCGTTGGAGGGGTGTGAGTTTCAAACTCAAGACGCCACAAATGGCCTCACCCTATTCTCTGATGAACCTTGCCAAAAGCTCGGTTCACCTTCCACTATTGATTTCCTTTTGGGCGGAAATCGAGTCCCTTACAACAATCTTGAGGCACAACCCACAAAAGGATTGGGAGCTCCCAAGTGCCACAAAAGGCCTCAACCGCCACAAAAGGCGTCTAGGGTCCAAAGACCCAAGAGTAACAAGCTCACAAACTTTCACTTCCACAAATCCTCGTGGAGAGCACAAACCGATGCACAAAAGCAATGGCAAGAAAACAAGAAGTGCTCAAGTCCTTCACTCTCAAATCCCACCAAAAGCAAATAATGCTTGTGGGGGGAGAAGAGAGGAAGAACAAAGAAGAACTGAACAAATGGAACTCCAAGATCAAGATCTACTAGGTTCCCCTCACTTAGAGGAGGAATGGATTGGTGGAATTGTAGATCTAGATCTCCTCCCACTTTCCCTCAAAGATATGCAAGAATCATGGGAGGGATTGAGAGGTAGGCAAGCTTTTCCAAAGGTCAACAATGGAGGAGAGAGAGGGGGAAAACGAGCTCAAGAGGTTGGAGAACCATTGGGGAAGAAACCCCCTTAAAAAGTGCCCGTTGGGCAGTGCAGAGAGGCCGGCCTGGGAGCCGGCCTGGCTGGCTACCCAGCAGAGAGGCCGGCCTAGGAGCCGACCTGGCTGGCCTAGAGGCTGGCCACCCAGCAGAGAGGCCCGGCCTGGGAGACGGCCTGGCTGGCCTGGGGCTGGCCACCCAGCAGAGCCGCCCAGCCTGGGAGCCGGCCTGGCTGGTCTGGGGGCTGGCCACACAGACAAAACAGATAAAACTGCAAACACAATATCTTTTTCATCCGGACTCCGTTTTCTATGATCTTGGGCTTGCTCCGAAGATAATCACATACACATCATAGTCCATCATGTGAGGAGGATATCACAAGAGGAGAGTTTGACCTCTCTACAAGAGATGAACCGGTAAAACCTCCAACATCAAAAACACCACAAGATATTCAAATGAAGTCCGTTTTTGATGAACAAGAGCTTGGTATGGAGATGAACACAAGCTCTAAATTCTCACATGGATAAAAGCCAAATAAGAACCAAGAAAGATGATATGCCAAATATGCAAAGGTTTGAGCTCTCCACAAAGATGCGATCAAGTTACTCACTTGAGAGCCCTCTTGATAGTACGCCGTCTATCCTATAACCCGGTCTCCCACTAACACCACAAGACCGGTAAAATAGAAACCCTATCAAGATCATACCTTTGCCTTGCGCATTCCACTTGAGCTAGATGATGACGATCTTTATCTCTTCAATTGGACCACCTTTCTTGGTTGCGCTTTCTAGCACATGCTTGATGAAGACTTCTCCAAATACTCCCCCATACACCATGAAGGGATGGGAGAGCCTTGCTACGCTCCATCTTCATGAATCTACTTGAACTTCATCTTCTTATCTTGATATATGATGGCTTGGAGATAACATGAATGTTTACTCAATCTTCTTTTCCAAGCCATGCTTGCAATAAGCTCAAATCTGCACATGACCATTCTTCATATAATCCCTTGGATAGAACCTTGGTCATCACGTAATCTTCTAGAGTTCAACACATGAACTCCAATCTTTTCCTATGGACAAGATCTACAAGAATATCTCAATGCAAACATTAGTCCATAAGGATTGTCATTAATTACCAAAACCACGCATGGGGCAACACATGCACTTTCAGTTGCCACAATCTGGCAAGAAAATAACTTTGTGAGAAGCTCAACTTGAGTACGCAAATCACCTACATCCCTACGATGTGCAATGGTTGAGTGATTCCGGAACCATCAAGATTCAACATATGGTGCAAGTGTCCTTCAAGATTTGTGCTTATGAAGATACCATAGATTGTGAGGTTGTACCGGTGACGTGTGTGACTTGCTTCTTGGATGACCTTGTCAATATGATAAGGGTGATATGCATGATGTCGTGTTTAGCCCTATGACACCAAGTCAAGTCTTCGCCGACAATGCCAATACACTTGCCAGGGCGCAACAAGAGAAATATGTCGTGTTCCGCTGCACAGACACCGGGAGTAACTGATACCCCCTTTTAGTTGGTTCGGCACGGGGCATGAAGGAGGCTTACGAACGTCGCCTTCCGAATGAAGATGAGATCGTTATAGTCGAGCAAGCTTTGATGAGCAACATAGAGACACGGACAGTTACCTAGGTTCAGGCCGTCCGAGGGCCAAAATCCCTACTCCTGCATGTCTGGATTGATGAGTTCATCATGGTGTGGCCACAAGGTGGTTCCCAGGTAATGACCCCGAGGGTGGTTGTCTGGAGGAGGAAGAAGAGCAGATCCTTACTGGTGAAGGCCATGCCTCTAGGGGTGCCCGATCTTCACGGATTTGATGCGGAAAGACGAAGAACATGAAGAACACAAGGGGGAATTCATGGGGAAAGTGGGGATAACTAGCAAAGCAACACAGACGAAATCAGCTGGTAACAAATCCCCAAGGGCAGCCCCCGATTATCAATCTCCAAGCAACCTTACTCTTAGGATTGTTTCTCATATCGGTCAATCCAACTGATCCAATAGCGTCACCCAAAGATGAGGGATTGGCATGTAATCTCAATTACAAGAAGAGGTCTTGGAATCCACTAGAGGGATCTTCTCCACATGGGGAGGCCTTGATTCATCTCCATAGGAGTCAACACCACAAGGGGTGGGAAGGAGCTAAGCTCAACTCTATCTTATCATCTTAGCTCTGACCTCTCAAGAAGGGAAGGGAGTCCTATATATAGTCTAGACCCAAAGGGGTAGGTTACATGACTTAAAAGTCAAGACGCGCAGGAAGGCCGGCCTGGCCAGCCTGTAGGCCGGGCCGGAGGCCGGGCTGCAGGCCGGCTTGGAGGCCAGCTGGCTCTGGCAGGGGGCCAGCCTAGGCCGGGTTGTAGGCCGGGTTTTCAGGCCGGCCAAACTGGCTCCGCCATCTTCTTCATCTTCATCTTAACGCTTTCTCCTCCTCTTCCATGCATACGCTTGGATGGTCTTGAGGCTTGGGCTTCCTCGACATCTTCTCGGATGTTCATACTCGTCATGTGGTACCTAGCATAGCAAATGGGTAGAAGCTCACGTATGATGTAGTGCAACCTAGGCACACAACACCAACACCATCAAATGGCCCATTGACAAGAGCAAGAGTCAAAGCTCTCCATGATAAGGTGAATTCACTCCTATCTATGTGTGATCTCGACACTCCTTTGAATGGGTTGCTACTTCATTCCGATACCTTGTGTGTGCTCAGCTATGGTGGACCTGAAGACCCCTATGAAGATGGCCAAGAGGCGACGCATGAATATGGACAAGGATCGAGTCAAGGCGATGAAGAGGAAGAAGAGAAGATGGAGAAGAAATCCCCAGGCGGCGGTACTACCGCTGGGATAAGCGGTACTACCGCCCTGGTCCAGGCAGGCCGAACCAGCCCCACGCCAGCGGTATCGGCAGCGGTACCGCCTGGTACCGCGAGCGTGGGAAGGACCAGCGCCCACCTCAGCGGCAGCGGTCGCTACCGCCAAAACCCCTGTCGGACCCCTTACCCGATACCGCCAGCGGTACCAGCGGCGGTACTGGTCGGTACCGGGGACGTGGGATGCGTGAAGCCCTCCCGCACTGGCGGTACCACCGGCTAACCCAGCGGTACTACCGCCAGTGCGGGAGCAGTTCGGGCAGCAGGCCCGTGTAACCTTATCCTTTCGCCTCGTTTTGGATCTAGACTATAAATAGGACTCCTTGGACTAGATCTAGGGTTAGACTATGATTTGGGAACTAAAGTAGAGCCTTGCTCCTTCTTCTCAAAGTGTCTCTTTCCTCCTATGGAGATGAATCAAGACCTCCACATGTGGAGATGAACCAAGGCCTCCTCTTGAGGAGAAGATCCCTGCGTGGATACCAAGGCTCCGCTTGTAGTTGCGATTACTTGCCGATCTTTCATCTTACGGTGATTCTATCGGGTTGGTTGGATTGACCGATTGGACAAACAATCCTAAGAGTAAGGTGTGCTTGGGAGAGGAGGATTGGGGGCTGCCCTCGGGGATTTGTTACCAATCGAGTCTTGCCGGGTTGCTACTTGCTATTTACCCTTGTGTGTTTGATTTCCCCTCTTTTGTGTTCTTCGTTCTTCGCGTGTTCTTCGTGTTCATCCTTCCCTCCGTCCAAATCCGTGAAAATCGGGACCTACCCGCATCATATGGTATCAGAGCTCTAGGTTGACATGGATTTGTTTTGTGTTTCCACCAAAATCCACCAAATTTTTCTTCGTTTTTGAGAAATTCGAAAATTTCCACCAAAAATAGCCTTGCCTTGATTCGAGCCGATCTGTCGATTCGTTGCGTTTTTGGTAGTTTTTGTCCATGGATCTGTTGCTTTAGGACCCCCTCCACCTTTGTTTGCGTTCCCTAGCCTCAATTTTGCCATTTCCCCATGGATTCGAGGAAGTTTTGGAGCCCAAAATCGCAGAAAAATTCGAGCAGAAAAGCCAGCAGCGGTACTACAGCCAGCTTAAGCGGTACTACCGCCAGGGCCCAAATTTTCAGAAAATTTTCTTTTCCTCGGTTCGTTTTGGCATTTCCTCTTGTTTGTTTGAGTCCTTCGCTGGTGTGTACTACACGTCTACGACATCGACAACCTTCCACAGAAACTTCATCAACGCCAAGTGACGACGCCACCAAGGACTCGACATTTCCCCCACCATCATTTCCGTTGTGAGCCCTTCTTCCTTTCGCGCAACTTAACCTATCGGACTAGCTCGGTGATATTGAGAGGCATTGCACGTGTTGAGTGTTTGTCTTCAAAGTATTGGCGAGTGTGTATCGTTAGAGAGCTTGGCACTAGCAAAAGAGAAGGAATCATCGTCAAAAAGCAAAAATCAAAAAAAAAAAAGAGAGAAAAGAAAGAATCAAGTGGTGCCAAGTTTCATCTCTTGTAGGTTGCGACAAAGCTAAGACCGCCAAAGTGAGTGTGAGTGTTAACTCTTGTGCAAATCCGTTGCCCACCAAAAGCAATTGAGCTAGCGTCCTTCTTGTGTTGGGTGACAATTGAGCACGTAGTCTTCGTTAGGTTGTCTATCTTCGAGTGCTCGCCCTTTGGTCGCCCAACCCCATCATTCGCTTTTGTGTGTGTTTCTTCATCATTTGTGGTTGGAGTTTCTTTGGTAATTTGATCATTGTGGACTTTCTCTACCTTTGACAATATACTTGTCGCCGGGTTTGCTTGTTTCGTTTGCCACTTCATACCTTCCTATCCTCATAAGTGTGTGTGTTGGGTGTTAGAACCGGATACTCTCCTCTCAAGCCACATTATACTTGGGATATAGTTTGTCTTGGTTTTTCCTTACCACATATCTCACTTGTTCATGACAAGATATTTAGGGGAAGTACAAACGGAAGCTCAAGCTCGGATGAGGAAATCCATGGTGGAGTTCGCGGTGATCATGGCTATGTCACACAATCGGAGCTTGTGGGCGTGCGCCGCTTCCTTCGTGGTAACATAGAACGCTTCGAGCGCCGTCTTCAAAATCAAGACATCACCTTCAACGACCGCATGAGTGCTAACGAAGCAACTATGGAGAGGTTGACCGAAGCTATCAACAACATTGCACGACAACGAGCTTCTTCACACTCAAGCCGTACAAGAAGCACCTCAAGGTCGACACAAGCACGTCATGGACGTCATGAACCTCGACAAGAACGTCAACATGATCAAAGGCGCGACGCCCATGACCGACCTCCTCCTCACGTTGAACAACCACATGATCTTCACGCGAACAACGCCAATGCGCATCAAGAACAACCTCACCAAAATGATGATCGTCGTGAACGCATACCATCACCACCACCGCAACAACGTGATCGTCATGACCCATTGGCAAATGACAATGGCGTTCCAGGTGCGAATGACTTTGGTGAACAAGGACGTCACCCTCGTCATCCTCCAAGGCCACGTCATCAAAACCATGACAATGCGAACAATGTCGAGCAACCCGTTCCTCAACAAGAGCTACCTCCTCAACATGCGCCTCGTCAAGAGCTTCTCATGATCGTCACCAACACCAACGTTCCGAGTCAAGTGATAACGAGTCAAGCCAACACAATGGTGATGGACTCAACCGAAGGAGACGTGGACGTGCATTCCCACGTGGTGGCCACCGTGACGACTATGATGACTTGACCAACGTCCGCTTTGACATACCCAAGTTCTATGGCACAAGTGACCTGGAAGCTTACTTCTCATGGGTACTCAAGGTTGACAAGATCTTCCGCGTGCAACGCTACTCCGACATCAAGAAGGTTGCTTTAGCCTCGATGGAGTTTGAAGAGTATGCTCTCTTGTGGTGGGAACAACTACAAGATGCTCGCATCGCTAACCACCAACAACCAATTGACACTTGGGTTGAGATGAAAGAAACAATGCACAAGCGCTTCGTGCCAAGCCATTACACTAGAGACTTATACAAGAAGTTGCAAGAGTTGAAGCAAGGTTTGAAGTCGGTTGACGAGTACTACAAGGAGATGGAAATCTCCGTGATGAGAGCCAATGTCAACGAGTACGAAGAGCAATCCATGGCTCGTTTCATGAATAGCCTCAACTATCCAATCAAGAAGATCGTGGAGTTCCAACCATATGCCTCTTTGGTTGAGCTAGTACATCAAGCTTCCAAGGCCGAGCGCCACGTGCTTGAAGAGCTCAAATACCTCAAGACAAAGGCATTCTACGCCAACAAGCCTTCTTCGTCAACTCCGACACCTTCACAAGCTCTTCCTCAAGCGAACACTCGAGGTCCTCCAAGAGTCTCTACTTCGACACATCAAGCGCCTCAACCTTTCAAGAAAGTACCTCCCTCTTCCAAGGCGCCTCAAGGATCTTCGTCCGGCACAAGACTCTTGCAATGTTACAAGTGCGGCGGACAAGGGCACAAATCTTTTGAGTGCACCAACAAGAAGGTCATGATCATCAATGACATGGGAGAGTATGAATCAATGAGTGAAGATGAGTACAATGCTTTGAACAAGGTCGCCACAATGCAAAGTGCTCAAGAAGAAGAAAGTGAAATCTATTGTGATGGCGACAACAATCCTTCCTTGATTGTGGCAAGAGCTCTAACCACCAATGTTCATGTGGAAGAAGACCAAAGATGCAACTTGTTTCACACTAGAGCGGGAATCAATGGCAAGTCCGTCAAGGTCATCATAGATGGTGGAAGTTGCCACAACCTAGCGAGCAAAGAACTTTGTGATAAGCTCAACTTAAAGTTCAAGAAGCACCCACATCCTTACCACGTGCAATGGTTGAGTGATACCGGAGCCGTCAAGATTCAACACATGGTGCAAGTGTCCTTCAAGATTGGAGCCTATGAAGATACGGTTGATTGTGATGTTGTGCCTATGAACGTTTGCCACTTACTCCTTGGGCGTCCATGGCAATTTGACAAGGGTGCTATGCATGATGGACGAACAAATTACTATAGCTTCAAGAACAACGACAAGACCTTCGTCCTTCGTCCCATGACACCAAGTCAAGTCATCGCCGACAACGCCAAGACGATTGCAAGGGCACAACAAGATCGTTCGTCTAGTGAGATGAGTGGTGAGCGAGAGACCCACCATAAAGTGAGTGAGAGCCACAAGCCAAATGAGTGTGACACTTCAAAGAGAGTTCCCACAAAACTTACACTATTTGCCACAAAGAGAGAGATGAGGGAGTTGAGAGAAAACCCATCCACCCTACACTATGTGCTCATATGCAAGGGTGAAGTTTCTATGACTAACACTTTCACAAACCTTCCTCCTTCTTTGTTGTCTCTTTTGAAGGACTTTGAAGATGTTTTCCCTCAAGATGTGCCACCGGGACTACCTCCTCTACGTGGAATCGAGCACCGCATCGACCTTGTTCCCGGCGCACCGCTACCAAACCACGCTCCTTACCGCACCAACCCCGAAGAGACAAGGAGATCGAAGTGCAAATATTTCTAAGTGCAATTTTGCCACCAACAAACTTATTTTCTTGGGTTTTGTTGTTTCTTCGGATGGAGTCAAAGTCGATGAAGCAAAGATACAAGCAATTCGGACTTGGCCTTTTCCGACATCACTTGAGGAGTTGAGACGTTTTCTTGGTTTTGCCAGATTTTACCGCCGTTTTATCAAGGATTTTTCCACAATTGCTTACCCCCTCCATGAACTTACAAAGAAGAATGTACCTTTCATTTGGGGCAATGCACATGATTTTGCTTTCAATGAGCTCAAACGGTTATTAACCGAAGCACCACTCCTTGCCCTTCCGGATTTCTCTAAGACATTTGAGATTGAATGCGATGCAAGTGGATTGGGCATTGGTGGAGTGCTTATGCAAAATGGTAGACCCATAGCATACCATAGTGAGAAATTAGATGGAGCTCGCTTGAATTACCCCATTTATGACAAAGAGCTATTTGCTTTGGTTCGTGTTTTGGATGTGTGGCAACATTACCTTCGTCCTAAGGAATTTGTCATTCATTCCGACCATGAATCCTTGAAATATTTGAAAAGTCAAACAAATTTGAACAAAAGACATGCGAAGTGGGTTGAGTTCATTGAGTCTTTCACTTTTGTAATCAAATACAAGAAAGGTAAAGACAATGTGGTCGCGGATGCTCTATCCCGCAAGGCCAACCTACTTACACGTCTTGACATTAGTGTCTTGGGTTTGGATGAGATTAAAGAGTTGTATGCTACCGATGCTTTCTTTGGAGACATTTTCGCTCAATGTTCGGAGCATAAAGGAATTGGTGATTTCTATTTGCACAAAGGTTTCTTGTTTAAGTCTAACAAACTATGTATACCCGAGTCTTCGCTTCGTTTGGTTCTGTTGAAGGAATCTCATGGAGGATCACTCATGGGTCATTTTGGACGTGACAAGACCTTTGCGATGCTCTCCACAAACTACTATTGGCCAAGGATGTACCGGGATGTGAACCGCTTGGTGCGACGATGTTCAACATGTCTCAAAGCTAAGTCTACTCTAAACTCTCATGGTTTATACACACCTTTGCCTATTCCACATCACCCATGGTCCGATATACCTATGGATTTTGTCTTAGGACTACCACGCACTAAAACAAACAAAGATTCCATCTTTGTCGCCATTGATCGCTTCTCTAAAATGGCACACTTTATACCTTGCAACAAGAGCGACGATGCTTCACACATTGCTACTTTGTTTTTCAGGGAAATCGTACGCCTTCATGGCGTGCCCAAGACCATTGTGTCGGATCGTGACACCAAGTTCGTGAGCTATTTTTGGAAGACTTTGATGGCCAAGATGGGAATCAAGCAACTATTCTCCACCACATACCACCCTCAAACCGATGGCCAAACCGAAGTGGTGAACCGAAGCCTTTCCACACTCCTTCGTGTGTTGATCAAGCCTAACTTGAAGAATTGGGAAGAGTGCATCCACACGCCGAGTTCACCTACAATCGAGAACTACATCGCGCAACAAAGAGAACACCCTTTGAGGTCGGCTATGGCTACAACCCCTACACCGCGCTCGACATGCTACCACTTCCACTCCGTGAGCAAGTCAACATGGACTTCGACAAGCGTGCCGCTTACATGAAGAAACTACACGAAGACACAACGGCCACGCTTGAGAAGCACAACGAAGACCATACTACGAAGATGAACAAGAACAAGCGCCCCATGATCTTTGAAGAAGGAGACCTTGTTTGGCTACATCTACGCAAGGACCGCTTCCCCGATGAGAGAAAGTCTAAGCTCGCGCCAAGAGGAGATGGCCCTTTCAAGGTTATCAAGCGCATCAACGACAATGCATACAAGATCGACATATCCAAGTCCAAGTACGGCGTTCATGACACCTTCAACGTTGCCGACATCTCACCTTACTTTGGAAACCCAAGTGATGATGAGGACGAAGAGTCGAGGACGACTCTTTTCCAAGGGGGGGGGGGAGATGATGTAGTGCAACCTAGGCACACAACACCATCAAATGGCCCATTGACAAGAGCAAGAGTCAAAGCTCTCCATGATAAGGTGAATTCACTCCTATCTATGTGTGATCTCGACACTCCTTTGAATGGGTTGCTACTTCATTCTGATACCTTGTGTGTGCTCAGCTATGGTGGACCTGAAGACCCCTATGAAGATGGCCAAGAGGCGACGCATGAAGATGGACAAGGATCGAGTCAAGGCGATGAAGAGGAAGAAGAGAAGATGGATAAGAAATCCCCAGGCGGCGGTACTACCGCTGGGATAAGCGGTACTACCGCCCCTGGTCCAGGCAGGCCGAACCAGCCCCACGCCAGCGGTATCGGCAGCGGTACCGCCTGGTACCGCGAGCGTGGGAAGGACCAGCGCCCACCTCAGCGGCAGCGGTCGCTACCGCCAAAACCCCCTGTCGGACCCTTACCCGGTACCGCCAGCGGTACCAGCGGCGGTACTGGTCGGTACCGGGGACGTGGGATGCGTGAAGCCCTGCCGCACTGGCGGTACCACCGGCTAACCCAGCGTTACTACCGCCAGTGCGGGAGCAGTTTGGGCAGCAGGCCCGTGTAACCTTATCCTTTCGCCTCGTTTTGGATCTAGACTATAAATAGGACTCCTTGGACTAGATCTAGGGTTAGACTATGATTTTGGAACTAAAGTAGAGCCTTGCTCCTTCTTGTCAAAGTGTCTCTTTCCTCTATGGAGATGAATCAAGACCTCCACATGTGGAGATGAACCAAGGCCTCCTCTTGAGGAGAAGATCCCTGCGTGGATACCAAGGCTCCGCTTGTAGTTGCGATTACTTGCCGATCTTTCATCTTACGGTGATTCTATCGGTTGGTTGGATTGATCAATTGGACAAACAATCCTAAGAGTAAGGTGTGCTTGGGAGAGGAGGATTGGGGGCTGCCCTCGGGGATTTGTTACCAATCGAGTCTTGCCGGGTTGCTACTTGCTATTTACCCTTGTGTGTTTGATTTCCCCTCTTTTGTGTTCTTCGTTCTTCGCGTGTTCTTCGTGTTCATCCTTCCCTCCGTCCAAATCCGTGAAAATCGGGACCTACCGCATCAACGTAGTATGCCATCCAAAGGGGCACGAAATGGAATCTCGTAGAGGAAAGAGTTCACCTTTGAGTTCAATGACGACTTGTCATATGTTGGGTTGCTTGACATGGTGATGGACGTGACCCGGGCTACATTATCTCCCCCCGCTTCAAAAAGAGTCGTCCTCGACTCTTACTCATCATCATCATGGCTAGGAGGTAGATGTATAGACCTTGTCGTGGGGTTCGCCATGTAGTCGTGCTTGATGGAAATGATGTGGCACTTCTTCAATGTACCTTCGCCTTTCAAGTAACCTACAAAACTCACAAGGAAGACGAAACAACACTCAAAGAGTAGCCAATTCTTGAAGGTCATCGCATGAGCGCTTATGTAGAAGGAAGTCACCTTAGCAAGATGCCGATGTTTCCGTCTTGCAAGATCTTCCGTCATAGGAATGCGAAGTCGTAACCACTCATGGTAGCTCATCCAAAGGTAGGACCTACACAACAAAGACCAAGCAAACCATGTGTGTGCAAGATAGAGGAGCATATCATCAATGACATGTCCATTCATGTTCAATACACCATTAGCACAATGTGGCGCCCCGACCCGGCTGTTATACAGTGATGCTGTGTGTTACCGGTTAAGCGATACAAGCGGAGGTTACGGGTTTACCAATCCCCGGCCAAAACCTTTGGCAGGCGTTGCTGGGTACACCTCACTCCAGACAACGCAACACTCCGATTGGTGCCTTAACACAGGCACAACTATCAAAGCATAATAGTAAGATCAAGACTTGTGGAATAACTGGCACATCACAGACTCTACGACACAAAAGCATTATAGTTCAACTCTTATAATAGAGAAAGATAGCAAATATTACAACCAGAGGTCACAGACCCAACAGTACATCAAGCGGAAGCAAATTATGTTGTTCTAAACAACAAGATCCAGATTTGGCCTAAGAGGCCTACAGATAAACATCACAGCGCCAGCTGTTCCGGGATGTCCCAAGCTGCCACCTGGGAACCCCGGACTACTCGTCGACGTCCACAAAGAACCCACCTTCGAGGTCGGTGAAGTCCTCTCCTGAAATAAGCAAACGATGTTGAGTTCGACGAACTCGCAAGATTAAGAGCTAATATATGCTCGATGAGGCTTTCAAGGTTATATGGCTGTTTTGCATAAAGCTGATTTTATTTATGAAACATAACTCAATGGCATCGACTAATCAGAGTATTTTCAAAAGAGGTAAGAAGTAAACTCTTTTCTTTTGATCATCTTCAGCAGCAACCACCATCCATCACCACACCTGTCTACTAAGGCACCTCCCCGAATCACCCTCGAGGAAGTCAACCTTGCATCCTTATTAGTACCTTTAGTACTCAGGTTTTAATCATTCCGTTCAAGTTATTCTATGGTCCTACCTTCACTTCCCAAGTCGTCCATAACCGCGGACACGGCTTTTCGAAAAGATTTACCCTGCAGGGGTGTACAATGTTTGCCACGCGTACCGTCCGGCCCATTACCTGCGCATTAGCTCTCTTCCTTGGAAAGCCGGCTGGGTGGGAGCGGTGTCGACTTCTCCCTCGTTAAGGACTCTCCAGGATCATCAGTGGCGGTAGGACTGCCAGGATCACATCACCCCGCCCCACGGCCACTCATTTTCCTAATACCACAATCCTCATCTCAGTTCATACCACCATCATCACGCACGCGCAAATGAAAGCCCGAACTAGAGGACCCTGGCTAGCCCCGCCCGAGTTATTTAGTCTATGAGGCTTCCTGCACTGCGAATGCATAGGCCCCACGCATGGTAGCACGCTCAGTCTTGGTTCAAGAGGTAAAGAACTCACACTTAGGCGTCGAGAACGAGACAACCCACCACATTCCTGTGGCCTCTCATCCCCGCCTTTAGACATGTTATTATATGTCACCACAACTTTCCACCATCATCCGAACATTCCACCACAGTTCCAACAATAACATATCCACCGGACGACTAAGCATTTCACTAAGCATGGCTAAGCATAGACATAGCGGATATAATTAACTCAGGCCAACACAACAATCCTATGGATATTAGGAGGGAAACAGGTAATGGCATCGGAAAACATAATGCATCTAATAGGATACTCTAATCCAACCAAATTGACATTTGGAATCGCATGCAATATTATAGTGGAGAAAATATCTGCGGAAAACATAGGAGACATGCTCAGAGGGGGGATTACGCTTGCCTTGTTCGACGGACTGGTAATACGGGTCGTCAGGGTATTGTGGAGAAACCCCGATTGCTTGATCTATCGATGCATAAGAACACCGGAAAGAACACAATCAATATCACTCAAGCAAACCAAATGCAATGCACATACACATGATGATATGACAAGTTTGATGCACTGAAATTATTATACCAAATGTATCAATTTAAATGGGGTGCAAAATAATTAGATTGACAAGGGAGAAGAAGTCCCATATTTGTTTTTCATGCTTTCCTGTGCTAGGAATTCATGTAAATATGCATGTAAATGATGCTACTGATTAGGTATCGATTTGCTGAACATTTAGAACCTTTCAACATCATTTTTGGAATTATTTTGAAGTAAATAGAATTTCCAAAGTTGCATTTCAGTACTGCAATTTCAGTATTTTCAACATTCAGAGGGTTTAAATTGGTCAATTATGTCCAAATAAAGTATGGATGTGTAAAGGGTGTCAAGACAAATTTTTAGACACCTTATTTGCTCAATTTGGAGTTTCAGAGCTAAAGTTATGAATTTTCAAAGTTTGCCATTTATTCTGCATTTTCTGTAATTCATTTAAAGAGGCAATTTATTTTGAGCTAACATGTGACCAAATGACAGAAACATGTCGAGCACACTTTCCTGAACATGTGGGAATTTGAATCATCCAAATTGGAGCATTTTTCAATTTGTTATGGATTTTACAAGTTATTCAAATTTCTGCACTGATTTTAAACGTTTAAAGAAAATATGCCCGAAACGTTTTCTACTCAGGGCTGTGCTAGCCACTGCCGCTGACCTGCGGGTCCCGGGCCACGCTGGCAGCCACGCAAGCGCGCGGGCCCAGCGGCTGGTTTGACCGGAGCGCGGCGTCGCGGACGCGCGCGTCGGCCGTCGCCGGCGACGAGCACGGCACGTCGATCTACCGCCCGAGGGAGCGTTCTACGGGCTGCTACGGACTCGCACGGGCGCGTGGAACACGAATACGGCGGCGCTGCTACCTAATGGTTGCCGGAGCGACGCGCACGTCGGCGACCCGCGGTGGCCGACGGCGAGCTACAACGACACGGCGAAAACAGAGCGCTAAAAAGAGGACGGAGATGTCCAGGAGGTTGCTCTGCTCACCCTCGACGCGTGGGTGCGATTCGTTGGTGCAGAGGTGGACGGGGACGGCGGCGATCTTCCTCGACGTGCGGCGGCCGGAGCGGAGGAAGACGAGCAAGAAGGCGGCGATCCCGGGCTCCCCTCTTCGATTCCTCGTGCAGGGAAGGAGAGGAAGACGCGGCGGAGACAATGGCAGTCTTCGATCTGCTCTTGGAGTCCTGGAACGGCGGCGATGCGGCGGCGGAGCTCAGCTACGGCTCGGCCATGGCGGCTAGGTTTAGGGTTAGGGTTCGGGGAGAGGGCAGCGAGGAAAATATCGGGGAGAGAGAGAGCAACGCCTCGGTGGCCTTCTTATCCCCCTCGCGTGAACAGCGGAGACCAGGGGAGGGCACGGCGGCGAGCTGGCGCGGCGGAGCCATGGCTCGGTCGCTACAGCGTGAAGAAGATGACAATCTTCTGAAAACCCCCCTGGCTGCCTTTTTCTCCTCACAATCAGGTCCTTTTCAGTTTCTTTCTTTTCCTTTTAAAACCAGTAGCATTTCCACCATTTAATTGAGGCACTTAAACAATTTATAAAAATTTGAGAAAAATCATGTAGCCTCCAAATATCATTTAGAAGCACCACAAAAATTGGTTTGGCAAAATAAAAAGTTTTGCCACACTTTTGTTCATAGTGTTTGTTTATGGCATTTTTGGTAAAACAAAATGAATTTACTTTTGAATTTTAAAACCAGTGCAAAGTATTAAATCTTTAACCCTTGGAACTTCCTTGACAAATATGATTTGCATTTGTATTTTGTTTGCCAAGAACAAGCACATTTGGAAGTGCAAGACTTGAATTTAATTGTGACATTGTTTCCATTTGTTAATTTGTTTTCACTTGATTTCAACTTGAGCAATAAAACAAATGATGCCATGATGCAAGTATGAGAAGCAAAAGTGAAAATTTGGTTCAAATTTTACAGTACCAAAGTGGGGCTGTTACAATTCTACCCTCCTTACAGGAATCTCGTCCCGAGATTCTAAGGTTGCGGAAGGAAGTCGGGATACTCCTCACGAAGACTAGACTCCCTTTCCCAGGTTGCTTCATCTTCGGAATGATGAGACCACTGAATTTTGAGGAACTTGGTGGTCTTGTTTCGAGTCTTCCTTTCTGCTTCATCCAGGATACGGACAGGATGCTCGCGGTAAGTGAGGTCTGCCTGGATATCCAGCTCCTCATGATTGACTCCATGGATAGGATCCTTGAAACAACGGCGAAGTTGGGATACATGAAACACATCATGCACATCGGGGAAGTTAGCTGGTAACTCTAATTGATAAGAAAGATCTCCCCGCTTGGCCAGGACAGTGAAAGGGCCAACGTAGCGAGGGGCCAATTTTCCCTTAATTCCGAAGCGGCGAACGCCTCGGAGGGGAGAGACACGGAGGTAAGCTTTATCACCAATTTCATAGTGAACCTCCTGATGATGCTTGTCATAATAACTCTTCTGCCTAGACTGGGCAATCTTCAAATTCTCTCGTATGATTCTAACTTTCTCCTCAGCTTCATTGATAATATCCGGACCAAAGAGTGCCCTCTCTCCGGTCTCGGACCAATTCAGAGGAGTTCGGCATTTTCTTCCATACAGAACCTCGAATGGGGCCATACCCAGACTGCTTGATAGCTGTTGTTGTAGGAGAACTCCGCGAAGGGAAGATTTCTCCCAATCTTTGCCAAAGGAGATTACACATGCCCTGAGCATGTCTTCCAGAACTTGGTTCACTCTTTCGTCTGACCATCAGTTTGAGGTGGAAAGCGGTGCTAAAGTTGAGACGGTTCCCATGGCTTTTGGAAACTAGTCCAAACTTGGAGGTGAAACTTCCACGATCAGAATTATCTTCTTGGGAACGCCGTGAGGACGACGATAGAAGCATACAGATCTGCCAACTTGGCAGCTGTAATGTCAACACGAACGGGGAGGAAGTGAGCCACTTTTGATAGGCGATCAATGATGACCCAGATGGCATCGTTTCCCTTTGGAGACTTCGGCAGCCAGTGATGAAGTCCATACCAATTTCATCCCATTTCCACTCAGGGACTGCAATAGGGCGAAGAGTGCCGGGAGGCCTTTGATGTTCAGCCTTTACCCGTCGACAGATGTCGCATTCAGCAACATACTTGGCAATTTCCCGTTTCATCCGAGTCCACCAGAATTGTGGTCGAAGGTCTTGGTACATTTTGGTACTACCGGGATGAATAGAGAGAGGAGATTCATGAGCTTCTTGGAGGATCAACTCCCTCAATTTTCGTTTCTTTGGCACCACCAAGCGGTCACCAAAATAAACAACTCCGGATCATTGACAGAAAAACATTTGGCCTTCCCGCTAGCAATGTTCTCCTTGATTTTTCGAATACCCTTGTCACGAGTTTGAGCATCCTTAATCTGGTCTACAAGAGTAGATTTGATCTCCAGATTTGCAGATAGCCGGAGGGAACAATTTCTAAGTTCAAACGGAGAACTCTTCATGAGGGCAGGTTGGGCATTTTCAATCATCAGATTGTTGCAATAGGACTTCCGACTTAGCGCGTCAGCCACGACGTTTGCTTTGCCGGGTTGATAGTTCAGACTCACATTATAGTCCGTGATTAACTCCAACCAACGCCTTTGCCTGAGATTTAAATCCGGCTGGGTGAAAAGGTACTTCAGACTCTTGTGATCCGAGAAGATCTCGCAACGGTTACCAAACAGGTATGGTCTCCATTGCTTCAAAGCATAGACCACCGCGGCAAGTTCTAGATCATGAGTTGGGTAGTTGAGCTCATGCGGCTTCAATTGGCGAGAAGCATACGCCACCACATGGCCATCTTGCATTAGCACACAGCCCAAACCTTGTAGAGAGGCGTCACAGAAGACGACGAAATCCTTGCTTGTGTCCGGCAGGACGAGCACAGGAGCGGAGGTGAGTTTGGCTTTCAGTGTTTGGAAACTCTCTTCAGCTTCGGCCGACCATACAAACTTTTTATCCTTCTTGAGAAGGTCAGTCAGAGCCTTGGCTATCTTGGAGAATCCTTCGATGAATCGGCGGTAGTAACCCGCTAATCCGAGAAAACTACGGATGTCCTTGACTGACATTGGGGTCAGCCAATCCAGAATAGCTTGAATCTTGTCCGGAACGACAGCCACACCATTAGCGGATATCACATGACCAAGGAAGACAAGGTTATCCAACCAAAACTCACACTTGGAGAACTTGGCATAGAGGCGGTGTTCTCGAAGTCGTGTCAGAACCAAACGAAGATGTTCGGCATGCTCTTCATCAGTTTTGGAATAAACGAGGATGTCATCGATGTAAATGACGACAAACTTGTCCAGATAATCCATGAAGACAGAGTTCATGAGCCTCATGAAAGTAGCCGGAGCATTGGTGAGGCCAAAAGACATGACGGTATACTCATATGAGCCGTAACGAGTAACAAATGCCGTCTTTGGGATATCCTCCTTTCTGATTTTTATCTGATGGTATCCTGACCTCAGATCCATCTTGGAGAATACGGTTGCACCAGCTAACTGATCCAACAGATCATTGATGCGAGGAATAGGTACTTGTTCTTGATTGTCACCGCATTCAACGGTCTATAGTCAGAGACTAGACGAGGCACGGTAGAATCCCTCTTCTTGACAAAGAGTACCGGACAACCCCAGGTGAACTGCTAGGCTGGATGAAATCCTTCGCTAACAGCTGATCAATTTGCTCTTTCAACAGAGCCAACTCTTCCACCGGCATACGGTAGGGCTTCTTGGAAATTGGAGCAGTACCGGGAAGTAGATCTATGACAAACTCCACACTTCGGTCAGGGGCATGCCAGGCAACTCTTCCGGGAACACATCCGGGAAGTCACACACCACGTGTATGTCCTGGATTTCAGGAGGAGATTCGCCTTCCATAAAGCAAAGGAGGATCTCAGGTGAGTTGGGTACGACGGCGGACGGAGGTATTGATGTTGCAGGCCAATACTCCACAATGTCACCGGAAGGAGCGGTCACAGTAATGGTCTTTGCGGCACAGTCGAGATTAGCCTGATATTTGGTTAGCCAGTTCATGCCCAGTATGACATCAATGCCTTTGGACTTCAGGGCTACCAAGGCATAAGGAAAAGACAAGGAACCTATATTAATCTGGACCTCAGGAGTAACCCCATCGGTTTGCCATTTGGAGCCAGGAGTGGCAATCACCAAGGGATGGCTCATTTTCTCGAACGGTATGCAGTGGTCTTTTGCAAAAGCTATAGATATGAATGAATGCGATGCTCCAGAGTCAAACAAAACTGTAGCTGAATTGCCGTTGATTCGTAACTCACCCATAAGAACGCCGGTGTCTTCCTCAGCTTGTTCAGCAGAGACGTGGTTCAGGCGACCACGCACAGTAGGTCCAGCCTTGCCAGCTGGAGTGGCAGGGGCTCGTGCAGGTGTCCCGTGATAGGTGCCTTCTGGGGGCACTCCCTGGAGTAGTGACCAGTCTGGCCACAGCTGAAGCAAGTGTTACCAGGTGGGATAGATAGCTGGGGGCGATACCCACTCCGTTCGCCCCAGTGTCGAAGTAGTGGGGCGCGGCGGTGGTGGCCTGTATCCGCGGCCCTCGGCATGAATGGAGCACGCGGCACAGCGCTGTAGGGAACGAAAACCCTGCGCTTCTTGTTCTCAGAACCCGAGGAACTCTGGCGGTCCCCTTGGGCTGGCCTCTTGGAAGACTCAAATTCCTTCCTTCCTTGCTCAAGAGTAAGAGCCTGGTTGAACAGCTCCTGGTAGTTCTGAAACTTGAAGGGCAGCAACTCATAGCGGAGCCTCGGCGCAAGCCCCTTGCGGAACAACTCTTGCTTGTCAGCATCATTGGTCACGTCCCGAGGGGCGTAACGAGAGAGATGGTTGAATTTGCACCCATAAGCTCGAAGATCCATATTACCCTGGTGCAAATCCAGGAACTCCCTCCTCTTCAGGTCCATTATTGGCTGAGGTATGTAGCCGCACGGAAGGCAGTGCGGAAATCCGCCCAAGTGAAAGCATGGCCTGCTTCAAACAGCGCCACATGACTTCCCACCAACAGCCAGCCGCACCAGTCAGGAGGTAGGTGGCGAAGTTGACTTGCTCGGCCACTGGGACATGCAGCGCGCCGAACTGGCGCTCCAGAGCGCGAAGCCAGTCATCAGCGTCCAGTGGCTCCTTAGCATCAGCAAAGGTGGGTGGCTGCGA
This sequence comes from Poa pratensis, assembly GCA_947311845.1. NCBI lineage: Eukaryota > Viridiplantae > Streptophyta > Magnoliopsida > Poales > Poaceae > Poa > Poa pratensis. The sequence continues at coordinate 35,920,010 of CAMZMU010000036.1, read as the reverse complement.
GCGCAGGAACTCAGTGAGAGTGTTGCAGCCATTCTGTGCATTCTGCTGCACCAACTGCTCAAGCAAGCGCTCATTGCGCCCACGGTTCTCCTCAATGGCCATCAAGACCTCAGCCATCGAGGGTGGTGGCGGCAGATCATCCTCATCATCATCGTGGTTACCGCGACCACCACGGCCTCCACGACCTCCTCGAGCCATTCTGGAGATTTGACAATGACCAGTTAGTATCTTTCTCCGAATAGTCGAACAATAGCATTAGCGTCTACACAAGTACACAGACTAGGGACGATAATGCTTTGCGAGAAGGAAGTCAACAAGATAGAACTTGGGTCAAAGATCAGCATCATGTGCTACTAGTGAGAGTTAAGAAATCACAACTTAACACACTCTAGTTGGCACAATCCGGGACCTTATGTTCAAGTCCTTGGGTTAGAACCCGAAGAAAGGATCAAATGATTGATTCGGTAGAAACATCTGAGTTGATTTGGGATTGCAACGCAGCGGGAGCAACGTGACACATAACACTAAAGGTCGAACCCAACCCCGTTTCTAATCATTTTGAAGTAACAGATAGAAGTAAAACCTTTAAATCAAATGGGTAAGATTGCTCCGAGATTAGAGGGTAACCAGATAAGGAGTAAAAAGAATCCTAAGATGGTTTTCACAACTCATTTTTAGGTTAAAAATATTTTCACAAACACTAGACTCAACATCGACCAGTAGAAGGGTTTCCTACAGGCAGTACTGCTCTGATACCAACTTGTGGCGCCCCGACCCGGCTGTTATACAGTGATGCTGTGTGTCACCGGTTAAGCGATACAACGGAGGTTACGGGTTTACCAATCCCCGGCCAAAACCTTTGGCAGGCGTTGCTGGGTACACCTCACTCCAGACAACGCAACACCCGATTGATGCCTTAACACAGGCACAACTATCAAAGCATAATAGTAAGATCAAGACTTGTGGAACAACTGGCACATCACAGACTCTACGACACAAAAGCATTATAGTTCAACTCTTATAATAGAGAAAGATAGCAAATATTACAACCAGAGGTCACAGACCCAACAGTACATCAAGCGGAAGCAAATAGTTGTTCTAAACAACAAGATCCAATTATGGCCTAAGAGGCCTACAGATAAACATCACAGCGCCAGCTGTTCCGGGATGTCCCAAGCTGCCACCTGGGAACCCCAGACTACTCGTCGACGTCCACAAAGAACCCACCTTCGAGGTCGGTGAAGTCCTCTCTGAAATAAGCAAACGACGTTGAGTTCGACGAACTCGCAAGATTAAGAGCTAATATATGCTCGATGAGGCTTTCAAAGTTATATGGCTGTTTTGCATAAAGCTGATTTTATTTATGAAACATAACTCAATGGCATCGACTAATCAGAGTATTTTCAAAAGAGGTAAGAAGTAAACTCTTTTCTTTGATCATCTTCACAGCAACCACCATCCATCACCACACCTGTCTACTAAGGCACCTCCCCGAATCACCCTCGAGGAAGTCAACCTTGCATCCTTATTAGTACCTTTAGTACTCAGGTTTTAATCATTCCGTTCAAGTTATTCTATGGTCCTACCTTCACTTCCCAAGTCGTCCTTAACCGCGGACACGGCTTTTCGAAAAGATTTACCCTGCAGGGGTGTACAATGTTTGCCACGCGTACCGTCCGGCCCATTACCTGCGCATTAGCTCTCTTCCTTGGAAAGCCGGCTGGGTGGGAGCGGTGTCGACTTCTCCCTCGTTAAGGACTTTCCAGGATCATCAGTGGCGGTAGGACTGCCAGGATCACATCACCCCGCCCCACGGCCACTCATTTTCCTAATACCACAATCCTCATCTCAGTTCATACCACCATCATCACGCACGCGCAAATGAAAGCCCGAACTAGAGGACCCTGGCTAGCCCCGCCGAGTTATTTAGTCTATGAGGCTTCCTGCACTGCGAATGCATAGGCCCACGCATGGTGCACGCTCAGTCTTGGTTCAAGAGGAGAACTCGCACTTAGGCGCGAGAACGAGACAACCCACCACATTCCATGTGGCCTCTCATCCCCGCCTTTAACATGTTATTATATGTCACCACAACTTTCCACCATCATCCGAACATTCCACCACAGTTCCAACAATAACATATCCACCGGACGACTAAGCATTTCACTAAGCATGGCTAAGCATAAACATAGCGGATATAATTAACTCAGGCCAACACAACAATCCTATGGATATTAGGAGGGAAACAGGTAATGGCATCGGAAAACATAATGCATCTAATAGGATACTCTAATCCAACCAAATTGACATTTGGAATCGCATGCAATATTATAGTGGAGAAAATATCTGCGGAAAACATAGGAGACATGCTCAGAGGGGGGATTACGCTTGCCTTGTTCGACGGACTGGTAATACGGGTCGTCAGGGTATTGTGGAGAAACCCCGATTGCTTGATCTATCGATGCATAAGAACACCGGAAAGAACACAATCAATATCACTCAAGCAAACCAAATGCAATGCACATACACATGATGACATGACAAGTTTGATGCACTGAAATTATTATACCAAATGTATCAATTTAAATGGGGTGCAAAATAATTAATTGACAAGGGAGAAGAAAGTCCCATATTTGTTTTTAATGCTTTCCTGTGCTATGAATTCATGTAAATATGCATGTAAATGATGCTACTGATTAGGTATTGATTTGCTGAACATTTAGAGCCTTTCAACATCATTTTTGGAATATTTTGAATTAAATGAATTTCCAAAGTTGCATTTCAGTACTGCCATTTTTAGTATTTTGACATACAGAGTTTAAATTGGTCAATTATGTCCAAATAAATATGGATGTGTAAAGGGTGTCAAGACAAATTTTTAGACACCTTATTTGCTCAATTTGGAGTTTCAGAGCTAAAGTTATGAATTTTCAAAGTTTGCCATTTATTCTGCATTTTCTGTAATTCATTTAAAGAGGCAATTTATTTTGAGCTAACATGTGTCAAATGACAGAAACATGTCGAGCACACTTTCCTGAACATGTGGGAATTTGAATCATCCAAATTGGAGCATTTTTCAATTTGTTATGGATTTTACAAGTTATTCAAATTTCTGCACTGATTTTAAACGTTTAAAGAAAATATGCCCGAAACGTTTTCTACTCAGGGCTGTGCTAGCCACTGCCGCTGACCTGCGGGTCCCGGGCCACGCTGGCAGCCACGCAAGCGCGCGGGCCCAGCGGCTGGTTTGACCGGAGCGCGGCGTCGCGGACGCGCGCGTCGGCCGTCGCCGGCGACGAGCACGGGCACGTCGATCTACCGCCCGAGGGAGCGTTCTACGGGCTGCTACGGACTCGCACGGGCGCGTGGAACACGAATACGGCGGCGCTGCTACCTAATGGTTGCCGGAGCGACGCGCACGTCGGCGACCCGCGGTGGCCGACGGCGAGCTACAACGACACGGCGAAAACAGAGCGCTAAAAAGAGGACGGAGATGTCCAGGAGGTTGCTCTGCTCACCCTCGACGCGTGGGTACGATTCGTTGGTGCAGAGGTGGACGGGGACGGCGGCGATCTTCCTCGACGTGCGGCGGCCGGAGCGGAGGAAGACGAGCAAGAAGGCGGCGATCCCGGGCTCCCCTCTTCGATTCCTCGTGCAGGGAAGGAGAGGAAGACGCGGCGGAGACAATGGCAGTCTTCGATCTGCTCTTGGAGTCCTGGAACGGCGGCGATGCGGCGGCGGAGCTCAGCTACGGCTCGGCCATGGCGGCTAGGTTTAGGGTTAGGGTTCGGGGAGAGGGCAGCGAGGAAAAATATCGGGGGAGAGAGAGAGCAACGCCTCGGTGGCCTTCTTATCCCCCTCGCGTGAACAGCGGAGACCAGGGGAGGGCACGGCGGCGAGCTGGCGCGGCGGAGCCATGGCTCGGTCGCTACAGCGTGAAGAAGATGACAATCTTCTGAAAACCCCCCTGGCTGCCTTTTTCTCCTCACAATCAGGTCCTTTTCAGTTTCTTTCTTTTCCTTTTAAAACCAGTAGCATTTCCACCATTTAATTGAGGCACTTAAACAATTTATAAAAATTTGAGAAAAATCATGTAGCCTCCAAATATCATTTAGAAGCACCACAAAAATTGGTTTGGCAAAATAAAAAGTTTTGCCACACTTTTGTTCATAGTGTTTGTTTATGGCATTTTTGGTAAAACAAAAATGAATTTACTTTTGAACTTTTAAAACCAGTGCAAGTATTAAATCTTTAACCCTTGGAGCTTCCTTGACAAATATGATTTCCATTTGTATTTTTGTTTGCCAAGAACAAGCACATTTGGAAGTGCAAGACTTGAATTTAATTGGTGACATTGTTTCCATTTGTTGCAATTTGTTTTAGCACTTGATTTCAATTTGAGCAATAAAACAAATAATGCCATGATGCAAGTATGAGAAGCAAAAGTGAAAATTTGGTTCAAATTTTACAGTACCAAGAGTGGGGCTGTTACACACAACACAAATATGGTAAAGCGAAAGCATATGCAAGGTCAATGTGCAAGCAATCTCTCAAAACATCCTCAAAATGTGGTAACACAAAAACTCCATGAAAATTTGAGAAGGCTATGGTAACTACCTCATTTTGAACCATATGATCATTATTGCACACAAGACATTGAAAAGAACAATTTGTTATCATCCTTGATGCAATAAGAGAAGAGCTGGGCAAAAACACCCAATGAAGAATGTCCAAAATATCATCATGGGTGCAAACAAACATATGAAAGAGCAAGTATTCAAAATATTTGTTGCAACACCAAATGGGTAGAAACCAAAACACTCATGACAAGACATGCTCAAAATGTCATTATGGTTGCACACAAGCCATTTAAAAGAACAATTGTTCATCATATTTGTTGCAACACATAAATCATTCACATAAAAGATGGAGAAATTTGTCTTGTCATAGGGGAAAGTATTATCACAAACATGTTTGCGAACAAACCAAAACCAAGAGAAATTGTTCAACTTGTTTGATGCAAAACATGGGAAGGGTATTAGAGTCAGGTTTGATCCACAACTCAAGTGTATGCTCTCAAGAGCTCTTTTTGTCAACTCATGCTCAAGAGAGGTTGACAATATAGCATGAGGCCTAATGCACACGAAAAACCAAATGAAAAAGTTGTGTGCATGATATATGAACACATCATCCATCATGAAGTGTCTCTTCATTTGCATATCACCAACCACATCAAAATCAATGGGAACATATGACATATGTGGATAATTACCATGCAAAGTGAAGGATGGAACAAGGTCCATAAGAGAGAATGTAAAATCTCCAAAATGTGAGAGAGCTATGGGTGCAATCTCATTATAAATCAAGGGCTCATCATTGCAAACCAAGCATTTGAAAGAACAAGTTTTCATCGTTTTGGTTGCAATGAAGGGAGAGTAGTAAAAACATTAATTGCAAAACAAGTGAATGGTATTTTTATCACCAATAGAAGAATCCACATGATCAACATTGTTTTGAGGCAAGGTATCACATGGGAAAAGGAAACACTCATAAGTGACATCAAAAGAATCATCTAATTCATGCAAGCAATCACCATTCATCATGTCCACTAGTGGGATCATGGTCACATCAACACCCATACCTTGATAGTCCCGCTCATGTGAAGTAGGTGTTGAAGTAGTAGGGGCTTCCGTGTAGCCGACTTGTCCAATTTGAAGTAGACATGGGGTGGCATCATCATCATCCTCCATGTACATCTTCTCCATTTGAATCATCATTGTGTCGAGGAGTGGCATCTCATCATTCACGAAACCTAGCACACAATAAGAGAACACACTAGAGGTAGAGGGTAAGTTGTTAGAATTCGAAATGGCCTCACAAGACCTATCAACTACCTCTCTCAACTCATGTGGTGTATCACTCATTCCCTCAAAGTGGTAGCACTCAATCTCACATATGGTGGAGGCACTCAACTCACTCTCACTCTCACTCAAGTGGGCTAAGTGGTTCTCATTCTCACATGGGATTGGTACCATCTCATAACTCAAGCTCATAGGGACGGGCTCGGATTCCTCAACTCCATACGCCACCATGGTTGAAGGGAAACTCCCATGCTCAACCTTCTCGACCTCGTCGCCTCCAAAGGTCAATGCCATAGTGGCGGCATCATCACTCGACTCCATTGCCGAAGGGAACATCCCATGCTCGACATCATCATCACTTGACCCATGGTCATAGGTGATAGCATACTCCATGCACGCCTCCTTGGTCAAAGGGAAAGTCCCATGCTCGACCATCTTGTCATCGCCTTGGTCACCGTCTTGTTCACCAATTTTGCACTCCCACATCATGTGACCATTTCCATTGCATAGTGGGCACAAGAGTTTGGGGCATTCTCGCGGATCATGATCTTGGCCTTGGCAATTGTCGCATAGAAGGTCTTCATCTTCCCATATGGGGGCCATTGTGGTGGTGGCACTTGGTGTAGGGACCATATCATGAGAAGTGCTTGAGAAGGACGTCGTCTTGGTTGTGTCCTCACAAGTGTTGCCATGCTTCGTGCGGCGTCGACGTGAGCTTGACCGTTGCTCGAAGAACTTGTCGATGTCGGCCATGTACTCGTCAACAATAGTATCAACACTAGAATGAGATACTCTAGGATGTCCACTTGCCGCCATCTTGGATGTGGAGGTTGCACCTTGAACTTGGAGTGTAGGCGTAGGTGCTTGATGGCGTGCTTTCCGTCTTGACTTCTCTTCATGTCGCATTGGCGTTCTTGAGAGGAGAATTGACGTCGAAAGTCATTCGGATGCTTCTCCTCATGTCGACGTCGGCGTGCTATTCGTCGAATGTCCTTGGTGGTCCAACTCGAACTTGGTGATATGTTCCAAAGCTTGGCGAGTGTGTCGATGTCGTCTTCAAGCTTGGACATGGTGTGGTCCACCTTGGCATCTTTCTTGTGTCGCCCTCTTGAGCTAGATTGGCCTTGGCTTGTGTTGGCCTTGTCGATGCACTTCGTGTAGCGCCATCGTGGTTTTGATGTAGAATGTCGTAGCTTGGCGCTCTTGGCAATGTGTTTCTCACGATGCCTTCTTGAAGTTGATGGAGCTTCATAGGATGAATGCATGGTGGTCTTCTCGTTGCTCCGTCTTGAGCATGAACCATAGTAGGTTCTCCCAACAAGCTTGGTGGTGCCGCTCTTGAACATGGCGGTGATGGGTGGTTCGTCTCCTCTTGCATGGTGTCGAAGGAGTAGTCGATGTCGTCGCACATGCTTGAAGAGTGGTGGTCGTAGACGTTCTCCACCATGTCATCGTAGTTGTAGTCGTAGTAGTGGCGCTCCATGGGATCCATGCTTGTAGAGTCAACGTCGGTGTAGGGCTCCATCATTTCATCATTGCTTGTGTAGTCGGAGTCGTGGTTGTAGAAGTCTTGGTGATGATCCATCATATCATGCACGCTTGCGGAGTCGGAGTCGGTACCATATGATGAAGGTTGGTCGAAGTCGTGGTACCGCTCCATGTCGTTGACGCTTGTATAGTCGGAGTCGTGGTAGCGGAAGTTTTGGTGATGCTCCGTCATGTCATGGGGGTCATAGTCGGTGTAGCATTCCCCCATGTCCTCTATGCTCGCGGCATCATAGTCGGCGTGACTCATCGTGTACTCATTATTATCTTCGCCTCCATAGTTGTATTCGCTCTCCCTAGACATGTTAACTCTCAAACACAAGTGTATATATGGAGTGATGGAGAACCAAGAGAAACTATATCGAAAGAATAGAGTTGCTTGACGAAAGAGAATCGGGTTCTAACACCCAACACACACACTTATGAGGATAGGAAGGTATGGTAGGTGGAAAGCAAATCGAACCAATCCGAAAACCAAGATATTGTAAAGGCAAGTAGAGAACCACGATGATCACAAAGCAAAAGCAAGTCAATCTCAAAAGATAGGAATGTAGTTCAAGGAAACACACACACGGAGAGATAAATGGGACTTATGCAACCAAGAAGTGAGCTAAAAAACCATATGATCCTAGCGAAGACTATAAGCACGTGTTGCATAAGTACAAGGAGAGTCACTAGCTCGATTGCAAAATATTTGTGGGCTACAAGATTTGCATAAAATGTACCACCGACTAGATGTTCATCGAGCTTTTGCGCGCTTCCTACAAGAGATATGGCAAGTGGTGTCTCTTTCTTTTGTTTTGTTGCACTTTTTGCTTCTTTTCTCTTTTCTCTTTTGATTCTTTTCTCTTTTGCACACCCACTTTTTGATGCCAACACAAGATATATATTGAACTAGCGCATGTGATTTTTGCTCGGAAACTACACGGTGCAAATGTGCAAAGCCCAAGCAATCATTAAGAGCTAGCCTCAATAGGACAGGTAATCACAAAGATATAGAGTGGCTCACAAAGGAATGGCAAGGGGAAAAGATTTGTGATGATTATACCTTCGTCGACGATCTTCACCCTTTGGTGTAGAAGTTTCATGCTTGCCCACGAATTTTGGTGGTGGTGGATGATGGATCTTCCACAATGGTGATGGAGGTCTTGTTCGTAGCTTCGAAACAAGCAGAAAAACACCCAAAACGGAGTCCGGAATCAAAAGATATGAGAAAAACAAATTTTCAGAATTTGCAGAGAGGTCGGCCTAGGCCGGGCTGGAGGCGGCGGCGTCGGGTGGGGGGCCGGCCTGGCCGGGTCCGAGGCCGGGCAACCTGCTGCGAGTTGACCCTCAAAAATCCACGATTTTGGCGAAAAAACGGCCCGAAAAAACCTCAAATCGAAGGGGATATCAATGGAATTTGGCCATGGGAACGCAAAGGAAGCAAGATCAACTAGTTGAGAAATAGATCTATGGATCAAAACTTACCAAAACGCACAAGATTCACAAATCGATCAAAAAGCAATTTGGGGCTATTTTTGTGAGATTTTCGAAATTAGGCAAAATCAAAGAAAAATTGGTGGATTTGGGGGTGGAAACACAAATCAATCCGTGTCAACCCAAGCTCTGATACCATATGGTGAAGGCCATGCCTCTAGGGGTGCCCGATCTTCACGGATTTGATGTGGAAAGACGAAGAACACGAAGAACACAAGGGGAATTCGTGGGGAAAGTGGGAATAACTAGCAAAGCAACACGGACGAAATCAACCGGTAACAAAGCCCCAAGGGCAGCCCCTGATTCTTAATCCCCAAGCAACCTTACTCTTAGGATTGTTTCTCATATCGGTCAATCCAACCGATCCAATAGCGTCACCCAAAGATGAGGGATTGGCATGTAATCTCAATTACAAGAAGAGGTCTTGGAATCCACTAGAGGGATCTTCTCCACAAGGGAAGGTCTTGATTCATCTCCATAGGAGACAACACCACAAGGGGTGGGAAGGAGCTAAGCTCAACTCTATCTCATCATCTTAGCTCTAACCTCTCAAGAACAGAAGGGAGTCCTATATATAGTCTAGACCAAAGGGGTAGGTTACATGACTTAAAAGTCAAGACGCGCATGAAGGCCGGCCTGGAGGCCGGGCCGGAGGCCGGGCTGCAGGCCGGCTGGCTCTGGCAGGGGGCCGGCCTAGGCCGGGTTGTAGGCCTGGTTTTCAGGCCGGCCAGACTGGCTCCGCCATCTTCTTCATCTTCATCTTGACGCTTTCTACTCCTCTTCCATGCGTACGCCTTGGATGGTCTTGAGGCTTGGGCTTCCGCGGCATCTTCGCGGATGTTCGTACTCGTCATGTGGTACCTAGCATAGCAAAGGGGTAGAAGCTCACGTAGTATACCATCCAAAGGGGCATGAAATGGAATCTCGTAGAGGAAAGAGTTCACCTTTGAGTTTAATGATGACTTGTCATATGTTGGGTTGCTTGACATGGTGATGGACGTGACCCGGGCTACATCACTTACCCAGAGGAGACCACCTCTATCCTCCTCTACTTTAGTAATGTCTAGCTCTACTCTGGCTTGGAGTCCAATCTGATCCATCCTTTCTCTCGGTGGCCTTGGACCTCCCTTTATAGGCCAAGGGGTTTGCCACAAGCGGCCACGCGAGAGGCATGCTAGGTTTCGGCGTAAAGCCAAAAGGTGGAACTGGAAGGCGGCAACACGTGGCTTCTTCTCCACCTTTCGTCCGCCTTGGGTTGGTAGGATTCCAAAAGCGCACCTGCTTTTGGCTGGGACATGGCTGACAGACGGCAGGCTGGCCTGACATCACCACCACGGTTGTCCCCTGGTGACACCCTCCTTGGCGTGATGTTCCTTCTTTTCTTTCTTGGACCCGAAGCCTTCCCTTGATCTTTCCCTTGCGCTGACGTTGGCGTGCTGATCTTCTGGAGGCACGAAGTACGCACGCGTTCCATGCCTGGGCAAGGAATGCGTCCAACTAGCCTCCGGGCTTAGCTCCTTGCGAGTCTTGGCCTTGGTACCCGGGTTGCATCCCCGGAGGGCAGGTTGGAGTCCTTAGCCGTTTTGATGCCGATGTATATCTTGGCGGGTCACCGTGGAGCAAGCGGGCTGGCCCACTTGCCAGGTTGACTTGGCATGGTGTGTAGTCTTGTTAGACACTAAATGTGAGATGAGAGAAGTCAGGGAGGACCCATCCATTCTCCATTTTTTCTCATGAAGGAGAAGTGAAAGGCACTAATGACTCAACCCAAATTCCTCCTTCGTTTATGTCTATTATGAAGGACTTTGGCGACGTCTTCCGGGATGAGCTACCTCCCGGACTTCCTCCTCTACGCGGCATAGAGCACTGGATCGACTTCATCTCGGGTGCACCTCTACCAAACCGAGCTCCCTATCGCACCAACCCCAAAGGGACCAAGGAGATCGAGCGTCAAATTCAAGACCTCCTCGCCAAAGGATATGTCATAGAAAGCTTGAGCCCTTGCATCGTACCGGTAATTCTTGTAACCAAACACGACAATACTCTACAGATATGCATGGATTGCCGCCCCATCAATTCCATCACGGTTAGGCATCTGATGGCGTGAAGCACACGTTCATTGGGAGACCCCAAGAGGAAGGTATGATGCAGCGTAGCGGCAATTTTCCCTTATACAAAACCAAGGTTATCAATCCAGTAGGACTTGGAGAAGGCTCCAACAAGGTGTCTCCTCCCCTGGCGCTTGGAGGTTAACGCATACCTGCACAGAATCACAAACAAACCACTTTGCCCCAACAAAACAGAGAGGTTGTCAATCTCTCGGGCTTGCTGAACACAAAGAATTAAACTTATGTGTGGAAAATATTATGAAAGCAAAAATGACCAGCGAGCAAATGACTAGGAAGATATGAAAATGGTTGTAAGCAATATAGGAAAATAGGACCGGGGTCCACAGTTCACTAGTGGTGTCTCCTCAAAATATAAACATGTTGGGTAAGGAAATTACAGTTGGGCAATTGACAAAGCATGGGCGCATAACAATACTACCATGACAAAATATAGTTCACCGTTTCATTTAATATGAGCATTACGTCAAAATACATACACCGTCATCCAACTGCATCTATGACTAATAATCCACCCCGGGATCGCTATCCAGCATGTCACCCGAAAGTATTAAGTTGCAAGCAACGGATAATTGCAATAAGCATGGTGCATAATGTAAGCAACGAAAACAACATAAAGAAGTAAACACCGCTGTTTTACCCCTAGTAGCAACAACACATTCATGTCTTAATCGTTTCTGTCTACTCGAACTCAGACAAAGAGAGGCATGAACCTACTATCTAGCATAAATACTCCCTCTAAAGATACTAGCAATTAATTCGGCCAAAGCATACACAAGCATCGGAGAGCATGCTAGATCATAAATAAAACATATCATAGATAAACTGAACAAGAGTGTCATGATTCCACAATTCATCGGATCCCAGCAAACACAACATGTAGCATTACAAATAGATGATCTTTATCATGTTAGGCAGCTCACAAGATCTAGACAATGGAGTACAAGGAGAAGAGACAACCATCTAGCTACTGCCATGGACCCGTAGTCCGTGGTGGACTACTCACGCATCACTCCGGAGGCAGGCATGGTGGTGTAGATGCCTCTGGTGACGATTTTCCCCTCCGACAGGGTGCTAGGAAGAGCTTCAGAACCCTCCCGATCTAGGGTTGGTGACGGCGGCGGCCTCAGGCGTATTTCTGGAAAAGTGATCGGGTACCGAGGGTTTTCGGGAGGAATAGAATTTATAGGCGAAAGGGCAGCTGGAGAAGCTTCTCGAGGGCCCAGGTGGGACCCAGGCGCGGCCAAGGAGTGGGCCGCGCCTGGCTGGCGTCTGGGGGCTGTGGGCCTCCCTGCAGTCCCCCTTCTGGCTCCGTCTTCGTAAAAATAAATCATGTAAATTTTCAGCCAATTCCGAGAAAATTCCCCGACTAGCTTTTCTGAAACAAAAAGAGAGCAGAAAACAGGAACTGACACTGGGCATCTTGTTAATAGGTTAGTTCCAGAAAATATGCCAAAATGAGATAAAAACATTATAAAAACTTGTGGCAATGATATATAACTAGCATGGAACAACCAAAAATGATAGATACATTTGAGATGTATCAGTATCGACATCCCATCCCCCTAGAATAGATGATATGCTTGATGAATTGTGTGGTGCCACAATTTTCTCCAAGATTGACCTCAACAGTGGCTATCACGAAATAAGAATGAGTGAAGGAGATGAGTGGAAACCGGCTTTAAAAACAAAACTTGGTCTCTATGAGTGGTTAGTCATGTTGTTTGGTCTTTCGAATGCTCCTTCAACTTTCATGCGTCTTATGAATCATGTTTTGAGACCTTTTATAGGCAAATTTGTGGTTGTTTATTTTGACAACATTCACATCTATAGCAAGTATTTGGAAGATTATGCGTCACATGTTGCTCAAGTTTTATTGGTTCTTCGCAATGAGAAGCTTTATGCTAATCTTTCCAAGTGCACTTTTGCCACAAACAAGCTTGTTTTCTTGGGATTTGTTGTTTCTTCAAATGGAATTAAGGTAGATGACTCAAACATAGAGACAATTCCAAATTGGTCCATTCCTACTTCTCTTGCACAATTGAGAAGTTTTCTTGGTTTTACCGGATTTTATTGCCGATTTATCAAAGACTTTTCAACCATTGCTTGCGCCTTAAATGATGCGGGTTGGTCCCGATTTTCACGGATTGAGGGCGGAGGGACGACGAACACGAAGAATGCGAAGAACACAAGAGGGGAAAACGCACAAACAAGATAACTAGCAAAGCAACACGGACAAAATCAACCGGTAACAAGTCCCCAAGGGCAGCCCCCGATTCTCAAACTCCAAGCAACCTTACTCTTAGGATTGTTTCTCTTACCGGTCAACCCAACCGATCCAATCTAGCAACTTAAAGAGGAAGGATTGGCAAGTAATCTCAATTACAAGAATAAGCCTTGAAATCCACTAGAGTGATCTTCTCCACAAGGGGAGGCCTTTATTCATCTCCACAAGGGGAGGCCATGATTCATCTGCATAGGAGGCAACACCAACAAGGGGTGGAAAGGAGCTAAGCTCAACTCAAGTCTAATCTCAGTCTAACCCTAACCCTAACCCTAGAAAAGGGAAAGCTATTTATAGTAAAGGGGTGAAAGGGTAGGTGAAGGAATAAGATTATATGGCCCATGGGCGATTTCAGCACGCAGGCTCGGCCTTGGTCGGTTGTACCGGACGGAACCCGGTAGTACCGCCTTCAGACTTCAGCGCGGTAGTACCGGGACTGCCGGTCCGGTAGTACCGAATGGAGAGCAGCACCGGGGTGCATCTGGCTGTAGTGCTGGGCAAAATCCGTCCGAGTCCAGTGGCGTTTCGGCTATCTTAGCAGTACCGGATGGGGCGGTAGTACCGGGCTGGCGGTAGTACCGACCCAGCTCGGTAGTACGGCCATGCTGATTGCAGCTTCATCTTCTTCTCCTTCGCTCGTCTCTTCTCCATCTTCGGCCACCTCTTGGGATTCCTTGTACGTTCCATTCCTGAGTATGCACAAGGTATCCGAATGAAGTAGCAAGCCATTCAAAGGGGTGTCGAAATCACACATAGAGAGGAGCGAGGTCACCTTTTCATGAAGTGCTTTGACTCTTGATCTTGTCATGAGACCATTAGGTGTTGACGTTGTAGGTGTACTAGGTTGGGCTACATCATTAAATGGACTCACCAAAAAGAATGTGCCTTTCATTTGAGGTGAAGCACAAGGCTTAAGAAAAGTTAACCGAGCCTCCACTCATTGCCTTGCCGGACTTATAAAAAAAGTTTGAGATAGAATGCGATGCGAGTGGAATGGGCATAGGAGGAGTTCTCATGCGAAATGGTTGCCCCACTGTGATACGGGTTAGGTCCCGATTTTCACGGATTGAGGCGAAATTGGGGAAGAACGCGAAGAACACGACGAACACGACGAACACACGAGGGGAAAAGTCAAACACAAGATAACTAGCAAAACAACTAGGACGAATTCAACCGGTAACAAATCCCCAAGGGCAGCCCCCGATTCTCAAACTCCAAGCAACCTTAGTCTTAGGATTGTTTCTCTTATTGGTCAACCCAACCAATCCAATCTAGTCACTCTAAGAGGAAAGATTAGCAAGTAGTCTCAACTATAAGAAGAAGCCTTGGAATCCACTAGAGGGATCTTCTCCACAAGGGGATGCCTTGATTCATCTCCCAAGGGGAGGCCTTGATTCATCTCCATAGGAGGCAACACTAACATGGGTGGGAAAGGAGCAAAGCTCAACTCAAGTCTAATCTCAGTCTAACCCTAAATCTGAAGTGGGAGGCACCTATTTATAGTCTAGATGCGAAAAGGTAGATGAGTGGCTAGGATTACATGGCTCATGGGCCAACTCAGCACACAGGCTCGCGCAGGTCCGGTAGTAACGGCCTTGATGGGCCGGTAGTACCGGCCGGGTCGGTAGTACCGGAATTAATTCCGGTAGTACCGCTTAGGAGGGGAGCGCGACATCAGTAGCGTCTGCCGATTCGGCGGTAGTACCGGCGGTGGAGCTCCGGTAGTATCAGCTGGCGTTTCTTCAGGATCTTCATCTTCATTCTCTTGGCCATCTTTTTCACTTGGTGGCGTGTCTTCATGAGGCTTGTACCTTAGCACACACAAGGTATCTGAATGAAGTAGCAAACCATTCAAAGGGGTGTCGAAATCACACATAGAGAGGAGAGAGGTCACCTTTTCATGAAGTGCCTTGACTCTTGATCTTGTCATTGGGCCATTTGGCGTAGTTGGTGTAGGTGTTCGAGGTTGGGTTACATCACGCTGCATACCATAGTGAAATACTTGATGGTGCTTGTTTGTATTATCCAGTTTATGATAAGAAATTGTTTGCTTTGGTTCGTGTTTTGGAGGTGTGGCAACAATATCTTTGGCCTTTGAAATTCATAATTCACTCTTATCACGAATCCTTGAAATATTTGAAAATCCAAACTAATTTGAACAAAAGACATGCTAAGTGGGTCGAGTTCATTGAATCCTTTCTCTACGTTGTCAAATACAAAAAGGGCAAAGAGAATATCTAGCGGGTGCTCTTTCCCGCAAGAAAACTTGTTTACACATCTCAAAATTAATGTTTTGGGTCTTGATGAGATCAAGGATTTGTATGCTTCCGATGCTTTGTTTGGAGATATCTTTGCCAAGTGCACGTTTAACAAAGGAATTGATTATTTCTATTTGCACAAGGGCCTCTTGTCTGTTCAGCAGACGGCTAACCAGAGGAGCGGCAACGTTATACGAAGATACGAGGTTATGTGGGAACGTGAGCCCTCTCTTACGGCTGCTGTGGAGGATGCATGGTCTCGACGTGTTGGTGGACAAAACCTTGGAGATGTGAGTGCTTCATTTCATTCGGTTATGGCAGCTCTCTATGATTGGAAAAAGAAGTATTTTGGGTCAGTACCTAGGAGACTAGACAAGAAACGGAAGGAGCTTGATCAGTTGATGCTCAAAACGGATAACCAGAGCATAGCTGAGCGGAAACGAATTCTAGCAGAGATGGATGAACTTCTGTACAGAGAGGAACTCATGTGGTTGCAGCGTTCTCGTGTGACCTGGCTAAAGGAGGGGGACCGAAACACTCGGTATTTCCACAGGAAGGCATCCTGGCGACAGAGGAAAAACCGTTTAAGCAAGCTGAAACGAGGAGATGGTACTTGGGCTTCAGACCAGGTGGAGATGGGACAGATGGCCTCCTCGTATTTCCAAAACTTGTATGCTCGAGAGGATAACTTGGAGCCGGATTCTGTTTTGGATCTTATGCGTGCTTGTGTAACTGAGGAGATGAATGGTAAACTGTGTGCACCATTCTCTGAGCAAGAAATTGGCGACGCTTTATTCCAGATTGGGCCGCTCAAGGCACTGGGCCTGACGGCTTTCCTGCTAGGTTTCTTTAGCGAAACTGGGGGCTTTTGAGGGAAGACGTGACCAGGGCTGTACAGATTTTTTTTGAGGAAGGGGTCATGCCTGACAAGGTTAATAACACGTCTATCATTTTAATTCCGAAGAAGAATGATCCGGCAGATTTGAAGGACTTCCGCCCCATCAGCCTTTGTAACGTCATCTACAAGGTAGTTTCTAAATGCCTTGTCAATCGTCTCCGGCCAATTCTTGAGGACATAATCTCTCCATCACAGAGTGCTTTCATTCCCGGAAGGCTAGTTACTGATAATGCCTTCATTGCGTTTGAATGTATACACGCAATCCGGAGCAACTCAAGAGAGCGGTCTGGGTTCTGTGC
This sequence comes from Poa pratensis, assembly GCA_947311845.1. Taxonomy (NCBI): domain Eukaryota; kingdom Viridiplantae; phylum Streptophyta; class Magnoliopsida; order Poales; family Poaceae; genus Poa; species Poa pratensis. Next base: position 35,903,260 of record CAMZMU010000036.1, on the reverse strand, counting down.
GTACAAGCTGGATATGGCCAAAGCGTATGATCGTGTGGACTGGCGATTCTTGGAAGGTGCCATGGCGAAGTTGGGCTTTCATCGTTCTTGGATACGGTGGGTGATGCAGTGTGTGACCACCGTACGTTACTCAGTTCGCCTGAATGGACAAAGTTTTGACACCTTCACGCCTACACGGGGTTTACGCCAAGGCGATCCGCTGTCGCCCTATCTTTTTCTTCTGGTTGCGGATGGCCTCTCACGGTTGATTCAGCATGAGGTGGACCGTGGGGACCTTCATGACCTGCATATCAGTAGACGTGGACCTGGTGTGTCTCACTTACTTTTCGCGGACGACAGTTTGCTATTTTTTCAGGGCACTAGCCAGCAGGCCCGAGTGATACAATCGGTGCTGCATCAATATGAGCGTAGTACTGGGCAACTTGTCAGTCTTGGAAAGTGTTCTATCCTATATGGTGATCGATGTACATTGAAGCTAGAACTGAAATAAAACAGATCCTCAAGTATGAGACTGAGAGTTTTGAAGTACCTCGGGCTGCCAGTGCCGGAGGGACGACACAAAAAAGGGAAGTTTCAGCCAACAAAGGACAAGTTCCGTAAGCGCGCGAGTGACTGGATGGAAAAGTACTCGTCATGTGGGGCAAAGGAGGTGTTAATAAAGGCCGTGCTGCAAGCTTTGCCAACATATGCTATGGGTATTTTCAAGTTTCCTGTTGGTCTTACAGAGGAACTGTCAAAAATTGTCCGTGATTTCTGGTGGGGTGATGAACATGAAAGACGAAAGATGCATTGGCTTGCTTGGGACAAGGTGGTGAGACCAAAGGCCTATGGCGGCATGGGCTTCCGGGACCTTCGAGTTTTCAACCAAGCACTGCTGGCACGGCAGGCATGGCGCCTAATCCACTTCCCGGATAGTTTGTGTGCTCGCATCTTGAAGGCCAAGTACTACCCTAATGGCAATCTCCTGGATACCGCGTTTATCCAAAATTCATCGGCTTCCTGGCAAGGGATTATGCATGGACTCGAACTCCTGAAGAAAGGTGTTATATGGAGGATTGGCGATGGGAGCCAGGTCAAAATATGGAGGGATAACTGGTCGCCTCGTCAGGATTGCCTGAAGATTTCTGCCCGGCGCACGCGATCTAGGCGGAAGTGGGTTTCTGAACTTATTGATCCACTCACCCGCTCATGGAATTCAGACATTGTCCACCAGGTGTTCCAACCTCACGATGCTGATACTGTTCTGAAGATCAAGTTGCCGGCGCGTCCAACACATGATTTTGTTGCTTGGAACTTTGAACAGAACGGTATTTTCTCTGTCCGTAGTGCATACAAATTGGGCATCCATCAAAATTTGATGGAAAACAGTAGCGGACAAAGCAGTACAGCGCCGGAGGGTGAGAGGTCGTTGTGGAACCTGATTTGGAAATGTCCAGTGCCACAGAAAATTCGAGTCTTTGCTTGTAGGCTGGCAACAAACTCGCTGGCAGTGTCTGACAGCCTACATAGTCGCATCAATACGGTTGATCCCAGGTGCCTAGTGTGTGGTATTGAACCTGAAGATGTACATCATGCCACTATAAGGTGCACTACAGCGAGAGCCTTGAGGGATGCCATGCGCACAGTTTGGAATTTGCCTTCGGAAGCAGATTTTAGAGCTACTGGGAAGGAGTGGTTCTTACAGCTGCTCAGCCGGTCATTGGAAGATATGAGAGCAAGGATTTTGTTCTTACTATGGCGAGCGTGGCACCACCGAAACAACATTGTACATGGTGATGGTAAGGCCTCAGTAGCAGCTTCAGTTACATTTCTTCAAAATTATTTGGAGATGTTGCATATTGCACCTCATGCAAAGCTTGATGTCAAGGGTAAGGCACCCCTATTTGCTGTGGAAGGGCTTCTTGCAAATGAGGCCAGCCGTCCCGTGTCTGCTTGGCTTCCGCCGCCGCCGGGCGGCTTAAAAGCCAATGTTGATGCTGGCTGGGACGCTCTTACCGGCCATGCCGGAGTGGGTGTCGTGCTTCGGAAATCCGATGGTGGTGTGTTGCTATCAGCCTGGAGGCATGTTGGTGGCTGCGCAAGTGCAGAAGAAGCAGAAGTTATCGCTTGTATTGAAGGATTTAGACAGCTTGCTCAATACCCTGTGACGAGGGGTAGACTCATCAAGACCCATAGTCGAGGTCCCTAGGTTATGAATATGAGGGAGAGAACGTGGTAGAGCTGGAAGTATCGTCGGCTGACAAGCAGGGCAAAGATTTTACCCAGGTTCAGGGCCCTCGTGTGGAGGTAACACCCCTACGTCCTGCCTGTCTGTTATTGCTTTGTGAATATGATGGTTACAAGGGTCCCGGCGAGATGTCGATCTCGCTAGGGTTTTGGTGGCTCTGAAAGTACGTGGTCTGGTTCGATGGCCCTCCCAGTCCTTAAATAATAGGCTGGGTCTCGGGTGTTCGTAACCGACTCGATTTACAAGTAAGGAAACTCTAAACCGACTATTGCTTCGCCAAACTTGGTGGATAGTCCATCTTCGTGGGCCTCCCTTCATGGGTTTCATGTAGGCTCTGATATTTGGGCCTAGTCGATACGTGCACCAGGTACCCTCATGGTAGGGTACCCGATAGGCATACCCATGTCAGTAGCCCCCGAGTACTTGTCTGATTCGAAGAGTCGGGCATGGACTCATACATCATGCACGTTACATTTTTTTACATCTGTATTTAGAATTCTTATGAAATAGCACATGTTGGCTATGTCGAGTGTTTCATCGACTATGAATTTTTGCTTATGATAGTCAAGGGATATTAGCTTAGCAGGCCCGACACACACGACGGATCGGGGCCAGTTAACTACCATTTGTGGCAAAACCATACTAGCTTTCAATCAAACTCGAGTCCCCGGACTCGAATCTGGAACAAACTGGACAGACTCGAAACAGCCGTTGAAGTCTTACGGAATCGAACTGCAGTATAATTTTGAATCAACCCAACGCGTCCGTCGGGGATAATTCATCATGTCTGCTGACACGGAAAATTTAAGGATAACGCTGCTGGAGCGGTCCTTAGCCCAGCTCGACTGATCGGTGGGTCTTACCTTTGCATTATGCATGCAGCATCCAAGGATCGTCGGATCAACTCGGGAATATTTTGAGTGTGATTTTGCTTATGAACTTAGTCGAATGTTTCGTCGACTGACACTTTTGCCATTATTCTATCGGGTGCGCGACAGCGCTCCCGATGGGAGTAGCCCCCGAGATTGTGCTTTATTGCTTGCAATGGAGGATAATCTCAAAATCTTTTACCCTGCACATTTTAGTCAAAGAAATTTTTTGATATGCTCCCGATGGGAGTACGATGATGCAGTCGAAATAATTTCGACTGGCCTCTATGACCTTTGCTAAAAAACCAACCGAGACTTATGCGAGAGACCACCCGAAGATATCACCGAGTGACTTTTATGCCAGTTCTGAAAGAGAGAACAACGTCATCTGGTCATCCATCTCCTGCTTCATGGCGATAAATCGAGCGGCATCACTAGCCGAAGCTTCAGCCGTCTTGGAAAAAGTTATGCCGGCAACTGATTTCTTGCCCGCCATCTTCTCTGTAACCGCCTCTGAGGTACCGGCAGCTGTGTACGTTCCCTGGCACACAACCACGGGAACGCCAACTGTGGGCGTTGTCGGCGCAGCAGCTGGAGAAGAACGTGGTGGCTTGCCCCTGCCGGCAGCAATCTTCAAGTTGGAGCGGAGTTTGGGCATGGTAGGCTTGCCTCTGTAAGCAGAAACATGCAAGTTTGTCAGCACAAACATATTAAAATATCCAAGTCAGGGAAGCCAAAGTTTGCTAACCGTTTCAAGGGAACGTTCCCCACGGTCTCATCCTCTGCGTCGGCAGAGGTGGCCGCCTTCTTCCTCTTCTCCAAATCCTTGGTGGAGGAGATCAGCTTGCGCTTCTTCGACTTGCTGGCACCTGTATCATACCAGTCTGGGGCCAGCTCGTCCTCTCCCAAGGTTTGTAGCTGAAAAGGAAGCAAGACAATAGTAATTCAGTACCTAGTGGGCAAGGATGTTAGTGAAATAACAAAGTAGCTTTCACTTACCGCTGGGGCTGGGTTGTTATGAGTGAACATGGCGACGCCTTCAGCCGCCTTCACCGACAGAGGTTTGATAAGCTCTCTAAGCCGGTATTCCAAGGCATCCTGATCAAGGGTGCTGTTGCCGGCGTCATCCGCCTTGTACTCGCACATCTTCAGTGGGCTATGGCGGAGAGGCATAATCTTCCTCGACACCCAGCAAATGACGGTGTCAACTCCGTCAAGTCGTGGAGCCAACATCGTCTTCGTCAAGAACTCGATCCGCCTAACGGCAACTCGAAGTTCTTTCGGCAAGCTGCTGAGCGGCACTTTTGCTGTCCAGCAAGCCTTGTGGGTTGGCGGACCGTTGACGAAGGCTGGCATCCCTTGCGTGCTGCCGGGTGTCGGGATGTCCTTGCAGTAAAAGAAAGTGCTGGTCCAGTGCTTCACCGACTCGATGTATGGTATTTTTGGGTACCAGTCGGGTTGGCGGCAGTTGAACGTAACACTACCGCAGGTTGCTAGGTGGCCACCTGGTATGGTTTGCCGGCGGCACAGGAAGCAGTACTTAAACAGCTCTATGGACGCAGCTATGCCTAAGTACCCTTCGCACAAAGCCTGGAAGCCGGCTAGCACTAGAATACTGTTGGGCGCTATGTTGTGTGGCTGCAGCCCATAAAAACTAAGCACCGCCAAGAAGAAGGCGGAAAGCGGCAGAGACATACCGCGAAGGCTATGCGAAGCCAACATGACACGCTCGCCGTCTTGGGGGTCAGGCACCGCCTCGTCGCCTGGAACCCTCCAGGAGCATTCCGTCTTTGGCGGAATGTATCCGCCTTCCTCCAGTTCCTTCAGATATGCTGACGTCATAACTGACGGCAGCCAGTACCTGGAACCCAGGTCACCAGCCTCTTCCTCTTCCTCGACGTCGTCATCCTCGTCGGCGGCAGATTCCGCCGCGGCCTCTGAGCTGGAAGCCGCGAGGGATGGGAGGGGAAAAGTTGGAGCGGCGGTCGCAGGCGTCGTCGGAGCTGGGGAAGAAGTAGAAACCCCGCCCGTGGCCACGGTGGCCGCGGGGGAGGTAATCGATGCACCTGCGGGCGCCGCCGCCGCCGCTGGGATAGATCCAGATCCGGCGGGGGTCGTTGAAGCCGCAGCCAGTGCCGCCGTCGCCGCCGCATCCTGCTGAGTGCTCGCCATTTGGGGGAGAGGGCGCTGCTCGTGCTCGCCGGAGTTGAGTTCGAGGAGAAGTTGAGCTCGGGAAGGTGAGGAGGCCACGGTGGGTGTGCGAATGAAGAAGAAGTGCATCGATGTGCCCTTTGGGGGTATTTATCCCCACGCGCCAAGATCCGTGCCTAAAATTAGGGGGACGCGAGATTTCCGCCACGTGCCCACGATTTGCACGTCGTGGCAACGGCGTCTGCGGCCTCGCTCCGATTTCTGTGCGTAGTGGAGAAACCATCATGACGCATGCCCAAGTCCAAACTGTCGTGGACTGCTTGGCGTCATCCGTCAACATTTGACGGGTCCAGTCAATTGACAAGACTGGTGCCAGGAAGATTCCTGACAATGGTCAGGCCGTCTTTCCCATGATGGCGGCAAGTTGTCTGACTACTTTAGGCGGACCGCCGCTTACTTTCAACTATGGAATGCTTCAAGCTCTTCAGACGCTTACAAGACAAGGCGGACGTTGCCGACAAAGAAGACGGCGCCTGAAGAACTCGAACCCTCCCAGGGCTAATGTTGGGGATATACCTACTAGGGGTATCACCAGCATGGATCAATCCGGCTAGTCCAGGGTGGCCCGCAGTGGTGGTGAAGGCTTTGCCTACCGGGCGGCCCAGATAGCTGACGACCAAGGAAGGCGGATGCCGGCAAGGAGGAGGCCCAAAGACTGAAGCCCATGAAGCCACCAAGACCAAGACGGAAGGCGGCATACTTGCCGGCTAGGTTTAGGACTCCGTATACTTGCTGGATACGTATTCACCTTGTAACCCTAGGTCCAGCCGCCTATATAAGCTGGACCTCGGGACGCCTTTAGGGCACGATATTCTCTCATACATCCAACTCATTGTAACCTGTTCACGGCGATATTGCCTTATAGTGAATTATAGCAGCACGTAGGGCACCGCCACCGCCGTGGTGCCTGAAGCTGGGTAAACCGCCGTGTACAATCCCGACCTTGACGACGTCCACCTTCTTGCCCTACGTTCACCCTCGGCTAGCAGGACCCCGTCTCCTATCCAAGATGCCGATACGACGACAAAGGACGCCCATCTGCTCAAGCTCCGCGAGCAGGGATATCTGCCTCCCACGGAGCAACTCGCCGTCCGCGCTCCATCGCCCAAGGAGGTATGCCCCGAACCACGCGCCAACGAGCGCGTTTGCTTTGCGGAGTTTGTGTCCAGGGGCTTCTCGCTTCCCCTCCACGACTTTGTTCGTGGCCTCCTTTATGCCTACGGGGTGCAGATCCACGATCTCACCCCGAACGGTATTATGCATATTGCGTGCTTTATCACGCTATGCGAGTGCTTCCTTGGCGTCGCACCCAGCTGGGCGCTATGGAAGACCATATTCATGGTGCGACCCAACAGAGGAGGTGGTCGCACCTACCCCGTGGGCGGCTGCGGCATCCAGGTGCGCAGCGACACCCGCTATTTCCGCCTGAAGACCGTCGACTCCGCGCAAGGCTGGAGGAAAGGGTGGTTTTATGCGAGTGTCGAGCAAGACGGAGTCGCCACCTTCTCGACTGCGGCTTACGTCAGGACCAAGGCGTGGGATCACCAGCTCTCAGCCGAAGAAATGGAGGAAGCACGCCCTTTGCTGACTCGAATCGACGGACTGCTGGACAAGGTCACAGGCATTCATTTGATGCCACCTTTGTGAAGAGGCGGGTGTGGCCACTCCGTGCCCGAGCGCACCCCATGTGGGAGTTGAGGGCGCGAGTGACTCCACTCGGATGAGCCCAGAGGAACTGTCAAGGAACGAGCTTGTGACGCACGTGCGCCACATCACCAGCCTGACGACAGCCGACCCTTGCAACATCGATTGTCCCGTTACGCCATACGGGACGGAAAACCCTTTGCTTGAGGTATGTCTGTAGTTTAATAGTTTGCCACTCGTAGTTTCTACGATATGTGTTTTTTGATTCTGACTTTGCAATTTGTGATGTATGCTATGCAGGGTCACTCGACTGCTGCCTCCCTTCCTCCTCTGCCTGAAAATGGCGAGACTGAAGAAACACAGGCACAGGTGGTGGACCCGAAAGGGGATCAGTCGCCCATCCCTTCTGCCACCACTTCACATGTGGAGGAGGTCGAGGAGGAAGCAGCAGAAGAGGTCCAATCTGAAGACAAGGCCACCTCTGACCAAGAAGTCGATACCGCGCCACCGAAGCGGCGTCGACTGGCCAAGAAGGCGCCTTCTGCTGCAAGTTCACCCGCGAGGAGCAGGGCTTGGAGGATGACGAGGAATCAGGTTCACCACCTGTTTTCCAAGCCGCTCCTTTGCGTGCGTGCTCAACAAGCTCAACTCTTCCTCTTCAGTCGAGTGGTACCCCAGCCTTTGGGGGACCAATTTTTGGCGACTCCGAAGATGAGGAAGATGAGGAGCACAGGTATGTGTTTTGAGTATGAGAATTTTGTGCTGTCACATATTTGTGCTGACCGTCTTTTTGCTTTGTTGTGTTGCCCACAGCGCTGAAAACAATCAGCCTGGGACTCCTCCAGTCGAAATGTTCCAACCCTGGAGCACTCGAATTCTGCACCGACTGGAAACGAGGCTGCCCAGCCAATGGCCACTGATGCTGTCATTGAGACAGCCAAGGCGGCAACTCCAGATGTCGGGACATCAGTCGCGGCTCCTGAGCCGTGGATGAACCACGTAAGTAGCTTTTTGCTTGACCCGTTTAGTTGTAGGTCTGTGAGAGTTTGAATTTTTGCTGAATTCGTGTGCTCGCAGCCCTTCTACCACACCTTGGCAGATTCCGCCAAGGCTTATGTCCAGGTGGAGCAGGAGAGGGACACCATGCGCGCCGAGCTAGAGCGGCTCAGTCGTGAGTTCTCCTTTTTGCTTTTGTTTTGCCGAATTTCTTTTTGCAATGCTTGATTTTGTCGAGTATTGAATGCACGTGATTTTGCTGGGCCAGGCGAGAAGAAGGAGCTGGAAGATGCACTCGCCGCGCAGCGCGAAGAGTCGAAGAAAGAGCTGGCTGCCGCCACCAACTCAGCCGCTGCACGCGAGCGAGGATATGCTGACCAGCTCGCGGCACTCGCGCAGGTCATGGGAGGTGAGTAATCTTTTCTCCTTTTGATATGACATATAACTGTCGAGTGTCATGAAATGACTTTTGCCTTTTTGAATTGTGCAGAAGCTGTTGGCGCACCGGCCTCTGCGGACGTGGCGAGTGACGATCTTTCGCTGGAACAGGCTGTGGGCGGCTTAGCGCCATGCAACCAGGCGAAAGAGCACTCGCCAAATCGACGAGCACACTTGGCGCTGTATACCAAGGTGGTGTTCCCGACTGGCGTAGTGCCGTCGACGGTGGATGACTTCGCCGACGTGTTTGGCCCCGGGACGTCCACCATGGCGGGTTTCGCTCGCGCCAACACGGTACGCGGATCCGAGTCCACCATCAAGCTTCTTATGGGACATGGGATAGATTGCGACTATGAGGCAGCACTGTCTGCGTTCCCTCGGAAGCCAGATGGGAAGCCCATTTCTCTGAAGGGGGTGAGCGGAGCCGCCGCGCGACTGGCCGAGGTTTTTATGACCACCATGGAGCGCCGGGCACTCGAGACTGCCAATCGTCTGCTTAGGAAATCGAATCTTAGGTTTAGGGTAGCTGTACCCTTTTGTTTTTTATGCCTTGTAATGATACCTTCTGAACTGCGCGAGTCTGCGCTTTGTTTGTGCTACCTTGTTTATGCAAATAGTCTTTTGCTAATGTCTTTCACTCGAAGAGTTGTATGCTTATGACATGAGTTTTAGCTTCTGACACAAACTTTGTGTTTGTGATTATGCTCTTTGAACAGTCACGAGAACCTGCTACTGCGACTAGTTCCTCGCAGGCTCCAATCACCACCCGATCCCAGGGTCAATTGGTAAATGATGCCAAGGTGATGGAGTATATGAAGGCCAAATTTGTGAGAATGGAGCAAGATCTGAAGGACGCCCAGGCTGAGCTGAATCGATTGAGGGCGAGACCCGCGTTGGCCACCCAACGCGAGGAATATGTGCTCGGGGAGATGGATCTTGTGAACAGGCAACTCGAGTGTAAGTTCGAGTCTTGCTCTGTTTACAAGCTTTTTGCGTAGCTTTGTCCTTTTGATCTGACTGGTGCGCCCGTGTTTGTAGGCTTTGTCGACAACTTCCAGGCTGAAAAGATTCGCGTGGAAGGGCGTCTGGATAGCGTGGTTGACGACCCTACGACTGGGCGTCAACACTTTTGGCTTGATAGGTACCATGCCCGCATACTCGCCACCCTGAAGGATCGCGTCTGGCGAAGTGCTGAACTGCTGGAGTTATGCCGGGCAGCGTTTATTCGCCTGAACGAGACTCTTTTTCCTGCGGGGCCACAACCACAAGGGATTCGTGCTTTGTTGAACATCTTCCGTCAAACAAATCCCATTCGAGAGTTGCTGTCTCAGAGACTTGTGATTGGAGCCAACGCTGCAATGGCGTATATGCGTAGTCGAAAACCAAGGTTGGTGTTGCGGACACCTGCAGCCGGAGAGGTTCTCGAACAAAAAGACCTGGATGACACGATCCAAGCTGCGGAGACACTAATCGAGTGCACTCGCGAACAGCTTTGCGGTCCCGAGCTGCCCGTAAAGGACGAGCCTGAGGATTAGAATAGTTTGCGAGTGCAATTTTTGTATAGGGGGCAGCCCCCGAGTGTAATTTTTGACTCTTTGTATATTGTATAGTTTGTATACTTTGATTTTTTGTCGAGCCCCCGAGTCAGTCGAGCGGGGTTTGTGAAATATGTGTTGGTTGTGAACCAATGACTGTGCAGCCCCCGAGTATTCGAGTGCGGCTGCAGAGTTTTTGTGTTCTTTGTTTGGATCCTTGTTACGCAGCCCCCGAGCATTCGGGTGCGGCTAAGGCATTGTGTTTCTGCAAGAGCGAGAGCTCATTTGATCGATAACACAGCCCCCGAGGGTTTCGGGTGCGGTTAAGGTATGAATTATGCGGGTAGTAGCCACAAAGAAGTCGAAGGAACATTGATTTTATTCCTCTTTTGAATGTTAGGCTGCAGGCCGCCTCATTAAAAACCTTCCAGTCCCCTTAGGTACCCTGGTAAGGAAAAGAGCGCGTCTGAAACCTGCAGCCATCCGACATATAGCCTATTACATTGTATGACTGTGAGCACTTTATGCGTAGAAACGGCGCAGATGCGCAACGTTCCAAGGATTATGAGAGAGTTCGCCTGTCTTCGCGTGCTTCAGTCGATATGCGCCTCCACCAAGGACCTCCGTGATGATGAAGGGACCCTCCCATGGGGAAGCGAGCTTGTGCACCTTCTTTTGCTTCAGTCGAAGAACCAGGTCGCCAACGACGAAGGACCTGGTTCGCAGTCGACGGCTGTGGTAGTTGCGAAGGTCCTGCTGGTAAACAGCTGTGCGGGCCAAGGCCGTGTCGCGCGCCTCATCGAGCAAGTCGACTGCGTCTTCGAGTGCTTCTTCCGCGTCTTCTTCATTGTATGCTTCAACTCGTGGCGCATTGAACCTTACATCTGATGGCAGAATTGCCTCTGCACCATAGACCATGAAGAATGGGGTGAACTGCGTAGAAGTGTTGGGAGTTGTGCGTAGGCTCCATAGCACAGATGGTAGTTCTTCGACCCAAGCACCCGCAGCTCTTTTGAGTGGCACCAGGAGGCGCTTCTTGATCCCACTCGTCACAAGTCCATTGGCCTTTTCGACTTGGCCATTGGATTGTGGATGCGCCACGGATGCGTAGTTGAGCGTAATGTCCTGCTCTTTGCAGAAGGTTTTGAACTCCTCAGCCGTGAAGTTTGTGCCGTTATCAGTGATGATACTGTTTGGGACACCGAAGCGGTAGATGATGCTCTTTATGAAGTTGACTGCCGTAGTAGCAGTCGAATTTGTGATGGGGACCGCCTCGATCCACTTTGTGAACTTGTCGACTGCCACCAGTAGGTGAGTATGCCCGCCATGCGATGATTTTTTGAGTGGCCCAACCATATCGAGCCCCCATTGGGCGAAAGGCCAGGCCAGCGGTAGTCTTCAACGCCGATGCGGGTGCGTGCGGCTTGTTGCGAATTTCTGGCAGCCGACGCACCTTTTGACTATGTCCTCCGCGTCTTTGAGTGCTGTAGGCCAGTAAAACCCTGCGCGAAAGGCTTTGGCTACGAGTGATCGACTGCTGGCGTGATGCCCACAGGTACCTGCATGAATATCTCGAAGTATGGCTTGGCCATCTTCGAATGCGATGCATCTTTGGAACATACCTGATATGCTGCGCTTGTATAACTCGCCGTTGATAACGGTGTATGCTTTTGATCTTCGAGTCACGCGTCGGGACTCGGTTATGTCATCTGGTAGCTCGCCGCGGAGTATGTAAGCCAGAAAAGGTTGAGTCCAAGTTGGCTCAATGAGGAGTACCTCGACTGGGGGGTCCTCTGTGCTGGGCTTTGCTTTTGGCTGGCGTAGTCGACGGAGGAGGCTCTCGTTTCTCCTTGATAGATCTGTGTTCGATGCGCTCGAGGAAGACACCAGGTGGAATTTGTGCGCCAGTTGAGCCAAGATTGGCTAGCATGTCTGCTTCTTCGTTACTTTCCCTTCCTATGTGCCTCAACTCGCAGCCCTCGAAGCTGCCCTCCAGTGTGTTGTACAGGTCGCGATAAGCGATCATGTTGTCCGCGATTGCGTCGCAGGCCTTCATTGTTTGCTGCACCACGAGATTGGAGTCGCCGTAGATCATCAATCGAGTGCACCCAAGTGCTTTTGCCATCCGCATGCCATGGATCAGAGCCTCGTATTCAGCCTCGTTATTGGAGGGTAGTTTGAATCCCATCTGCAAAACATAACGTAGCTTGTCCCCTTTTGGTGATATGAGGATGACGCCTGCGCCTTCGTGTTTCTTGGACCCATCGAAGTACATGGTCCAGGAATTGGACACGTCTGGTGCTCCAGGTAATTGGGCCTCTATCCACTCGGTTGTGAAGTCGGGTAGGACTTGTGCTTTGATAGCCTTCGGGTGCTCGTACTTGATGTCTCTTGGAGCCAGCTCGATGAGCCATTTTGCGACTCGACCCGTTGCATTGGGGTTTGTGAGGATATCGTCGAGTAGTGTGTGTTCTTCCCTTGTGGTAATGACAATGTCATCCACGTAGACCTGGACGTTGCGTCCGATTTGCTTTTTGAGGCAGTCCTGCATCATGCGCTGGTATGTTGCACCCGCGTTTTTGAGCCCAAAGGGCATAGTTGTGTAGCAGTAGACCCCGAGTGGGGTTATGAACGCCGTTTTTTCTTCGTCTTCTTGCTTCATCCTTATCTGGTGATAACCTGAGTAAGCATCCAGAAAGGAGAGTCGTGCGCATCCGGCGGTAGAGTCGACGATCTGGTCGATTCGGGGTAGCGGGAAGTGATCCTTTGGACAGCACTTGTTCAGCGCTGTGAAGTCCACGCACATCCGAAGGATGTCTGTATGCTTCTTCTCTACGAGTACAGGGTTGGCCACCCATTGTGATTTCTTGATTTCCCTAATGAATCCTGCTGCGAGTAACCGGTCGACTTCAGATTCGACTGCGGTTCGCTTTGGGCCGGAGATTCGACGCATCGTTTGCTTGACTGGCTTTGCATCTGGAAACAATTGGAGAGAGTGCTCGGCGAATTCCCTGGGAATACCTGGCATGTCGGCTGGACACCACGCAAATATTTCCCAGTTCTCACGGAGGAATTCGACGACGCGCCTTCCTATGCGATAGGCAGGCTCGAAGATACGTTGACTGTCTTGGACGGATCGGTCGGGTGCACCTGATGCGACCTTGTGTCATTTGTAGCATTGAAGGATCTGTCGACTGCCAACTTCTTATGCTCCGGAAGGAGTGTGCGGTCGTTGGAAATCGCCAGGTCGGCGAGTGATTCTTCCACCCCGAACATCTCGGAGATTTTGCTGAACTCGCGGTCGCAAGCATCGGACCTTTGAAAGTTTCCACGGACAGTATGACTCCCTTTGGTCCTGGCATCTTCAGCGTGAGGTACGCGTAGTGTGGCACCGCCATGAATCGAGCAAACGTCGGGCGACCAAGAATAGCATGGTATTGTGATTTCCAGTCGACGACCTCGAACTCAATCGACTCTGTCCTGAAGTGGCTTTTGTCCCCGAACGTAACGTCGAGTTGTATGGTGCCTTCTGGGCTAATTGCTTTGCCAGGAACGATACCGTGGAAGGTATTTGAAGATTTTGGGAGGTTTTCGACTGACCTGTTCATTTTGCGGAGCGTGTCCGCGAAGATGATGTTTATGCCGCTGCCTCCATCCATGAAGACCTTGGTCATGGCGTAGCCTCCTATTTGCGCGTCGAGTACCAGAGCCGCGTGCCCTGGTCGAACTACAGCTGGGGGATGATCCTCTCGACTGAAGCTTATGATGGTTTCCGATCCCTTCAGAAATTCGGGCATGGCAGGAGGTGCCATGACAGCCATGTTCACCTGTCGAGTGATTAGCTTTTGCTGCCTGTTAGAGGGGCGACCCTTTTGTATCATGTACATCTGCCCGTGGGGCTGTGGATATTGATCATCTTCCGCCCGTAGTACAGGTTGTATGGCACCTGCGAGGTTTGCGCCTGGAGCAGGCTGTGGTGTGGTTGCGGTGGCGGCTGTGGCGCCATGAGAGCGGGCACAGCGTTCGGCTGTGGTGCGGGTGCAGGCGTGGGCTGAGCAGGTGCTGGGCCGTACCTTTTGAGTCGTATCATGTAGTCAGTCGCCATTTGGTCGAATTCCCTGCAGTTCCTTAGGGTGTGATTGGAGCGTAGTTTTCCGTCGTCCCCCTTGAAGAGGTGGAATCTGCACCAGTCGTCCATCTTTTCCTCGAATGACCGCTCGGGTTTTGCGTCGCTGCGTTTGCGCCATTCTTGCCTTTTGTAGCTGTCGCTCCGCTGCTCGCGATCTCGACTGTCCCGTCGATCATCCGAGCGTCGATTGCTTCTATCTTGGTCCTCCCGGGTTGTGTGTATCCAGCCGCCATGAACTCGGGTCTGTTATCGTCGTAAGGACGTTTGGAACGTTTGCGCCTGCGATCTTCTCTGTATGAATCTCTGCGGCCTCGACTGCCGCTTTCGTAGTTGTCGCGTGGTGGGGAAGCACGGGATCTGCGTACAGAATCCTCTCCATCTGCCCACTCAGTCGCAACTTTGATGAGGTCAGCCAGGGAGGTTGGCTTTTCACGACCAGTGCCTCTTTGAAGTCCTTCCTGGCGAGACCTTGTATGAAGGCATCCATGGCCCTGTCTTCTGACACTTTGCCAACCGAATTGCGTATTTCGGTCCACCGCCGTATGTATGATCTCAACGACTCGTCTGATCGTTGAGTGCATGCCCTTAATTCTTCGAATGTCTTCGGGCGCTCACATAGAGGCTCGAAGTTTTTGATGAAGTCTCTGCGGAAATCGTCCCACGAGTCGTATGATGATGGAGGGAGTGCCTTGAGCCAGTCGCGGGCAGTTCCTTCGAGCATGAGTCGTATGTACTGCATCGCCGTGGTGTTCGTGCCACGCTGGCATGCCACGGCGAGTCTGTAATCTTCTAGCCACCCGGAAGGTTCTTGGCGACCGTTGTACTTGGGTTGTTCGCCTGTCAACTTGAACCTTTGGGCATCCGCGTCTCACGGATGCGTCGAGTGAAGCACAATGCTCCGCATGGCTCTGGTTCGCGATCAGAGTATGAATCGCTGCTATAGGATCTTCGAGATCTGCTTCTGCTGGACCTGTGCCGGCGCGTGCTTCTCCTTCCTTCATCCGAGTGGTGGCTGCGACCACTGCGATGATGTGCTGCGTGTCGTGAGTCGACTATGTCGCGATCGCGATTCCTTGCTGGAGTTTTGTCTTCTGGCTGTATAGCCTGTGCCGCTAGAGCTAGCGATTTGAGTTGTTGGCGATGCAGGGCTGCGTTAGGGTCATTCGCCGGAGGTTGCATTGCCTTGAGGTAAGCACCTACGGAGAATAATGCACCCGCAGCAGTTTTGGGCACTGGGATTCCGTTAGCGTCCTCTGTCATGAACGACAGGTTACGGGTGATTGCTACCCTTTCATGTTCTGGAAGGCTTGCCAACCGCGACCTAGGTCGTGGGGTTGGTTGCATTGTGGACCCGAGGGATTGCTCCCTTCTTCGGGCACTCGAGAGGCTGGCTTGCCTTTTGCGCTCTTCGAGCGTCGCTCGGTAGTTTTGCAGTCGAATTGACTCCTGCCAGTTGAAGTACTGGAAGGTCAACATCTCCTCTGGGGTGGAATTTGGTGGCATCATTGTGCACTCCTTTATGACTTTATCTGCTTTTGCTGCCATCTCCTCCGTGATTGTCAAGGTTGTGACCCCATCCGGCATGGTTACCGTGCATGGGAATTGTGCAGGCCTGCGAGCGGCTGCGTCTGCGGATGATTCTGCGGAGAAGGCCACGTAGACCTGATGGGGCGTGACCCGGGACAGGTGTATGTGCTGTCGATTCCAGTCATGGACTCGACGTCGCCGTCGAGGCTCATGTCAGAGCCAGTGTGTTCATCGAGTAGATCTTCGAGGCGAATCTCGTTGTCGATGTGCTCATCCTATGCTCATCTCGGTGTTGGCGAAGCCATTATGGATTTCTGAGTCGAGGTTGGTGTTGGTGAAGATCTCCGAGTCGACGTTGTTGTCGTTATGAATCGCGGGCTCGTAGAAGTCATCGAGGGAGATCCCGCAGTCGAAACTCTCGTCGAGTGGTAGGTTGAAGTCGACGTTGCTTGTGCGGTATGCTGATTCTGCCTCCTCGCCTTGGAGTTCCGTCATCATGAACCTGTCGATCTCGCCGGTCGACATGGTTGTTGCGGGCGAGCAGGCTTCAGGAATCGACGACGGGGCGAGCGCAGTCGACGGAGCCTCGAGTGCGCCCAGCGCCAGTTGTTGCGGATCTGTCGAGTCCTGCGTGCCAAGATTGTTTACGAAAAAATTGAATGCTCCAACAGTCAAACTCAAACCTGATTCAAGGCCGGAAAACGCCTCCTGAAGCTCCGGCGAGTGCGGATTGAAATTCATTGGAAGAGCAGATGCGCTTTTTGCAGGTGAAGCGGGCAGGCTGCCGCTTTTCGAGTGGATCGGCGAGTCGCCGTGTGTCGCCTGGATCGGCGAGTTGCTGTTTGCTGACATGGCCGGCGAGTTGCCGTTTGCAGATGAGATCGGCGAGTTGCCGTTTGCTGGTGTGATCGGCGATTTGCCGTTTGCTGTTGGGACCGGCGAAACTTCGAGTCCAGCGCTATTCTTTCCCACAGACGGCGCCACTTGACGAGGGGTAGACTCATCAAGACCCATGGTTAAGGTCCCTAGGTTATGAATATGGGGGAGAGAACGTGGTAGAGCTGGAAGTATCGTCGGCTGACAAGCAGGGCAAAGATTTTACCCAGGTTCAGGGCCCTCGTGTGGAGGTAACACCCCTACGTCCTGCCTGTCTGTTATTGCTTTGTGAATATGATGGTTACAAGGTCCCGGCGAGATGTCGATCTCGCTAGGGTTTTGGTGGCTCTGAAAGTACGTGGTCTGGTTCGATGGCCCTCCCAGTCCTTAAATAATAGGCTGGGTCTCGGGTGTTCGTAACCGACTCGATTTACAAGTAAGGAAACTCTAAACCGACTATTGCTTCGCCAAACTTGGAGGATACTCCATCTTCGTGGGCCTCCCTTCATGGGCTTCATGTAGGCTCTGATATTTGGGCCTAGTCGATACGTGCACCAGGTACCCTCATGGTAGGGTACCCGATAGGCATACCCATGTCACCCTCACTGGAACGCAATTCTTGAATCTGATTGCGCGAGGGTGGTTTCGCTCCTGTCCACTCAAGCTGTTGATCGTTCGCCGTGTTGGATCCTGATTGAGGAAGCGAAGTCACTGATTGCTACTATGCTGGACGTGAAGATCTGTAAGATTGGAAGAGTGAGCAATGGAGTGGCACATGGTTTAGCCCAACTAGGTAAGCATGGTGCGTGTGGTGTTTTGCTCGGCTCAGTGCCTTCCTGCGTGTCGGCACTAGTCGAGCGTGAATGTATGAACGTTCTTACCTAATCTTTATAAAGCTCACCTGTTCAAAAAAAAAAATTTAGTATTCCCGAGTCTTTGCTTCGTTTGCCACTTTTGAAGGAATCACATGGAGGTGCTCTCATGGGACATTTTGGTCGTGAGAAGACACTTGCCATACTCTTCACCAACTACTTTTGGCCAACAATGAAGCGAGATGTGAAACGCCTAGTGCGACGATGCTCTACATGTCTCAAAGCTAAGCCCATTTCAAACTGACGTGGTCTCTACATTCAATTACCTATATACCAAAAATGTTGAACCGATATTGCTATGGATTTTGTCTTAGGTCTACCACGCACTAAAACAAACAAAGACTCTATATCTGTCGTCATTGATCGTTTCTAAAAAATAGCACATTTTATCCCATGCAATAAGATCGACAATACTTCATATGTGACCTTAAGTTTGTGAGCTATTTTGAAGAGAGTACAAACTTTCGCCAAGAGGCGATGTACTCTTTCAAGGTTCTCCTGCACACGATGGCTTGTACGGGTGGGGCGACGGTGCGTTGTTCTTCCTCCTCTCGCTCTTCTCCGGCATCGGTTCAACTTAGGACACTTGAGAACTTGCCTGTGGCAAGATGGTTAGGTGGGTGGTTGTACCCCCAGCCCACCAGAGTTCAAACCCCAGGTTTGACGCTGGTGTTTCTCATTTAAGGCGGAATATTCTTCAGTGGGAGGCGACGTTCCCGTCGACAGCGAGGCGCCCGTGGTGACTTCGTCAATCTCAAGACTCGACCCGCCGACTCAGTCTCTCGGAGGTGCTCATAGGGGTAGGGTGTGCGTGCGTGCGTTCATAGGGGTGAGTGTGTGCGCGTGTATATGAGCGCTTGCGTTGTACTGTGTTTCGCAAAAAAAAAAAAAAAAACTTAGGACACTTGGTTTTCCTTACACGTAGGCACTCGATCTTCCACCGGCTTCATCCTAGCTTGCCAACCCCACCTGTTCCTCCTTGCCCCACGCCACCGCCGCCTCCTCGCCCGCGATGATGGACCTGCCAACCCCGGCGCCGTCTCCGTCGCAGTCGCCGCCGCCGGTGAACTGGGACTCGCTCGACGCCCTCGTTCTCGACTTCGTCAGATCCGACCGCCTCATCGCCCCTTCCGCCTCCCCATCGCCGCCCTCATCCCCATCCTCCTCCACCACCTCCTCCTCATCCCCATCCACCTCCACCTCCTCTTCCTACTGCTCGCGCATCCTCATCCGCCGGGCCCGTCGCGCGCTCGAGGCTGGTGACGTCGACGCCGCCCTTGCGCTCCTCCGTGCTCACGCCCCTGCCGCGCTTCTCGATCACCGCCTCCTCTTCCACCTCCACAAGCAGGTACCACAACTCTCCTCTCTCTCTCTCTCTCTCTCTCTCTCTCTCTCTCTCTCTCTCTCTCTCTCTCCGTGTCTGCACGATACGCAGGATGTTGATTGTGTGCTTGTGCAGAGATTCGTTGAGCTGGTGAGGAGGGGTACGGAGGCAGACAGGGACGCCGCGCTGGACTGCCTCCGCACAGCTCTCGCACCCTGTGCTCTCGACGCCTACCCGGTGAGTGCTTCGTCGACCCCCTTCCTCTCCCCCAGCTTAATCTAGCCACTTCCCTTTCTTGCCCCTTAGGGGCGTCAAGTTTTATGTATTTGATGTGAATTTGGTGTTAGGATGATATACTGGAACCATGAATGGTGGCTTGGAGATTGATTGTGTTGAGTTCCATTAGGTACACTAGTCTGCATGTGCACCTGGTTGGATTACATGAACTTTGTGCTAAAACTCGCTCGGAACATTGGATATTAGTAGGAATTTTGCAGCATTGGAAGCCTACATGTTTCGTTCCCTTACCAATCCCTTTTTAGGTCCTCTTGATTCAAAGGATTTTCAAAGGAATTGTATGGGATTTCCATCTGTAGGAATTTTTCAGAGGAATTGTATGGGATTTCGATCCTCTTTGAAGAAGTTCAAGTCAACACCACTCTTCATCTCTCCTTTTCTCTATGTAGTCAATAATCATTTTCGTACAAATTTATACAAACCATCAAAGCATCTTTGTACTACTCCTGTGTTTATATTTCGTTTAGAATCTCGATGAACATGACATCCTATTTGTGTGTTTTAATTGCAAAGTAATGTGAATTGTCGGTTCACAGTTGGTCATCTGTAAACAGGTCTTTATGGTGTGTTTGGAACTTTACTGTGATGTGAAAGAAATATGTTCTGCTATCGAATCTACAGATGAATGTGCGCACACTATTATTTCTCATGTAGCTTAGTTGCCTGATGTGAATTTGTTTTGTTAGCTGAGTATACTAGGTTTTGAGAGTCTCTATGTAATTTATGTGGACATAACAGATGGTTATGATGTTAACTTGTTGAATGCAGCGATAAGACCTCTGTTCCTTTTCATGCAAAGTGTTAAATTTGTACTTTTTGCAAACATTATTTGAAATTTTAATGTGCCATTCTTTTGAGTGTAGCACCTCGAGTAGAGCTACCTCCTTTTGAGTGTGATACATTGCATAGCAAGTGGAGTTCTTCACGAAGTGTAAAGTAATATTGAAGGACATCCTACATAGTAAAAATGATCTGATACAATTTTTTTGCAACGTTTTCATGAATAAAGTGAGCGAATGGGTTGGCTGTGGTGTGGATTTCTTAGTACCAATAAGCATTTAGTGAGTGGCCATCCCACCTTGTACCTGGCACTGTTGCGGTACGTTTTGCATAATTGTTTTACATGATTCTATTATTTATATGGGGACATATTGCTACAAGCTCCATTAGCTTGAAACTTTGAAGTTTGAAAGAGTATGGATTTTTTTCTTGTGTGCAATAAAGTTTTCATTTTCTTTCACACAACTAAAATATACCACTCCTTGTATTATTGTGGTAGACCGTAGACCCAGTGACCAGCTGCTACCTTTATGGATCCCAATATCTTGTTGTCACGGCTGATACTTAGAACAGAGCTGGTTACTGGTACATACTAAAAATGGTTAATCCCCGCGAAACACGTTTGGGAAAACAATGGTAAGCAATTTTTGACACTACTGAAAATAATTTGTAAAATATCATTAAATAGTTACACAGCTTTGGTCCATCTAGCACTCCGTTAATTTTCTTCCCTACTGTCTTCTCTATCAGGCTCCTCCCCTCCACCACCATTCACAAATCTTTGGTTAAACCTTCTCTTCTCTCCAATCTAATCACAAAATAGGAGACTTCTCCGACCTCTGCTCCATAAATGGGCCTACCATCTTCATCACCACCTCTGTGTGCGTCTCACTGTTACTCCCTTACCTCATTTTGTCACAGGACAGCTGCGTCACATCCCTTCCCTCATTTTGCCACAGGACCACTAGCAGCATATATGCATATGACTACCTGCCCACAATGTAGCCGTAGACGATCGGAATATTGCCGCAGGAATGGCGATTTCAGGTGCTTTAACCTCCCGTGCAGCAGATTATCTAATAAAAATGAACAGGGGATCGGTCCTTCTAATTCCTTGATTAAATCTGTTAACCAAAGATGTGATATGAGCTGTTGGTGATATTTTAATGACCTAAATTGGCGAAATATGATGAAATGCTAGATGGAGAATAATGGTTTAACTATGTATTGTTAAGTCAGTAAGACCGCTTTTGGGAGTGCTACAAGAAAGAAAAGATTTATAGGAGTTCTACAAGAGAAAATTTTCCTCAAACTCTCGTAATGGAGTGAATGGACATGCCACAAAATTTGTTTGTTCTCCTACATGGTAACTCCATGATACGTTTATTTGCATTTTGTTTTAATGTTCAATT
The DNA here is from genome assembly GCA_947311845.1 of Poa pratensis. Lineage (NCBI taxonomy): Eukaryota > Viridiplantae > Streptophyta > Magnoliopsida > Poales > Poaceae > Poa > Poa pratensis. The sequence goes on along the minus strand of CAMZMU010000036.1, from coordinate 35,882,123 downwards.
TCATGGAATTTTGTATTCTAGTTATCTGCTTTTCATCAGATTTATTTAGTCTGAGGCGAACTAGGGAGGTTAGCATGGCATATGCCACAGTAAAATCCTTCTATTACTCCCAGCAAATTCTTGTGTACAATTGTATTTCTGTTTGCCTACCAAGCAGTAACACACTGTTAAAAGAGAAATTAATCATCAGATGCTTCTATGCTACACAATATTCCTATTTGAGAATGTTTCAATGTTTATTATCATAGTTGCCAGTTTCTTTCCTTTTCCGGCCCAGCGAGTGCAGATTTTAATTCTGTTAGACATGCATACATTGAATATGAATACTCGTACGAAAAGAGCAGGATGTCAAGTGGCAGAAACATGGTATCCTCCTTCCTTTTAGACCGAACTATTCTGAACTAGGGGTAAACATGCACCGCATTTGGGTTTTGTGATGATGACTTGAAGTACAAGACGCGCGTATTCAAGTTTGTGCATGCGCATGTGTATGAGGATCTGAGAAGCCAGTCTAATTGAGCCCATTATAACCGATGGACTTAAATAGTAAACTCTGATACATAACATATATTTAGACTAATTGAAATGTCTACATGAATAGCATTTGGAGCTCTGGCATCTCATCTTGCTGTTGCATTTGCATTCCTTAACTATTGTTGCTTCTAATTTCCACCACTGCAGGCTGGTGTAGCCTAACTTATACATATCATATCATTAATGTGCTTACTATTGTTTCATTTCCTACATATCTGGATAGAAATTAAGTCACCTATATATTTTTTCCTGAATGTTCCTAAATTATTTTTGTGTTTGCATAATGAATATTTGTGTGTTGGTATGTTCTAAAGGAAGCTTATGAGGAATTCAAGCATATACTGCTGGTTTTAATATATGACAAAGATGATGAATCTTCCCCAGTCACCAACGAGGTATGCACGATCCTACTATCCTTATTAGCTTTTCAAAACTAATTACAGGTAGCTTATATGTCCTCAACACTTCTGCTTGGGTGTATCTTGTTCCTGTTAGTAGTGACTTTGCTTCTTGGGGAACTTCTACTTTATAATGGGCTGGCAGAGTCTGACATTTTACATCTTCAGCTTTATATTGCACTATAGTTATGTTGTAATTGTTTGATATATGACCTACTTCTTTCTGATGAAATGGTTTGCTCAACAGTGGTCTATAAAAAGGAGATTTGAACTTGCTGGATTGCTGTCATCCATATTAAGAGCTCAGTTACAGGCTTATGATCCTATTCTCTCAATGACCTTACGGTACTTAATAAGGTATTTAATATGTTACATCATCATCTCTACTAACATAGGTTGCTAGGCTACTTCGTCACCATTCTGATTATCTCACATTTTGAAAAGCATTCACAAAGTATTTTGCTCGCGCCAAGGAATTTCATCGCCTATATCTGATTTGACTGAGCGCCTACTCTTTGAGGATCGTGATCTTCCTGCAGTTCCTCAGGAAAGTTCAGGAGAAGCACCACCATTTGACGAGGCAAGCACTTCTTGGTAATTTATTAGCTGTGCTATACTATGCATCTGCCAGCTTTTTAATGATCGACTATCAGGTTGATGTTCAAGCTCTAGCACATGCGGTGGAGTTGACAAGACAAGGCGCTGTTGACAGCTTGAAGTTTGCAAAAGGAGATCTACATCAAGCATTTCAGGTTTTATTACAAAATATATAAACTATTCAGCTATGGATATGGATCTTTGTGTTACCATTTCTATTTCAAATACCTACAAAAAGGGCAGACTTGTTTTCAATCTTTTTTGTGTGTAAAAGTTGAGCACTATTATCAATGTTTGGTAATAACAATTGTGGATCAAGTACATTCTACACCCTTGAACAATCCTTGGAAGTCCGAACTACAAACAATACCTACACAGCTACACTGATACCGTCTGCTTTTCACCCCTGTAGCTATCAAAACTGTTCACTTTCCCCACATAGGCTTGTTCCAGAAGTTGTTTTGGCAAGCCGCATCATCACTTTTGTCCACTGGTCATACTCTCATCCCATTCTTCCTCTTGTGTTTCTTTTCCACTTTTGACCTCCTCACTGCCCAGCTTGGGAGCCTCCGGTGACCTCTTCCATGCCTGGTGCAGCTTCAGCTGAGGCGATGCAATGGGCAGAATAAAGCATGTGGACAAGTAGTGTCAGGACTCCATTTTCTGTTGCCCGTCTCCTTTCCCTGTCAGAGGCGGATTTCCTGAGAGACCAAGCAACAGAACGTCAAAACCAAATCAAGCAGCTGTGCCTTTGATTGAGATGCACTGCTGCCACCCCTTTGTCCCCCAAAATCGCTGCATTCTGTCCCACACAGCAATTGTTCTGCCGTGCGACAGTTCCGTGTCTCTTCGCATTTCATTGAGCATTTCTTGGGTGGGTAGCAGTTGCGTGCGTGCGGTAGGCAAGGGGCACTAGATAGCACTTGCTGATTTCATTAGCAAGTAATTACATGTTGTTGCCGCAGCATAGTTTGTGGTCTGAACGTCACAAAGAGAGGTAAGTGATTGGGTGAAAAGCTTAGAGATTAAAGATGTGGTTTTGATAGTAGCAAGGGGAAAGGTGGAACTACTGATGCGTGCTTATTGATTTGTTATGTAATATGCATTACGATATGGCTAGTTCTTTGTTTGTATTTATATTTCAGCAATGGTTCCTTAAATCTTTCTCGATGTCCAGTATGCAATGTAAGTTTACTCTCTATAAAATGCGCAGAACGAACTATGCCGAATGAAGCTGGACCTGCCACTTCTGGATAAACTTGTACATGAGTACTGTGTATACAGGGGAATTGTTGATGGCTGTACTCATACCCTTCCTGGTATATGGCTGAACCTGTACTTGTGCCTACTTGACAATATTAATTTTGCTTCAAATATGTACTTTCTTATAGTGGTCTATTGCTTGTTAGCCCTTAGAAATATCTTTTTGGTCCTATGTAGCACTAAATCAGACCATTGTTTGGATATTCTGTAGGAACTTCTGGCTTGAATTGTAGCCAATACATTGATTTTAGTTCCGTAAATAAACAAGGATCCAATAGTGAAACACATCTTGAATGTGAGATGGCTGACAATCAGGATGGAGGTTGTAGCACCAGCGGTTTTACCCATCATGATTCCTGGTCCAAGAGATTACGCAGGGTTAGAAGTAGTACATCAGGGCAGGGAAGGCGAAAGAGATGGAGAGGTCGGGCAGATGATCTGAATTATGTTTGTGAGACCCCAGTGGATACAGATCATGAAATCTTGCCTCCTGCCTTTGACATGGACGAAGATGTTGCGATACCGAAACAGGTAAGCTTTATTTTCAATTCATCATTCTTGCAAGATCCTCGATCAATATTTTAGTGGATAACGATTTCCTCGCTTTAGGAAATGGTGGCAGATTCTGTTTTTTCTGATACTAGTAATATGCAAGATCAGAAGTATGAGGTTATTTTGGAGATGAGGGACCTCACAAGAAAAGGAATGGCTTCTAAAGTTGTGGATGAAATAAACAACATAGATCCTGGTTTCTTCACGCAAAACCCTGTTCTTCTGTTTCAGCTAAAACAGGTGAGACCCTACAGTGGGATCACATTATTCTGAGGATTTGTTGGTAGGAAGGGGTACCTTTACACATCTTTGAATTTCTTACTATTTTCAGGTTGAGTTTCTTAAGCTAGTAGCTGGTGGTGATCATGTAGCTGCTCTCAAGATTGCATCCTCTCATCTGGGACCTATTGCTGCCAGTAACCAAGATTTACTAAAGCCTTTGAAGGAAACTTTGGTAACACTTATACAACCCAATGAAGATGTACTCACAAAGGCAGTATCCTTGCCTGTTCTTGCAAGTTCTCTACAGGTATGTTTTTACGTTTATATTTGTTGTAACCATTCAAAAAAAACTATTTGTTGTAAGTTGATTCAAAGGCTCACCCATTTAAATATTTGAACAAACGGTACGTCGTGTGCTGATATTTTACCCCAATACATTAAGAAATTTTTCTCACCAAATGGTAATATATATATTGGAACAAACTTTCCCTTTTAAAATATATATTATTGGGTATTCTCACCATCTTAAAAATAGTGACCATATCACCCTAACCATATCTAAATCCTCAAAACAAACATAAAATGGCTACCCCTAACCACTTTTTATCATTTCAACCAAACAAAAACTTGGTTCAACCAACCAACACAACCAAACATGAAAAATGGCTACCACCAACCACGTGGTTGGGGGTGCCCCCAACCAGTTTTTCATAGCCACTCAACCAAACGCACCCTTAGGGTAATGTAATTGGTTCACATTTTCAATATCACTTGTGTACTCGCGTGCTTCATCATGCACGTAAGGAGATACGCGAGTACACAAAGGGGGGCAGCCCCGGTGCAGTAGCTCCCGCTTGCGCAGGGTCCGGGGAAGGGTCCGACCACTTTGGGTCTTTAGTACGCAGCCTTTCCCTGCATTTCTGCAAGAGGCTGTTTCAGAAATGCAGGGAAAGGCTGCGTACTAAAGACCCAAAGTGGTCGGACCCTTCCCCGGACCCTGCGCAAGCGGGAGCTACTGCACCGGGGCTGCCCCCCTTTGTGTACTCGCGTATCTCCTTACGTGCATGATGAAGCACGCGATCATGCCTTTTATGGTAGCTCATCAGCAACAGTACAATGCAAACTAGGCTATAGATTGAAGTTTCTCTCGTCAAAGTGAAGGAATCAGGGCCTGTATTTTATAATGTTTATTTAGAGTGAAGTTGGATGGTATCATGAAATCTTCTGTTCTGTAGCTTGCTATAAGCAGGAGGCTTGGTATTGAAGAACCTCAGTTGATGAAGATAATCAGGACAACACTTCATACGCACACAGAATGGTTTAAACTTCAGATGTGCAAGGACCATTTTGATCACTTTTTGAAAATTGATTCTCTAAAAGAGATCAATTCATCTGTGAGTCACAGTATGTCCAAAGCTCTGACAGATGATTGTGGAAATGGATCTTCTCAAATCACAACATGCTCAAGTGGCAAGGTTCCAGATGAAGGTAGTAGCCCTCAGGTGTTGTCAGAGGTTGCCTGCGATGAAAGCGCTATAATCAAAGTTATGGTAAGTAGTATAATCTTAAGAAAATTATTTATTTACTGCTGATTAACTCCTCCCATGATGAGCCGTCGTATTATTTGTTATCATTCTTGTGCCATCACTTATCGAAGTTGGTGCCTTCCATGGCACGATTGAATGTTAGATTATCTTTGGTGTGAGAAGACCCATTTGCCCTCTTTGAGATGGGAATTATTGTTATTTCCATGTTCCTAACTGAATATACTGCAAATGGCTCCTTCCCCAGTAGGAGGCAACAGATACAATTCCAATTCTCAATCTAAACATCAGTTCTCTTCAAAGGCACGCTCCAACAATTTTTCATGTGAATAGTTAGTTGATGCAATAACAGCAGCAGGCTAACACGGAAATTTGTGAATTCCAACAAATATGCATCAATTAACAACAGGAAATTACAGGAATTAACATACGTCAATAGTGGCTGTAGCAAGACCATGACAATGAGGTTGATCTAAGTTGGATATTTATAAAAAATTGTTAAAGAGAACTTCCAACCTACCTTTATATTACACAATTTTCCACTTCCGGAATTCCCGAGGGTAAATTGAATCTATGGAACTCAACGTATTGCAGCTTATGGCTTCACATGGGCATCCTTACCAAGTATACTTCCTGGGTTACAACATAGATGACATTTTGACTGCATGTAATCTGCAGTATGCAGCTTTGACCATTTTTTACCATTATTTTTTGAATGAAGATGACTAAAAGACCACAAAGAAAATAGTGTGAACTCATTGGTTTTATTAATTAGTTAAAGATAGAGAAGTGTGATTGTATGCTTTTCAAAGTGTCGTCTAATTCGGAATCGCGGCAGTACACATTGGTGATTCATGATAGCTTGTCCAAAGAAAGGAAGTTCGTACAGTTTGCTTTTGTTCAAGATTGAATTGATCTAGAGTGGGATAATGTTGAATTCTGTAGTTTCTTTATTGGTATCACAATGATACGCTTATGCATGTCTCTAAGATGAAAATTATCTGTACAATGCAAGTGAACTCTGTCGGTACTCCATCATCTCACCTGCCTTACATACGATTCATAAATTAACTGCTTAGCTCTATCTCCTGTTTGCAGGAATTCCTTGCTTTGCCAAGGGCGGACGCCATCCAACTGCTCATGCAGTACAGTGGAGATGCAGAAACAGTCATCCAGCAAATCTTTTCGTAGTGCTTCATGTACAGACCACACACATTTTATTGTGTCTTGAAAGCAAATTATTACTCCATCCTTGTCCGCTTTTAGCTGTATTTATCAGAACTAGGCCCCCTATCAATCGTGTGTGTGCTTCTCTTTTCGCCCATGTAACACTGAAACATAGAAGAAAAAACATGCAATGCACCAAAGAAGAATATAAGAAGCTGGAGCAAGTAAACAAAGTCTGCGAACTTCTGATGCCAATGTTTTGATCTTAGTTTGTTTTTTGGTTTATTATGTGATTACAGAAAAAAAAAGTCATAAAAACAGACATGGATATGCCCTTTGTTATACTAGAACACAAGTATATTCATGTAAGTTATTCCCGTGCGTGCCTGTTTTGGTGTACCGTGTAAATGTGCAATATATTAAAGACAGTCTACAGGTGTTGTGCCGTGATTGAACAAGCTACCTACAATATGTTTGTTTCCTTTTCTGCATTTTCAGCAATTTGTGCTGTGTTGTCATATATATTATATAGTGTGCCGAGCAATAAACAATCATATAAAGGCTCAGCATTCGGGAGCCAATTACAAGGAAGTGGACGAAGTGTAGAAAGCCTCCGGATAATTTGACAAGAATCATTGTGTTCCCTAAAGAAGCTACTATCATTAAACCATATGCAATATGATTTTAATCTAATAGAAGCCTGTATGTTTCTTATTGTTTCCATGCAATAAATTAAGAAAGGTTGCAACCTCCAATATTGATGTTCTCGTTGATGAACGGTGGAGTTGATTATCCAGAAGGAAGTAGCAATTTAGTTTCCTTTTTCGAGGGAACACACGGTAAAGTTTTTCTCCAACACTTACATAAATTTCTATCTTTTATGTGTGTTTTTCAAGACACTCGGTAACTGTGGAACCCCAAACGTACCCTGGTGTTGCTGCGTAAAAACACACGGGCAAGCTCACAACCCAGCTACCATGTGTAAGCTTAGCAACAATTAGTTCCTGCTTGTATCAGCTTTATATTATAGCAAACGAAACCAAACCATATCACACTCACATCAAAACAATAAAAAGTCATAAGTTTACCCCATACATACTCAAAGCTTTATATCACATTATACATCACAAAAAATTCACAAGGGCACAAATTCACAACATATGCATATTCAAAGCTTTATATCACAACAATACAAAGTTCACAACATGCTAGTTTAAAACATATACATACTCAAAGCTAGTTTGGTAAAGTAACACACGACTTAATTTTTCGCTAGGCCACTCGTCGGTGCATTCACACATGGCCACTTGGGCTAGAGAGTATACAAGCTCGCTCACTCTTGGAAGACGCTGGTACCTGCAGAAATTCTGAGGACTTTAAGGACTTCACAAAAGATAGACAAAATAGACCTTTGGAGTTATATTCAAAGCCAAACATTCTAAGTAGAGCCCTAGAACCAAGACATGACGTGAAGTTCATAGTAACACATCATAGAAACATGGTTATAACAACTTACATAAAATAGTTATGATCTCTTCACAATATGGAATCGGACATTTGCCATGTTTGACAAGATGTTGATAGACCGATTTACTAATCATGTATCAAACCATCAGGGGCATCTCTAGGAACATACGACCCTGAGGGAAACCCAAAATGGGACTAGTTAACTTTGAAAATTAGTGTAAAAATAAGTAAAGCAATACTTTCACTTAATTTATATTTCTTACGCGCACTAAATTTATATTGGCGCAACAATGTCAGTAACCTCCATGGGATTGGTTTTGTATTGGCGCAACGTTCGCTGCATGTTATGTTGAGTATTTAAGCAATTGTTTGATTAAATTAATCTAAGAATAAATCATGAACATGACGTGAGTAGTGCTAATTGTTGGAGATATGCCCTAGAGGCAATTAATAAAGATATTTTATTTGTCATATCTCAATTGTTCATAATATGTTTTTGTAATGCTATAACTGTATTAATCGGAAACATTAATACACGTGTGATACGTAAACAACCAGCTCCCTAGTAGCCTCTATTTAACTAGTCCATTGTGCAATCGATGATCGAGGTTTCCCGATCATGTGACATTTATGTCAATTGACAATGGAGTCAATGATTAGGAGAATGATGTGATGGACACACCCAATATTTGTAGGACGTAGTACTTACGACTTTGACCGTGAGATCAACTCAAATTGCTATTTCTGAAAGATACTTTGATTGCATCAAACGTCATATCTTACATAGTGTGACAATAAATGTGTCCCTCTCAGGTATCAGAAGGAAGTATGTTGAGGCGAGGGATCAAGAGCGGGATTTGACAATCCGCATAGCAGGATAGATACTCTGGGCCCACTCGGTGAGATTACATCAATGAGCTTGCAAGCATGTGACTAGGTCACGGGGATGTAATATCACAGACGAGTAAAGAATAGTATTGTCGGTAACGAGATCGGTCTAGGTATCGCGATGCCTGAGATCGAGTCTCGGACAAACTAAGTATCGCCTGGCAAAATGCCTGAGACTCGACGTCTAAGTTTCGAATGACAAAGTTATGCATAGGGACTATCATAGCCATCCAGGTCTCCCTGATAGTCATTGATCGGAGAACGGGTCTCGATCATGTCTGGAGTATTCTCGAACCGCTAGGGTGACACACTTAAGGGGAGTGACGTTTATTTAGATTGGACGTAGAGAAGAAAATAGAGAGAAGAACACCAGAAGTGTTCCGGGCACACTGAAAGTGTTCCGGGTGATATCCGACGGAGTTCGGGGGCCGGAGAAATGTTTTTCGGAGTCGGAATAAATTAGATAATATGTGTTTAATATTAATTTGTGTAATTAATAGTTAAATACATTTTTATTTATTTATTTTCGGATTTTTAGGCAGCCCATATTCTAAATGGGCCTAACTTGTGGAAGACAGGCCCAAAGGAGGGAAACTTCCCCCCAAGTGGGGCGCACCAAGGGAGGTGGCCGGATGGGCCACATGGGGCCCATCTGGGGCCGGCGCACCATGCTGATGCGGCTAGTGTGGGATTTAGTCCCACACCGCCCATCCAGCAAGGTTGGCAGCCTCCCTCCACCTATATAAGGAGGTGCCCATGCCTTGGAAAAAGATACCAGAAATTCTCTCTCTCTCATCTGTTTTAGACGTGACTCCGCAAATGGGGTTGCGCACGGGTTGAGGTTTTCTCCACCATATGCACACTGCCGTGCTATCAGTTCTTCGGTCCAAGTCTTTTGCTTCCGCTGCTCGGCTGGATCAGAGCCCGGAGGTCGTCATCTTCACCGTATGTGTGTGAAGCCCTGCGAGGCGCCCCATTTGGGGCGCTTGGAGGAGTTTGTCTCCACCACCTTGAGGTCGGCGCCATCATCATCATCATCGCGCCGCCTTCATCTTCGTCGCGCCAAGTTCTTCGCGACCTCGAGGTCGGCTACGTCGTCTACTTCGACAACGCTTGTTGCGGGAGCGTAATCCCCGCTATCGGTCTACGAGGGTACGTATATCGATCCCCTCCGTTACGGTATATCTGCATAGAAATAGATCTTGGCTAGTTTATGGTTATCGTTGCTAGTAAATTTTTGTTTTCTGTCTATGATTCCCTTCAGTGGTATCAGAGCCGGTCTATGCGTAGATATAGCTGTACGGTTAGAACACATGTTGAATGTGGGCATCGATTCTATAATTGTTACCCTCTCGCGTGTACTTGTTCATATCGCGGTATTGTTCGATGAAGCGGCCCGGACCGACTTTACGCGTACTCTTACGCGAGACTGGTTCCGCAACTGACATATGGCTTGTACCATATATGTGGCTGGCGGGTGTCTGTCTCTCTTACAATAGTTGATATTGCATTTACAATGGAGGGCCCTGAAAGGGGTGTAATAGAGACAATTATTTAATCGCGGTTGTGGTTGTATATTCGTAGGTAAGAACGGTTCTTTTATGAAAGCCCTAGCAGCCACGTAAAACATACAAAAGATAAAGTAGAAAGCGTCTAACTTTATTTTGCAGGGGCAATATGATATGATCACGGTAAGTTTTATGAATTGTTTATAAACTGTCGGCGCAAAGGAGACCATTGGCGCGAGGACCATATCATGTCGCATTACATTTGATGTTATGTTATTGTGTGCATCTTATATTGTGTGTATATATATGGTTATATATCTTAGTTACACGGCGGTAGTAATATAAGATGATCCCTCTAAAATACCATATAGTGTTCTCCCTTTGGCGTGCACCACTGAAAGTTCTACGTTATGAGGCAGTCCGTGACGATCGGGTGTCAGACATATCATCGTTCGCATAAGTGGGTGTAAGACATGTTTGCACACACATATACGCTGAAGGTTACTATGGTGAGCCTAGCATGTACAGACATGGCCTCGGAACATAGTGACCGAAAGGTTAAGCACGAATCACATAGATGTTGTGATTGACATAGCGATGTCTACCTTTGAAGTTATGCTATCGGCCATGACGATCGGGGGGTAGCATAGTGGATGAGGATCATTTAATCACTAAAACGAAGCGAGGGATATTCGTTTTGAGTGGGAGTTCTAGTAGTTTTATTTTATTAAAACTTGAACCCATATTTTATTATGAACAAAGTCTTTATGTTTTGCAAAACCTTTGTAGATAATAACCTGTTTGATAGACCTTTTAAACTTAGGTGCTTTCCTGCGATTGAGAAACTTAAAAGGTTGGGTCCAAACTTCATATTTTTTATACCGTAGCTTGAGGATACTCCTTGTTTAAACCATTAGCTCTATTTGATACAAAACCCGATAGGAGATAGACCTGGAGATTCCGCTAAACAAAAGGATAATTTGGATTATCAAGTTTTGTGCGGATAATTCCATCATAGTCCAGTGTATGCTATGATCTCTGCCATAGAGAATGAACTGTGGGTGCGTGTTGACAGATCGCGAACATTTGGAATGGTCGCTGAGACTGATGATCTGTATCCACCATAAATCATGTTTTCTTCTCAACCAAGATAGAAGAGAACACTCGCATTAAAGGAGCACGTGGCAGTCATACTTGATGACATTAGTCATACTTGATGACATTGGTCATACTTGATGACAATGAGACGCCTCGCTCAGCTCGATCACTGGATGACAGACAACGTTGCCAGATGCAAATGGTTTGTCATAGACTATGTCATGCAAGGGGAATCGTTCACCTTTATGAATTCTTGGTTGTGTTGAACAAACAAGAAGATGAAACGAATCACCGGGAAGTCATCAATGATGATAGTGTATATATGATATACGAGTTATGAATGTTTTACCTAAACAAGTATTTGCAGCAGTGACTAAGTTTTGATACTAGTTGAAAGGGCATGGCGCCCCCATGTGTGGTTTTGGTAATTAATGACAATCCCTATGGACTAATGGTTGCATTGAGTTTTACTTGTAGTGTTTGTCCATAGACCATGCTTGAACTCCATATGTTGGATTCAAGGTTGATGCCATGAATATATTGATATAATGAAGTATTTGGCATCAAGATCATCGAGTTGAGCATATTGCAAGTATGTCTTGAAGAAAAGAATTATGTGATCATTCATGGTTATCTTCAAGACATCATCTATTGAAAAGAGAAGAAAAGATACAAGGTTGATCAAGTATTGATCAACACACAAAGCTACAAGATGTACCAAGTGGGATCATGTATCTCTTGGTATGGTAAGCAATTGTCCATATAGCTTTGTGAACTAACCCATGATATGTGTGTTGCATTTCTATGTGTGGTTAGGTATCTTTCTATGGGCTTGCATCAAATGAAGATTTCATATGGCCCATGATCGATGACGTCAAGTGGTGATCGTCATCAATGTTGAGAAGCGCAAGTTCAAGAGGAGCATCTCGAAGAAATCCTAGGCTTGAAGCTTGCCACCCATTTAGAGATAATGTTCATGTGAAGATGTGCCTAAGAGAGGCTCTCCCATAGTGGAGTATGGGGGAGCAATGTTTGAGTCTTCACCAAGCGAAGCGCAATCAAGAAAGGTGCTCCACTTGAAGAGATCAAGATCGACGTCATCTAGCTCAAGTGGAATGCGCAAGGCAAAGGTATGATAGGGTTTCTATTTTACCGGTCTCGTGGTACTAGTTGGGAGACCGGGTTATAGGATAGATACCGTACTATCAAGAGGGGCCCTCGATTGAGCTTTAGCGTATCAGTTGGAGAGAGCTCAAACCTTTGCATACTTGCCTTCATCATCTTTCTTGGTTCTTATTTGGATTTTCTCCTTGTTGGGTTTTGGTGCTTGTTGTGATCTTCATGACAAGCCCAAGTTCTCCGAAAACGGATTTCGTATGGAAAACTTGTTGCGTTTTCAGGTTGGAAATATTATCGGTCCACCTTCGAGATAGGGTCCACACCTTCCCATGTGTGGTATCCCCTCTATATTTGTGACCCTTTTTGTAGTAAAGCTCTTGTCGCTACCTTTCCAACAGAATTGGATTCACCTGTTTTGGAGTTCGAACGAGAAAGTTATTGCATTTCAGGTTTTGCTGTTTCTGTCTGTTTTGCTCAAACAGGGGAATCGGATTATCCGATCAACCTTGATTCGGATTATCCTATTCTCAAGATTGCTCGAATTCGGCTAAGGACTTTAATAGCAATGCATACTGGAGCCTTTCGGATTATCCGATCCACCTTGATTCGGATTATCCGATTTTCAAGTATTGCTCGATATTGGCTAAGGACTTCTTGCAGCCAGTTTTGTTGCATCGGCACTGGAGATGTTCGGAATATCCGATATATGTTGAATCGGATTATCCGACTCAGTCGGATTATCCGATCCTAACTTATATCGGAATATCCGATTTTCCTGGCTGCAACGGCTCTTTTTCTGGGAGGGGTATAAATACCCCTCCACCTACCTCCAGCCTTCTAGCTTTGCTGAGCACGAATTTGACCCCCATTGTTGACCTTCTTGAGCTTAGCTATCTCTCAATCCCTCCATGATTCTTGCCTCCATTTAGTGGGAAAAGAGAGAGGAGATCTAGATCTATTGTTCCACCAATCCATCTCTCCTCTAAGTGAGGGAAGCCTTTGGATCTAGATCTTGGAGTTCCATTTGTTGAGTTCTTCCTTGTTCTTCCTCTCTTCTCCCCCCACAAGCATTAGTTGCTTTTGGTGGGATTTGGGAGTGAAGGATTTGACCACCTCTAGTGGTCTTGCCTTCGTTGCATCGGTTGCATCGGTTTGAGTTCTCCACGGTGATACGTGGAAATTGAAGTTGAGAAGCTTGTTACTCTTGGGTACTTGGGTGCCCTAGAGCTTGTCCTCTTGGGTACTTGGAGTGCCCTAGACGGTCCTTGTTGATCTCGGAGTTTTGGTGGCTCGCGGGATAGTTGGGAGCCTCCAATTAAGTTGTGGAGACGCGCCCCAACCTTGTGGGTCTTGTGGCTTTGGGAGCCGCGGGATTCCGGTGAGAGCCTCCAATTAAGTTGTGGAGTGTGCCTCATCCTTGTACGGGTTCGGTGACCACCCTCAAGTGTCCCATAGTGGCTCGTGGCACTCTACATTGGTAGAGGCACGAAGGAGATTACGGTGTGCCATTTGACGGCTATTCGGAGATCACTTTGTGACTCCGCACCGCTCCAACGGAGACGTAGCTTCCATTGGGAAGTGAACTTCGGGATAAATCATCGTCTCCAAGTGCCTCGGTATTTCTATACCCGAGCTTCTTACTTATGCTATTTACTTTGTGATAGCCATCGAGCTTGAAGTAATATATCTTGCTATCACATATTTGCTTATCTTGTCTAGCATAAGTTGTTGGTGCACATAGGTTAACCTAGCTTGTTTAGGTTTCGTGCTTGATAAATTAAACGCTAGTTTTATTCCGCATTTATTCAAGCCTAAACCGCAAAGAATTTTAATCGCCTATTCACCCCCCCTCTAGGCGACATCTGTGTCCTTTCACTAGTCATGTTTTATGAAAACGAGATTTTCTGCTTGAGTAGCTTGGAAGGATGAGGAGACAATGTGTGTTGATGATGGCAGGCAATATGTTGTGATGGCCATAAACACTCTCTCTGCATCTACCGTTTTGGATTAATTTGGATTTGAACAAATTCCGTTTGATCGCTTGTTAGCATGATCATTATAAGTGTGTCTTGCCTCTAGCGAGACAATTATTCATATTTGTCAGTGACAAAATTGTTGTCCTACATTTTATGAGTGATATCTTTAATGATCATACACCGATTATGAATGGAGTATTCTTATATGAATCGAGATGGTAGTAGCTGCCACATTTATAATATTAGTGCCAAAGGATACAAACTTAATAATGACACCACATTATTGTGGCACTAACATTTTAAGTCATGTCAATGTTATATGCATTAAGAAGCGCCATTCAGATGGATCTCCAAGTCCTTAGATTTGATCTTTTGACACTTGCAAGGTAAATAAGACACCGTTTCGGAAAATGGGCATTTAACTTGTTGAGAATCATACATATCGATGTGTGTGAATCGATGAAGTACTTCAACATGTACTGGAAATCATTATTTTGTAAACTTCACCAATGATTTGAGTAGATATGGGCATATTGTGGCGCCCCGACCGCTTAACTATACAAAGATGCTGTGTGTCACCGGTTAGGCGATACAACCGGAGGTTACGGGTTTACCACTCCCCGGCCAAAACCTTTGGCAGACGTTGCTCGGAATAGATCATCGGCAACGCAACACCCCGATTGATGCCCTAACGCAGGCACAACTATCAATGCATAATACAGAGATCAAGACTTGTGGAACAACTGGCACATCACAGACTCTATGACTCAAATCATTATAGTTCAACTCTTATAATTGAGAAAGATAGCAAATATTACAACCAGAGGTCACAGACCCAACAGTACATCATGCGGAAGCGAAATAAGTTGTTCTAAACAACAAGATCCAAATTATGGCCTAAGAGGCCTATAGATAAACATTCCAGCGCCAGCTGTTCCGGGATGTCCCAAGCTGCCACCTGGGAACCCCAGACTACTCGTCGACGTCCACATAGAACCCACCTTCAGTGTCGGTGAAGTCCTCCACTGAAATCAACAAAACAATGTTGAGTTCGACGAACTCTGCAAGATTACTAGAGCTACTAGCTCGATGATTGGCTTTCAAAGGTTTTATGACTGTTTTGCATAAAGCTAGTTTTCTTTATAAAAGACATCTGCATCGACTAATCAGAATATTTTAAAAAAAGGGGGGGGGGGGGGTAAGAAGTAAACTCTTTTCTTTCGATCAACTTCATCAACAACCACCATCAATCACTTCACCTGTCTACCAAGGCACCTCCCCGAATCACCCTCGAGGAAGTCAACCTTGCATTCTTGGTAGTACCTTTAGTACTCAGGTTTTAATCATTCCGTTCAAGTTTTCTATGGTCTCTGAATCCGGCACCAAGTCGTCCATAACCGCGGACACGGCTTTTCGAAAATATTTACCCTGCAGGGGTGTACAATGTTTGCCACGCGTACCGTCCGGCCCATTGCCTAAAAATTAGCTCTCTTCCGTGGAAAGCCGGCTGAGTGGGAGCGGTTACGACTTCTCCCTCGCTTGAGACTAACCCAGGATCATCAATGAGTACGGGACAGGTTCAGTGCTTCCAACACCCTGCCCCGTGGCCACTCATTTTCCTAAACACCACCATCCTCATCCCAGTCCTGGCCACCATCTTCACGCACACGCAAATGGAAGCTCAAACTAGAGGACCCTGGCTAGCCTCGCCCGAGTTATTTAGTCGATGGGGGTTCACTAGGCCCACGCATGGTAGCACGCTCAGTCTTGGCTCGAAGGCGAGAACTCGCACTTAGGCGGCGAGAACGAGACAACACACCACATCCCATGTGGCCTCTCATCCCCGCCTTTAAGCAGTTTATTAAAGTCACCACAATTCTCCACAACATCCGGTCATTCCATCAACTGTTCCGAAAACGAAACATCCACCAGACGACTAAGCATTTAACTAAGCATGGCTAAGCATATACATAGCAGGTATAATTACTCAGGCCAACACTTCAATCCTATGGATATTAGGAAGGATACAGGTAATGGCAACAGGTATCTAATGCAACAAGTAGGATACTCTAATCCAGGGAAAAGACATTTAGAACCGAATGCAATATTATAGTGGAGAAAATATTTGCGGAAACATAGGAGGAGACATGCTCAGAGGGGGGATTACGCTTGCCTTGTTCAGGGGGCTGGTAATACGGGTCGTCAGGGTATTGCGGTGGAACCCCGACTGCTTGATCTATCGATGCATAAATACACCAGAAAGACACAATCAATAACCACACAAGCAAAACAGGTGCAATGCACAAACACATGATGGCATGACAATTTAGATGCACTGGAATTACTATAACAACATCTACCAATTTAAATGGGGTGCAAAATAATTATTTCAACAAGAGAGAATAAAGCCCCATATTTAACTTAATGATTTTCCCTAACTTCTAAAAGTGCAGTACTGGAATTGTGCTCAAATATGCATGCAAATGATGTTACTGGTTAGTTCATAATATTCTCAGCATTTTGATATATTAAACACATTTTTCTGATAAACCAATAAAAAGTTATTGAATTTACAAAATTCCATTTAAATCTGCCATTTTATTAGATTATTTTTAGCAACATGAAAACTAAGTATCCATGCTTGGAGAAGTGGTGAAACATGAGGTATATTAAGTGCTGAACATTTTGGTATATCACACTTAATTTTTGGATCAATATTTAATAAGTTATGAATTTTACAAAATCATTTTATATTCTGCCATTTTACTAAAGTGCAAGAAGAAGTTATTTCCAGTGTTTAGTTCAAAATAAAAATGATGTTATGAGGTAAAGTTATTTCTCCTGAGCATTTTGATATATTATTTGCAATTTTTGGATTAGTATTCCAAGAGATATGGATTTTAGAAGTTTAAGCATTTTTTCTTTCCTTTTATTAGTTTTCCAGAAATTCTTAACCGAAACGTTTTCCACCCACGGCTAGGCTAGCCACAGACGCTGACGTGTGGGCCCCAGGCCACGCTGGCGTCCACGTGAGCGAGCGAGGGCCCACGATCGCTTTGACCGTGCCGTTGCCAGGACCGACACGCGCTGGACGTGGTGATCGCCGACGGCGACGCGCCTGGGCTCGACGACAGGGGACGCGCGGGGATGCGCGGGTTGGTGCGTTCGACGCGCCAGAGTACGGGCTACCCAGTGGCGGCGCTATGGACCAAATGGTCGCCGGCAAATGCTCCGGCGACGAGGCCGCGCGGCGGCGGGCTACGGCCTAAGATGGCTACGACGATCTACGACGAACTGGAGACGAGGAGCATGTCCAGGAGAAGCACAAGCTCACCCTCGACGCGTGTGTAGGCTCGGATTGGACGGAGGTGGGCGGAGGCGACGGCGAACTTGCTCGACGTGCGGCTGCCGGAGAGGAAGAAGATGACGGCGATCTCGTCAACGGAGGCGCCCCGGCTCGATTCCTTCGGCGTGGATGCAGTGGGAGACGAGGCGAAGCTGCTAGTGGTTTTCGATCTGCTCGGGGAAGCTTCAAGCGACGGCGTCGAGCTCGGCCATGGCGGCTAGGGTTCGGGCTCGGAAGAAGAACAGAGAGAGAGAGAGGGAGGGAGCAGATAAGCGAGTGAGGGGTGAGGGAGCAGAGCGTCGTGGGTGCTCCTCTTAACGCTGCAAGGACGCGGCAGGGCGTCGTGGGGGGCCTCCCTCTCGCCCGGCAATGGCGCGGCCGTGTCGGGAGGTGAGAGACGACATATCTTCGAAAAACCCCAGGCATACTTTTCCCTCTCACAACTAAGTCCTTTTCTGTACTGGATAAATAAAACAACACTGTATTTGAATTAGTTGGGACACTTAAACATTTCCAAAATTTATGTAAATATTCATGTAGCCTCCCCATATCATGTAGAAGCTCCACAAAAATTGGTGGTTAAAAATAAAATGTTTTGAACAACTTTTGTCCATAGGGTTTGGTTAGGGTATTTTTGTCAATTACAAATTTATAATCCTTTAGACATTTTAAAGCAAGTTCAAAATATTATTTTTGAACCCTTGGAACTTCCTTGACAAATATAGGATGTCAAAGTATTTTTGTTTTGCAACTTTGAATGCTTTCATTGATTTGAATTTGGAGATGAACAATTCACATCTGAGGTTTCCCAATTTTATATTTCCTCTTGAGCATTTTTATTAAGGATGCCATGATGCAATGGAACACAAAAAGTGGAAATTTTGTTCACATTTTAGGCTCACAAATTTGGGGCTGTTACAATTCTACCCCCCTTACAGGAATCTCGTCCCGAGATTCTAAGATTGCGGAAAGAAGTCGGGATACTCCTCACGAAGACTAGACTCCCTTTCCCAGGTTGCTTCCTCCTCGGAATGGTGAGACCACTGAATTTTTAGGAACTTGGTGGTCTTGTTACGAGTCTTCCTTTCTGCTTCATCCAGGACACGGATAGGGTGCTCGCAATAAGTGAGATCCTCCTGGATATCTAGCTCCTCATGATTGACTCCATGGATAGGATCTTTGAAACAACGGCGAAGTTGGGATACATGAAACACATCATGCACCTCTGGGAAGTTGGGCGGTAACTCCAATTGATAAGAAAGATCTCCTCGCTTGGCCAGAACAGTGAAAGGGCCAATGTAGCGAGGGGCCAATTTTCCCTTGATCCCGAAGCATCGAACGCCTCGAAGGGGAGAGACACGGAGGTAAGCTTTATCACCGATTTCATAGTGAACCTCCTGATGATGCTTGGCATAGTAACTCTTCTGTCTCGACTGGGCAATCTTCAGATTCTCTCGTATGATTCTAACCTTCTCCTCAGCTTCATTGATAACATCTGGACCAAAGAGTGCCCTTCTCCAGTCTCGGACCAATTCAGCGGAGTGCGTCATTTTCTTCCATACAGAACCTCGAATAGGGCCATACCCAGACTAGCTTGATAGCTATTGTTGTAGGAAAACTCTGCGAAGGGAAGATACTTCTCCCAACCCTTGCCAAAGGAGATTACACATGCCCTGAGCATGTCTTCTAGAACTTGGTTCACCCTTTCGGTCTGACCGTCAATTTGAGGGTGGAAAGCGGTGCTAAAGTTGAGACGGGTTCCCATGGCTTGTTGGAAACTAGTCCAAAACCTGGAGGTGAACAGACTTCCACGATCAGAGATTATCTTCTTGGGAACGCCGTGAAGTACGACGATCCTAGAAGCATACAGATCTGCCAACTTAGCAGTTGTGATGTCAACACGAACAGGGAGGAAGTGAGCCACTTTTGATAATCGATCAATGATTACCCAGATGGCATCGTTTCCCTTAGGAGACTTCGGCAGTCCAGTAATGAAATCCATACCACTTTCATCCCATTTCCATTCAAGGACTGCAATAGGGCGAAGAGTGCCGGCAGGCCTTTGATGTTCAGCCTTTACACGGCGACAGACGTCGCATTCCGCCACATACTCCGCAATTTCTCGTTTCATACAGGACCACCAGAATTGGCGCCGAAGATCTGGTACATCTTGGTACTACCAGGATGGATAGAGATGGGGGACTCATGGGCTTATAGGAGTATCAACCCTTCACACTCCCACTTTTTGGCACCACTAGGCGACAACCAAAGTAGACCACGCCAGTATCATCAACGGAGAAACACTTAGCCTTGCCGCTAGTGATCTTCTCCTTGATCTCGAGAATTTCTGCATCCTGCTGCTGGGCAGCCTTAATCTCCTCCTCAAGAGTGGGTTTGATCTCTAAGTTTGCCAAATAGCCAGAGGGAACAATTTCCAGGTTCAAACGAGCGAACTCTTTACAAAGAGCAGGTTGAGCCTCCTCACCATCAGGTTGTTGCAATAGGACTTCCGACTTAGCGCGTCAGCCACGACGTTGGCTTTGCCGGGTTGATAGTTCAGACTCACATCATAGTCCTTGATTAACTCTAACCAACGCCTCTACCTGAGATTTAAATCTGGCAGTGTGAAGAGGTACTTCAGACTCTTATGATCCGAGAAAATCTCGCAACGGTTACCAAACAGGTATGGTCTCCACTGCTTCAGAGCATAAACAACCGCGGCAAGTTCTAGATCATGAGTTGGGTAGTTGTGCTCATGCGGCTTCAATTGGCGAGAAGCATACGCCACCACATGGCCCTCTTGCATTAATACACAGCCCAAACCTTGCAGGGAGGCGTCACAGAAGACGACGAAATCCTTGCTAGTGTCCGGCAGGCAAGCACAGGAGCGACGTGAGTTTGGCTTTCAGTGCTTGGAAGCTCTCTTCAGCTTTGTCCGTCCATGCAAACTTTTTATCCTTCTTGAGAAGGTCAGTCATGGGCTTAGCTATCTTTGAGAAACCTTCGATGAATCGGCGGTAGTAACCCGCCAATCCGAGGAAGCTACGAATGTCCTTGACTGACTTGGGAGTTTTCCAATCCAGAATAGATTGAATCTTGTCGGGAATGACTGCCACACCATTAGCAGATATCACATGACCAAGGAAGACAAGGTTATCCAACCAGAACTCACACTTGGAGAACTTGGCATAGAGGCGGTGTTCTCGAAGTCGTGTCAGAACCAACCGAAGATGCTCAGCATGCTCTTGTCGGTTTTGGAATAAACGAGGATGTCATCGATGTAGATGACGACAAACTTGTCAAGATAATCCATGAAGATGGAGTTCATGAGCCTCATGAAAGTAGCTGGAGCATTGGTGAGACCAAAGGACATGACGGTATACTCATATGAGCCATAGCGAGTAACGAAGGCCGTCTTTGGGATATCCTCCTTTCTGATCTTGATCTGATGGTATCCTGACCTCAGATCCATCTTGGAGAATACTGTTGCACCAGCTAACTGATCTAACAGATCATTGATC
Organism: Poa pratensis; assembly: GCA_947311845.1. Lineage (NCBI taxonomy): Eukaryota > Viridiplantae > Streptophyta > Magnoliopsida > Poales > Poaceae > Poa > Poa pratensis. Next base: position 35,860,923 of record CAMZMU010000036.1, on the reverse strand, counting down.
CGGGGAATAGGATACTTGTTCTTGATTGTCACCGCATTCAACGGCCTATAATCAGAACCAAACGAGGAACGGTTGAATCCCTCTTTTGACAAAGAGCCGGACAACCCCAAGGTGAACTGCTAGGCTGAATAAATCCTTCGCTAACAGCTCATCGATTTGCTCTTTCAACAGAGCCAACTCTTCCACCGGCATACGGTAGGGTTTCTTGGAAATCGGAGCAGTACCTGGCATCAAATCTATGACAAACTCCACACTTCGATCAGGGGCATGCCAGGCAATTCTTCCGGGAACACATCCGGGAAGTCACACACCACGTGTATTTCATGAATTTCAGGAGGGGACAAGCCTTCCATAAAGTAGAGGCTGATCTCCGGTGAGAGGGGAATGATTGAGGATGGAGGTCTTGATAGTGCAGACCAATACTCTACAATGTCGCCGGAAGAAGTGGTCACGGTAATGTTCTTGGCAGCACAGTCGAGATTAGCCCGGTATTTTACTAACCAGTTCATGCCCAGTATGACATCAATGCCGTTTGACTTCAAAGCTACTAGCGCAAAAGGGAAGGACCAGTGACCTATAGTAATCTGGACCTCCGGGGTAACCCCATCGGTTTGCCATTTGGAACCAGGCATGGAGATCACCAAGGGACGTCTCATCTTCTCGAACGGTATGTGTGGTCTTTTGCAAAGCTATGGAAATGAATGAATGCGATGCTCCAGAGTCAAACAAAACTGTAGCTGGGTTGTCGTTGATTCGTAACTCACCCATAAGACGCCGGGGTCCTCCTCAGCTTCTTCAGCAGACATGGTTCAGGCGACCACGCACGATAGGACCAGCCTTGCCAGCTGGAGTGGCGGGGCTCGTGCAGGTGTTCCGAATAGGTGCCTTTGGGGGCACTCCCTGGAGTAGTGACCAGCCTGGCCACAGCTGTAGCAAGTGTTTCCAGGTTGGGCAGGTAGCGGAGGACGATACCCACTCCCGCTCGCCCCAGGTGTCGAAGTAGTGGGGCGCGGCGGTGGTGGCCTGTATCCCGCGGCCCTCGGCATGAATGGAGCACGCGGCACAGCGCTGTAGGGAACGAAAACCCTGCGCTTCTTGCTCTGAGAAACCGAGGAACTCGGTGGTCCCCTTGTGCGGCCTCTTGGAAGCCTCAAATTCCTTCCTTCCCTGCTCAAGAGTAAGAGCCTGGTTGAACAGCTCCTGGTAGTTCTGGAACTTGAAGGGCAGCAACTCATAGCGGAGCCTCGGCGCAAGCCCCTTGCGGAACAACTCTTGCTTGTCAGCATCATTGGTCACGTCCCGTGGGGCGTAACGAGAGAGATGGTTGAATTCACATCCATAAGCTCGGAGTCCATACGACCCTGGTGCAGATCCAGGAACTCCCTCCTCTTCAGGTCCATTATTGGCTGAGGTATGTACGCCGCACGAAAGGCGGTACGGAATCCGCCCAAGTGAAAACATGGTCTGCTGCGAATAGCGCCACATGACTCTCCCACCAGCAGCCAGCCGCACCAGTCAGGAGGTAGGTGGCAAAGTTGACCTGCTCGGCCACTGGTACATGCAGCGCGCCGAACTGGCGCTCCAGAGCGCGAAGCCAGTCATCAGCGTCCAGCGGCTCCTTAGCATCGGCGAAGGTGGGTGGCTGCGAGCGCAGGAACTCAGTGAGAGTGTTGCACTCATTGTTCCTCCGGGTATTCTGCTGCACCAACTGCTCGAGCAGCCGCTCATTGCGCCCGCGGTTCTCCTCAATGGCCATCAAGACCTGCGCCATTGAAGGGGGTGGCGGCGGTTCCTCATCATTGTTGTTGTTACCGCGGCCTCCTCGAGCCATTCTGGAGAATTGACAAGGACACCGTTAGTATCTATCCCGAATGGTTGAGACAAAAGCATTAGCGTCTACTCAAGTACACAGACTAGGGACGATAATACTTTGGGTAACAACGAACAAGGGACCAACAAGATGGAACTTGGGTCAAAGATCAGCATCATGTACCACTAGCGTGAGATTCAAATGGTTAAGAAACCACGTGATTCAACCCACACTATCCGGCACAATCCGGGACCTTCTGTTCAAGTCCTTGGGTTAAAACCCAAGAAGGAATAAGTGATTAGGCTCAGTAGGGATAACAGGGTTCTTAAACATCTGAGTTGATTTCGGACTGTAGCGCAGCGGGGCAACCGACACATAACACTAAAGGTAGAACCCAACCTCGTTTCTTTAGGATCACGGGGAGTAAAACTTTTAACTCAAATAGAGGTAAGATGGCTCCGAGATTAGAATGTAACCAGATAAGGAGTAAAAAGAATCCTAAGATGGTTTTCACAACTCATTTTTAGGTTAAAAATATTTCACAAACACTAGACTCAACGTCGACCAGTAGAAGGGTTTCCTACAGGCAGTCCTGCTCTGATACCAACTTGTGCGCCCCGACCGCTTAACTATACAGATGCTGTGTGTCACCGGTTAGGCGATACAACCGGAGGTTACGGGTTTACCACTCCCCGGCCAAAACCTTTGGCAGGCGTTGCTCGGAATGGATCATCGGCAACGCAACACCCCGATTGATGCCTAACGCAGGCACAACTATCAATGCATAATAGAGAGATCAAGACTTGTGGAACAACTGGCACATCACAGACTCTACGACTCAAAGCATTATAGTTCAACTCTTATAATAGAGAAAGATAGCAAATATTACAACCAGAGGTCACAGACCCAACAGTACATCATGCGGAAGCGAAATAAGTTGTTCTAAACAACAAGATCCAAATTATGGCCTAAGAGGCCTATAGATAAACATTCCAGCGCCAGCTGTTCCGGGATGTCCCAAGCTGCCACCTGGGAACCCCAGACTACTCGTCGACGTCCACATAGAACCCACCTTCAGTGTCGGTGAAGTCCTCCACTGAAATCAAAAAACAACGTTGAGTTCGACGAACTCTGCAAGATTACTAGAGCTACTAGCTCGATGATTGGCTTTCAAAGGTTTTATGGCTGTTTTGCATAAAGCTAGTTTTCTTTATAAAAGACATCTGGCATCGACTAATCAGAATATTTTAAAAGGGGGTAAGAAGTAAACTCTTTTCTTTGATCAATTTCATCAACAACCACCATCAATCACTTCACCTGTCTACCAAGGCACCTCCCCGAATCACCCTCGAGGAAGTCAACCTTGCATTCTTGGTAGTACCTTTAGTACTCAGGTTTTAATCATTCCGTTCAAGTTTTCTATGGTCTCTGAATCCGGCACCAAGTCGTCCATAACTGCGGACACGGCTTTTCGAAAATATTTACCCTGCAGGGGTGTACAATGTTTGCCACGCGTACCGTCCGGCCCATTGCCTGAACATTAGCTCTCTTCCGTGGAAAGCCGGCTGAGTGGGAGCGGTTACGACTTCTCCCTCGCTTGAGACTAACCCAGGATCATCAGTGAGGACGGGACAGGTTCAGTGCCTCCAGCACCCTGCCCCGTGGCCACTCATTTTCCTAAACACCACCATCCTCATCCCAGTCCTGGCCACCATCTTCATGCACACGCAAATGGAAGCTCAAACTAGAGGACCCTGGCTAGCCTCGCCCGAGTTATTTAGTCGATGGGGGTTCACTAGGCCCACGCATGGTAGCACGCTCAGTCTTGGCTCGAAGGCGAGAACTCGCACTTAGGCGGCGAGAACGAGACAACACACCACATCCCATGTGGCCTCTCATCCCCGCCTTTAAGCAGTTTATTAATGTCACCACAATTCTCCACAACATCCGCTCATTCCATCAACTGTTCCGAAAACGAAACATCCACCGGACGACTAAGCATTTAACTAAGCATGGCAAAGCATATACATAGCAGGTATAATTACTCAGGCCAACACTTCAATCCTATGGATATTAGGAAGGATACAGGTAATGGCAACGGGTATCTAATGCAACTAGTAGGATACTCTAATCCAGGCAAAAGACATTTAGAACCGAATGCAATATTATAGTGGAGAAAATATTTGCGGAAACATAGGAGGAGACATGCTCAGAGGGGGGATTACGCTTGCCTTGTTCAGAGGGCTGGTAATACGGGTCGTCAGGGTATTGCGGTGGAACCCCGACTGCTTGATCTATCGATGCATAAATACACCGGAAAGACACAATCAATAACCACACAAGCAAAACAGGTGCAATGCACAAACACATGATGGCATGACAATTTAGATGCACTGGAATTACTATAGCAACATCTACCAATTTAAATGGGGTGCAAAATAATTATTTCAACAAGAGAGAATAAAGCCCCATATTTAACTTAATGATTTTCCCTAACTTCTAAAAGTGCAGTACTGGAATTGTGCTCAAATATGCATGCAAATGATGTTACTGGTTAGTTCATAATATTCTGAGCATTTTGATATATTAAACACATTTTTCTGATAAACCAATAAAAAGTTATTGAATTTACAAAATTCCATTTGAATCTGCCATTTTATTAGATTATTTTTAGCAACATGAAAACTAAGTATCCATGCTTGGAGAAGTGGTGAAACATGAGGTATATTAAGTGCTGAACATTTTGGTATATCTCACTTAATTTTTGGATCAATATTTAATAAGTTATGAATTTTACAAAATCATTTTATATTCTGCCCTTTTACTAAAGTGCAAGAAGAAGTTATTACCATTGTTTAGTTCAAAATGAAAATGATGTTATGAGGTAAAGTTATTTTTCCTGGGCATTTTGATATATTATTTGCAATTTTTGGATTAGTATTCCAAGAGATATGGATTTTAGAAGTTTAAGCATTTTTCTGTCCTTTTATTAGTTTTCCAGAAATTCTTAACCGAAACGTTTTCCACCCACGGCTAGGCTAGCCACAGACGCTGACGTGCGCCCCCCAGGCCACGCTGACGTCCACGTGAGCGAGCAAGGGCCCACGATCGCTTTGACCGTGCCGTTGCCAGGACCGACGCGCGCTGGACGCGGTGATCGCCGACGGCGACGCGCCCGGGCTCGGCGACAGGGGACACGCGGGGATGCGCGGGTGGGTGTGTTCGACACGCCAGAGTACGGGCTACCCAGTGGCGGCGCTATGGACCAAATGGTCGCCGGCAAATGCTCCGGCGACGAGGCCGCGCGGCGTCGGGCTACGGCCTAAGATGGCTACGACGATCTACGACGAACTGGAGACGTGGAGCATGTCCAGGAGAAGCACAAGCTCACCCTCGACGCGTGTGTAGGCTCGGATTGGACGGAGGTGGGCGGAGGCGACGGCGAACTTGCTCGACGTGCGGCGGCCGGAGAGGAAGAAGATGACGGCGATCTCGTCAACGGAGGCGCCCCGGCTCGATTCCTTCGGCGTGGATGCAGTGGGAGACGAGGCGAAGCTGCTGGTGGTTTTCGATCTGCTCGGGGAAGCTTCAAGCGACGGCGTCGAGCTCGGCCATGGTGGCTAGGGTTCGGGCTCGGAAGAAGAACAGAGAGAGAGAGAGGGAGGGAGCAGATAAGCGAGTGAGGGGTGAGGGAGCAAAGCGTCGTGGGTGCTCCTCTTAACGCTGCAAGGACGCGGCAGGGCGTCGTGGGGGGCCTCCCTCTCGCCCGGCAAGGCGCGGCCGTGTCGGGAGGTGAGAGACGACATATCTTCGAAAAACCCCCTGGCATACTTTTCCCTCTCACAACTAAGTGCTTTTCTGTACTGGATAAATAAAACAACACTGTATTTGAATTATGTGGGACACTTAAACATTTCCAAAATTTATGTAAATATTCATGTAGCCTCCCCATATCATGTAGAAGCTCCACAAAAATTGGTGGTTAAAAATAAAATGTTTTGAACAACTTTTGTTCATAGGGTTTTGGTTAGGGTATTTTTGTCAATTACAAATTTATAATCCTTTAGACATTTTAAAGCAAGTTCAAAATATTATTTTTGAACTCTTGGAACTTCCTCGAAAAATATAGGATGTCAAAGTATTTTTGTTTTGCAACTTTGAATGCTTTCATTGATTTGAATTTGAAGATGAACAATTCACATCTGAGGTTTCCCAATTTTATATTTCTTCTTGAGCATTTTTATTAAGGATGCCATGATGCAATGGAACACAAAAGTGGAAATTTTGTTCACATTTTAGGCTCACAAATTTGGGGCTGTTACACATATCCACTTAATGAAATGCTGGTCTGAAAAGTTTGATTAGTTCAAACAAGTTCAGAGTGAAGTAGGAAAATAAACTTAACAAGAAAACCAAATTCCTGCGATACAGATCGAGGAAACAAGGATTTGAGTTATAAGTTTGGCATATCATTGAAAGACTTGTGAAAAGAGTTCCACAAATTACGCCGCAAGGAACATCACAATGTGATGGTGTGTTTTGACGTTGTAATCACACTCTATTGGATGGTGTGTGGTAAATAAAATCTCTTAATCAAATTATTGGGATCATTTGAGTCATATGGTAGAAACAAAACATTCACGTTAGATATAGGGAAACCATCTAAATCCGTGGAGACAATACCATATGAGTGATGGCATGGCTTTTAGCCTAGATTGTCGTTTTGATATTTTAGTGTTTTGATATGATCAAATCTAAAACGGATAAATTCATCTTTGTAGCGTATCTAAGAAATCAGTTGGATACATTTCTCACGACAAAGGCAAATTTGCTGCCGGAACATACCTTCATCCAGAAATAGTTTCTTGTCCAAGGGTATAAGTGGGAAAGAAAGTAGAGCAAGACGAAGTTAATGAACTTTCTACAGGCATCAGAGTGGCGCAACGAAAACCGTTCCGGTACCGTCCTCCACAACTGGAAGGAAGCTGATGATAATGATCATGATGCTCTGAGCTCATACTAAGATCGTAGGCATATGAGAATGTGTTCCGCACTGTGTGGTATGACAATCTTGTTATGAACGTCATGTTAATGGAACATGACAAACCTACAAACTACGAAGAAGCGATGGTGAACCTAAGTCCGAGAATTGGCTATGAGCCATAAATAATCCGAGATAAAATCCATGTACGATTACCAAGTAAACACTTGGGTAAATCTTCTTGATGGGCTCCAGGCCGTTGAGAGTAAATGGAATTTTATGACAAAATAGACACTGACGAAAAGGCAACCGTCTATAAGGATCGATTTGTTGTAAAACAGCTTCGACAAATTCAAAAGTTGACCAAAATGAGATTTTGTCTCAAGTGGCGATGCCTAAGTCTGTTTAGGATTGTTCTAGCAATTATTTTCAATTGAGAAATTGATGGATGGATAAAGAAATCGTGTTCCCTAATGACAACATTAAGGAAGAGTTGTAATCGGTACAACAAGTAGGTTTTGTTGATCCTAAGGATGCTAGACACGTATGCAAACTTCAGTTGTCCATTCATGGGTTGAAGCAAGCATATCGGAGCTGGAATCTTCACTTTGATAATGAGATCAAAGGATTTTGGAGTCATCCAAAATAGTTGAAGGAACTTGCATTTACAACGAAGTGAGTGGGAGCTAAGTAGCTTTTCTGGATCTTATATGTGAATGGCATATTTGAGTGGGAGCTGAAAGGAAATTACCTGGTCTTATATACGGATGGCGTATTTAAGTGGGAGCTAAGTGTTATTCCAAAATTTATATGTAATGACATACTGAGAATGATACAGATCCTCTAGTAAAGTATAAATAATTATTTTAGTGATTAAATTTTCTATGAATGAAGTTAAGAGTATTAAGCTTTAAATCTATAATTCGTATAGATCATAAGGGGCTTAATAACATTAGGTCGGAATATTTTCCTAGGTTAAGATTCTAAAATGTTTTAGAATAGAACAAGCGAAGAAAAGTTCTCACTTGTATGACTGGGTAAAATATTAAGATTATCTTGGCATTTTAGCGATAGTTATTGAAAGAAAAGGATGTCCGACATCCTCTATGCCTTAGCAATAGATTCTGTCAGACTGAAAGCTCGACGTGATGTGACCCAAGTTCTTGGTTGAAGAACGGGTTCTAGAGTGATCGCTGGATGGATCAATGAACAAACGTTAAGTATATCCTTCAGTGTCTAAAAGAGAACTGAAGAGATGTTTTCTGGTATAGGGTAAGAGTGTAAAGACAACTTGCTATAAAAGAGTTACAATGATGCAAGTTATGACACTGATCCATATGACTAGAAATCTCATATAGGAGAAGTACTTTGTTTCGAAGAAAGACAGGGTTAGCATGCTGATACGTCTCAAACGTATCTATAATTTCTGATGTTCCATGTTGATATTATACCAATTGTTACATGTTTTATATACACTTCATAGCATTTTTATGCATTTTCTGGGACTAACCTATTAACAAGATGCCACAGTGCCAGTTCCTGTTTTCTGCTGTTTTTGTATTCCAGAAAAGCTAGTCTGGAAATATTCTCGGAATTGGACGAAACTTGGACATAACCACCTATTTTTCCAACACGAACACGGATTCCAGAGGAGAGACGGAGGAGGGCCACGTGGTAGCCACACCATGGGGCCGCGCGGCCCCCCTGCCGCGCCGTGGGGTGGTGTGGGGCCCACGTGGCTCTGCAGCCGCCGCCCTTTCGCCTATTTATTCTTCCCGACGCGAAAACCCTAAAGACCCGAGCCATTATCCACGAAAAGTTTCAGAGACGCCGCCGCCGTCAACCCTAGCTCGGGAGGGTTCAGAAGCTCTTCCCGTCACCCTGCCGGAGAGGGGAATCATCACCGGAGGGCTCTACATCATCATGCCTGCCTCCGGAGTGATGCGTGAGTAGTTCATCCTTGGACTACGGGTCCATGGCAGTAGCTAGATGGTTGTCTCTCCACTTTATGCTATCATGTTTAGATCTTGTGAGCTGCCTATCATGATCAAGATCATCTTATTGTAATGCTACATGTTGTGTTTGCTGGGATCCGATGAATATTGAATACTATGTCAAGTTGATTATCAATCTATCTTATATGTTATTTATGATCTTGCATGCTTTCCGTTACTAGTAGATGCTTTGGCCAAGTAAATGCTTGTAACTCCAAGAGTGAGTATTTATGCTAGATAGTGGGTTCAAGCCTCCGGTAATCTAGGAGAGTGACAATAACTTCTAAGATTGTGGATGTGTTGTTGCCACTAGGGATAAAATAACTGACGCTTAGCTTAAGGGTGCACCGTTAGGTCTAATGCATTTGTTTACATTACGCACATTACTTAATGCAATTATCCGTTGCTTGCAACTTAATACCAACGGGGAACTCGGATGACAACCTGGCGGTGGATTATTAGTCATAGACGCTGTTGGATAACGGTCTATGTATTTTGACGTAATGCCCACATGAATATCATAGTACTCATCATGTCATATATATGCATTGTCATGCGCTCAATATTTTGTCAATTGCCCAGCTGTAATTTGTTCACCCATCATGTTAGTTATCTTTTATGGAGAGACACCACTAGTGAACTGTGGACCCCGGTACATTCTTTTACACTGATAATACAACCAACAGCAAACATTGTTCCTTTTCATTCTCTGCAATTTACTACTGTTTTCCACACCATACGTTTAATCCTTTGTTTTCAGCAAGCCGGTGAGATTGACAACCTCACTGTTTCGTTGGGGCAAAGTAGTTTGATTGTGTTGTGTGCAGGTTCCACGTCAGCGCGCCACTCACAACCTTCAGAAGTGATTTCTTGCTCCTACTGGTTCGATTAAACCTTGGTTTCATACTGAGGGAAACTGCTGCTACACTGCTTCATACCTTCCTCTTGGGGTCTCCTAGCGAACGTGTGATCCACGCAATCACATGCGAAGTTGCATATGAATGCAATGTCGCATTATCTACATAGGTATATGAATATATGGCTACTTCAGAAGTAGCAAGTGTGATTGGACTGAGCGGTTTTCTCGAGCTTGCGTGGTTTCCCTTAATAGGTCTCTTAGAGTATTAAGGCCCATGCTACGCGAAATTTCGAGTCTCACTCCATTGACAAACATATATTTCACCATTATCATAAAATACGGGATGATGTCAAACTAGATGACATAGAAGTGTTGCAAAGCACATACAGATCTCAATGTGGGAAGATCTGTTGACTAAACCTCTTCCACGAGACAAGCATGCACTATATTGCTATAGGTGTTAAGCTTTTACCAAGTTGTAAACTAGATTAATTGGTACTCTAGTGCAAGTGGGAAACTGTTGAAGATATGCCCTAGAGGCAATTAATAAAGATATTTTCTTTGTCATATCTCAATTGTTCATAATATGTTTTGTGTCATGCTATAGCTGTATTAATCGGAAACATTAATACACGTGTGATACGTAAACAACCAGGTCCCTAGTAGCCTCTATTTAACTAGTCCATTGTGCAATCGATGATCGAGGTTTCCCGATCATGTGACATTTATGTCAATTTACAATGGAGTCAATCATTAGGAGAATGATGTGATGGACACACCCAATATTTGTAGGACGTAGTACTTACGCCTTTGACCGTGAGATCAATTCAAATTGCTATTTCTGAAAGATACTTTGATTGCATCAAACGTCATATCTTACATAGTGTGACAATAAAGGTGTCCCTCTCAGGTATCGGAAAGAAGTATGTTGAGGCGAGGGATCAAGAGCAGGATTTGCGAATCCGCATTGCAGGATAGATACTCTGGGCCCACTCGGTGATATTACATCAATGAGCTTGGAAGCATGCGACTAGGTCACGGGGATGTAATATCACAGACGAGTAAAGAATAGTATTGTCGGTAACGAGATCGGTCTAGGTATCGCGATGCCTGAGATCGAGTCTCGGATAAACTAAGTATCGCCTGGCAAAAGGCCTGAGACTCGACGTCTAAGGTTCGAATGACAAAGTTATTTGTGATGCATAGGGACTATCATAGCCATCCAGGTCTCCCTGATAGTCATTGATCGGAGAACGGGTCTCGATCATGTCTGGAGTATTCTCGAACCGCTAGGGTGACACACTTAAGGGGAGTGACGTTTATTTAGATTGGACGTAGAGAAGAATATAGAGAGAAGAACACCGGAAGTGTTCTGGGCACACCGGAAGTGTTCCGGGTGATATCCGACGGAGTTCGTCGGCCGAAGAAATGTTTTTCGGAGTCGGAATAAATTAGATAATATGTGTTTAATATTAATTAGTGTAATTAATAGTTAAATACATTTTTATTTATTTATTTTCGGATTTTTAGGCAGCCCCAATTCTAAATGGGCCTAACTTGTGGAAGAAAGGCCCAAGGGGGGGCGGAATTCCCCCAAGTGGGGCGCACCAAGGGAGGTGGCCGGATGGGCCACATGGGGCCCATCTGGGGCCGGCGCACCATGCTGGTGCGGCTGGTGTGGGATTTAGTCCCACACCGCCCATCCAGCAAGGTTGGCAGCCTCCCTCCACCTATATAAGGAGGTGCCCATGCCGTGGAAAAAGATACCAGAAATTCTCTCTCTCTCTCTCTCTTCCATTTTAGACGTGACTCCGCAAATGGGGTTGCGCACGGGTTGAGGTTTACTCCACCATATGCACACCGCCGTGCTATCGTTTCTTTGGTCCAAGTCTTCTCATTCCGCTGCTCGGCTAGATTGGAGCCCGGAGGTCGTCATCTTCACCGTATGTGTGTGAAGCCCTGCGAGGCGCCCCATTTGGGGCGCTTGGAGGAGTTCGTCTCCACCACCTTGAGGTCGGCGCCATCGTCGTCATCATCGCGCTGCCTTCATCTTCGTCGCACCAAGTTCTTCGTGACCTCGAGGTCGGCTACGTCGTCTACTTCGACAACGCTTGTTGCGGGAGCGTAATCCCCGCTATCGGTCTACGAGGGTACGTATATCGATCCACTCCGTTACGGTATATCTGCATAGAAATAGATCTTGGCTAGTTTATGGTTATCGTTGCTAGGAATTTTTTTTCTGTCTACGATTCCCTTCACTAATGACATACTGAAACTTGATGATAAAACCATGTACTAGACAGATAGTAGAAACATCTACACAAATCACTAGTACGGCAGACAAGGAAATAATCAAGAGAGGGATAAGCATATTATACCCTCCAGTCGGGCCAGTTGGCCGCAACAACGGAGACGGTAGCCTTGTCAGCGATCCTCTTGTCAGCAGCAGCCTTCTCGATGTCGGCGTCGATGGCCATGGCGATGAGGAAGGCGGCGCAGACGTTGTTGATGCAGACGAACGGAGGCGAGCAGTCACGTAGGAAACGCTCCCCAAAAACCTAATCGCCCCTCTCCCGTACAGGATGTGGAGAGGCGGGGTTTCGGAGTCCTGCTCTCCCGGCAACCGTGTACGCGGTGGACGGGATGGGATCACTGGTGGCAGCAACAGAGAGAGGAACGATATTGGCAGCGCGAGCAGATGTGATATGTTATGTGTCTTTTCTAGAGAGGAGCGACCTCTCTAATATAGACACAGAGGCAGGCGAGAGGTCCAACGAAAACGCACGCAATGAATCACAATGAATTATGGTAACGTCCGTACTTAAGACAAAACGTTTCAGCTCGTATTCATTTCGCATTCATTTTCCATTAAGACAAAAATGTTTCAGTTGACCGTTCATATTCCATTCCTGCGTGACAAAAAGAATACATCGGCTCGGCGAGATTCCCGCAACCTGCGACGCGTCGTGACGAGGCGTGGCGTGGCGGGCGGCAGGGGAGCGCGCGTGTGGAGCACCTCCCTTCTCTTCACAACCAACACCTCATACCTGTGGGAGAAGAGCTCACCTTATAAGTTTGTGTACATCTCTCCCAACTAGCCATGTGGGACTAAACATCCACCACTTGCCATGACAACATGGGCCTTTAGGGATTTTTCTTAAATTGTTAGATGGGCCTAAAGCCCACCCTATATTTTCAACAATCCCCCACCAGATCCCAAAGACGTACCCATGATGTTGTCCTCTGTTCCAAACACTATTTTAATATACCAGTATTTTCAGTGGAGACCCGTTAAGGTTGAACATCCACCTAGAGCAAATAGCTACACTCCTTCACAACTGACAATGGACTATGCCTTGAATTGTTAATTTGGCGTAAAGCAGTTTCACAAAATGTCTTACTAGTACTAGGCTACCGAAGGCAGACCCCTCGGGTGGAGCATATTAGTCACACTCCTTGCCTATTCATGAACTTACTAGAGATCAACCCAATCTTATAGACTGACCAGCAGTCAGGCTCATATAGGTGTGTTCCTCCAAAGATTGCTCTGTAGGATAGCATCTTGCTTATACAAAGCCTTGGAACACATTGAGACAAATGTCAACCTGCCATACAGTTACCGAGAGTAGTGCATCTCCAACGGAGTGGGTTAGTAAAGTTACTCTCCTTAGTTAACCACTAGCTTGTTTTCCCAGGTCCTACTTCACGGGATCTCCGATCACGTAGGTTGGGTTACTACCATGGCAACTCATGTGGGTTTCATACCCATCTCCCTCGATGCATTTTCTATCACAACACATCATAGCCCTTTAGTAAAGGGATATGCCAGATTCTTAGCCGACTGGATATAATCCAACGCTATTACTCCGGAGTTTCTCAAATGTCTGACAGCTTTTAATCTCATTCTTATATGTTTGTTGGACTGCATGTTGTCCTTTGAACTCTTGACCTTGGTAATCATTGTCTGATTGTCACAGTTCATAAGGATAGCCGGTACTGGCTTTTCAACCACTGGCAAGTCCATCAAAAGATCTCGAAGCCATCCTGCTTCGACACCAGATGTGTCCAATGTTGTTAATTCTGCTTCCATTGTTGATCTCGTCATTATCGTTTGCTTGCAAGACTTCCAGGAAACAGCACCACCTCCAAGGGTAAACACATAACCCGTTGTGGCTTTCATCTCATCAGCATCAGAGATCCAATTCGCATCACAATACCCTTCAAGCACTGATGGGCTTCCAGTATAGTGAAGTCCATAGTTCACCGTACCTTTTAGGTAACGCATAATTCTTTCGACAACATGCCAACGCACATCACCCGGATTGGAAACAAACCGGCTCAGTTTGCACACAGAAAACATGATGTCAGGCCTTGTAGCGCTAGCTAGGTACATGAGTGAACCAATTACTTGAGAGTATCTCAGTTGGTCCTTAGCTGTGCCTTTGAATTTTTGAATTTGCACACTAGGATCATATGGTGTTGGAGAAGTTTTGCAGTCTGAATATCCAAAACGACTCAAAATCTTCTCAACATAATGGGATTGCAAAAGAGTGATCCCACCCTCATTATCCCTCAATAGCTTGATGTTCAAAATAACATCAGCCACACCAAGGTCCTTTATCACAAAGTTCTGAGATAAAAATGACTTAACCTCCTCAATAACTTTGAGGTTGGTCCCAAATATCAGTATGTCATCAACATACATACAAGCACAGTATAACTCCTTCGCCCCCACCATGGCGATAGTATACGCATTTGTCAGCTTCATTAACAACAAAACCAGTAGAGGTTAAAGTTGTATTGAACTTCTCATGCCATTGCTTAGGTGCTTGTTTCAGGCCATATAAAGATTTCAGTAACTTACATATCTTTTCTTCCTGACCATCTAATACAAAGCCATCTGGCTGTTGCATGTAGATTTCCTCATCTAGCTCTCCGTTCAGGAAAGCCGTCTTAACATCCATTTGGTGGACGAGAAGACCATGTGAGGCCGCCAAAGAGAGTAATACTCGTATGGTGGTCAGTCTGGCCACAGGTGAATAAGTATCGAAGAAATCTTCCTCTTCTTTCTAGGAAATCCCTTGGCCACAAGCCTAGCCTTGTACTTTTCAATCGTACCATCGGGCCTAAGCTTCTTTTTGAACACCCACTTACATCCCAATGGTTTATAGCCATAGGGACGTTCAGTAATTTCCCATGTCCGTTAGCCATGATGGAGTCCATCTCGCTACGGACTCCTTCTTTCCAGTAATCAGCATCCGGGGATGCATAAGCTTCTGAAATAGAAGTGGGAGTGTCATCCACAAGGTACACAAGGAAATCATCACCAAAGGACTTTGCAGTCCTCTGTCTCTTGCCCCTACCAAGTTTTCCTTGTCATCCTCCTCAGGATTGTCATCATGTGTTTGTTCATAATATTCCATAGGAATGGCAGGTTCAGGAGTCTCCTCAGATTCCTGTCTAGAAGTGCTTTGCATATCTCTCATAGGAAAAATATCCTCAAAGAATGTAGCATCTTTAGACTCCATAATTGTACCGACCTTCACGTCAGGTACCTCAGATTTCACTACTAGAAATCTATAGCCGACGCTATTCTTAGCGTAGCCCAAATTAACACAGTCCACGGTCTTTGGTCCAAGCTTACGCTTTTTGGGGATCGGCACGTTGACTTTCGCCAAGCAGCCCCAAGTACGCAAGTATGAGAGTGTCGTTCTTCTCTTCTCCCATTGCTCATAGGGAGTGATCTCATTGTCTTTTGTCGGAACTTTATTCAGGACATGACATGACGTCAATATAGCCTCCCCCACCATGCCTTGGATAAACCCGATGTATCTAACATGGCGTTAACCAAATCTGTTAGAGTACGGTTTTTTCGTTCAGCAACCCCATTTGACTGGGGTGAATAGGGAGGCGTCCTCTCATGAATAATGCTGTGTTCCGCACAAAAAGAATCAAACTCATTGGAGAAGTACTCTCCACCGTGATCTGACCGGATTCGTTTAATTTTCTTTTCAAGTTGATTCTCAACTTCTGCCTTATAGATTTTAAAGTAGTGTAGAGCCTCATCTTTAGTGCTTAACAAATATACATAGCAATATCTAGTGGAATCAAGTATAAGCGTCATACAATATCTTTTTCCTCCTTTAGTCAACACACCATTCATCTCACAAAGATCAGAATGTATGAGTTCTAACGGTGCCAAGTGTCTCTCCTCCGCAACTTTATGGGGCTTGCGAGGTTGCTTTGCTTGCACACATGAATGGCACTTAGAACCTTTGGCTAAAGTGAAACTTGGGATTAAATTCAATTTTGCTAGTCGCGTCATACAACCGAAACCAATGTGACAAAGACGTGAATGCCAAACTTCTGTTTCATTAACATTTGAATGAATATTGTTCACGACTTTATTACAAAAATCAGCGAGGGAAAAGCGGAACAAGCCTCCGCATTCATAACCTTTTCCAACAAATAGTCCATATTTCGTAACAACTACTTTATTACACTAGAAGACCAACTTAAACCCTTCTCGACATAGAAGGGAGCCACTAACGAGATTCTTCTTGATGACGGGGAGCTGCACGTTCTTGAGCTGCACGATCCTTCCCGAAGTAAACTTCAGATCGACCGTGCCAACACCAAGAACAGAAGCACTTGCGGCATTCCCCATCAGTACGGATCCGTTCCCTGTGACCTGATAAGAAGAAAACAATGAGATGTCAGCACATACATGGATATTTGTACCCGTGTCAATCCACCAATCGTTAGACTGACAAACTGAAAATACAGTAAACAAATTATCGTACCCAGATGCTCCATTCTCATTGTTGCTCACAACCATGTTGACAGACTTGGAGTCATGCCCTGGTTTCTTGAACTTCTTTGGGCACTTGGGAGCCCAATGTTTCTCTGAACCACATGTGAAGCAGGCTCCTTTCTTCTTATCCTTGTTGAAGGGCTTCTTACCCTTCTTCTTGAAGTCGGTATTCTGTTGGACACGAAGTTTCCCCTTGGGCTTGTGGATGTTGGAGTTTTTCTGTACAAAATTAGCGACATAAGTTCCTCGGTCCCTTTTCCGTGCGAGTCCTTTGCTCTCGAATTCTACTCGACACTCAGATGGCCGATGACATCCTCAACTGAGAATTCACGCCTCTGGTGTTTCAGAGTAGTAGCAAAGTTTCTCAAGGAATTAGGCAGCCTAGCGATTATGCATCCCGCGACAAATTTGCCCGGTAGCACACACTTGAGAAGCTCAAACTCCTTAGCGATGCACTGTATCTCATGAGCTTGTTCCAATATAGAACAGTTTTCAACCATCTTATAATCGTGGAACTGATCTATAGTGTACATCTCGCTTCCAGTATCGGTTGCGCCGAATTTAGATTCAAGCGCCTCCCACAAGTCCTTGGCAATCCGCACATGTAAATATGCATCAACCAACTTATCTCCGATCACGCTCAGAACGACTCCAACAAAGACAACGGTGGCATCCCTGAACGCCTTCTCCTGTTCAGCAGCAATCGTTCCAGTGGGAGTTACACCGGCGACCCAGAACACGTTCATCGCCGTGACCTTGGATCAAAAATTGCCTACACATATTAGGTTTTTGGATTGTTGAGTATTTAAGCAATTGTTCGATTAAATTAATCCAAGAATAAATCATGAACATGACGTGAGCAGTGCTAATGACATACTAAAACTTAAAACCATGTACTAGACAGATAGTAGAAACATCTACACAAATCACTAGTATGGCAGACAAGGAAATAATCAAGAGAGGGATAAGCATATTATACCCTCCAGTAGGCCAGTTGGCCGCAGCAGCGGAGGCGGTAGCCCCGTCGGCGATCCTCTTGTCAGCAGCAGCCTTCTCGATGTCGGCGTCGGTGGCCATGGCAATGAGGAAGGCGGCGCAGACGTAGTTGATGCAGATGTAGTTGATGCAGGCGAACGGAGGTGAGCAGTCGCGTAGGAAACGCTCCCCAAAAACCTAATCGCCCCTCTCCCGTATAGGATGTGGAGAGGTGGGGTTTCGGAGGCCTGCTCTCCCGGCAACCGTGTACGCGGTGGATGGGATGGGAACACCGGTGGCAGCAACAGAGAGAGGAACGATGGTGGCGGCGCGAGCATATGTGATTTGTTATGTGTCTTTTCTAGAGAGGAGCGACCTCGCTAATATAGACACAGAGGCAAGCGAGTGGTCCAACGGAAACGCACGCAATGAATCACAGTGAATTCTGGTAAGGTCCGTACTTAAGACAAAACATTTCAGCTCATATTCATTTCGCATTCATTTTCCATTAAGACAAAAACGTTTCAGTTGACCGTTCATATTCCATTCCTGTGTGACAAAAGGAATACATCGGCTCGGCGAGATTCCCGCAACCCGCAGCGCGGCACGTCGTGACGAGGGGGTGGAGGAGGAGCGCGCGTGTGGAGCACCTCCCTTCTCTTCACAACCAACACTTCATACCTGTGGGAGAAGAGCTCACCTTATAAGTTGGTGTACATCTCTACCAACTAGCCATGTGGGACTAAACATCCACCACTTGCCATGACAGCATGGGCCTTTAGAGATTTTTCTGAAATTGGTAGATGGGCCTAAAGTCCACCCTCTATTTTCAACATGGGCTAGTTGGACAGTCAAGATCAATTTCTGCCCAAATAGACCGAGTGCTTCTCATCGAAAGATCGGGACACCCCATGGTATCAACTCCTAAATATATACTAAGGGAAACTTACCTTTTCAGGGAAACAAGGCGGGTGGGATTTCTTAAGTAGCTTCTATAATGAGCTTATAAAGAAAAGAAAAAAGATAAACACTACATGTGAAGAGGACTTTCGAAACACCGAAATAAGTTTTAGTTATGCTAGCTTCTTTTAAAATGCAAATAGTTTATGAAAACTTCAAATTGTGCCCGAGCTCCATGTGTCCCGATTTTTAATTTGTTTGACAACTTTATTCCTTTACTTTTTTTATAACGAATGGCATGTACATATGGATGTCTATTTCCTTTTAGAAGTTTCATCGAATTATGTTTTCATTTTCGGCCAACGCAAAAAAGGCAAATGTGAATGGCAAAAGTTGAATTTTATTGCCTACTTACAAGAACAATTTTTGTGATTTCGTGTATATCTTGTACGTTCACAGAAATCATGTTCTTTTATCTGTACAAAAAAATCATATGTTTAGAACTCTTAAATACAGATGTTTATTTTTGAAAAACACCGGGTCACATGTATACATATATCCGCACTCTGCCATATGAAATAAGAAAGGATGAGGCGGATGCATGTCTGAAATTTATGTAATTTCAATCTCTTTAATATTTGTTTGCCGGCTGCTAGAAAAATTGTTAGCATCATATTTTATTAATTGCCAACTATGCCTCCTGTTAAGTATTGGATTAATGTATTGCCTTTCTTTTCTAACAAATGATTCAGAACTAGGTGCACATATATATCAAAGAAAATTCAGTTTTGGTGTCGGACCAATTGATTAGTCATGCACGGACCTGCATGCTGCTTTACTAAGGAGGATATATAGTTTGATCGACCCCACACAAAATGCTGCAAAAGTAACTAATAATGACGAGTCAGGATAGAAATAAAACTTTTCATGACTCATGGAGGAATTCTCCGAAAGTTCAGTTAGCGTACAAGAAGGGCAGTGATATCAGACGAGAAATCTTCCTTGTTAAAAATATAATGAAGTTCCATTGACAAGAAGAAAAATATTCTAATTATTGAGTGCCAAACCTTTCAAGTTCAAAGAGTTGTTTTTCCCGCTTCATATATGATATGTTGAGCACAGCGCTAATATGAGACATACATTGGGTTTATGTAGGGCCCTTTTTTCTTTTTCATGGAAGTATGGAACACAACTTACTCATTTCGCCATAAGCTAGTTTGCTCGGCTAGCTCCGATGAAACTGTAATATGAAAAGTTCGTAATCATGGCTGTAGTCACGCGTTATTTTACTTTTCCATGCGTGTCGAGAATTATGAGTTCTAATAATCTAGTAATCGATCTGCTTTTCCTTGTGCTTTGGAACAAAGTTAGATTTACAACGTGGTCTCGGCGCGTGATGCTTTTAGTTGTGCGCATTATCTCTCGCTTCCATAGGATGAATTTTCTCTCTTCTTTTTGCTTGGACTAAGCATACATGCGTAATGCACCACCAATGATACGACAGGAGTCACCACGCTCAACTAATTCCGTTAGTTACCACATCTCTTTTATAACTACTTATCCATTCGTCAATTATGACTTGTATGAGTGGGTTGTTACCACAACACTAGACCACTAGGTAAATTAGTAAGTACGAGGTGTTACTCCCTCTGTCCCACAACGTCAGGCACAGTTTTGATTGTTTATGATTACTATTTATCCAACAATTAGACTATCGAACTGCTTATTAACATATTTATATCAACATATTTGCACTTAAAGTACTCTCTCGCAAAAAAGTATACTAAAGTTACATAGATATGAATTATGATTGTAAATTTGCAAACTTGGACAGCCGGCGGCACATCGGCGAATTAGGAAACACCTACAACCACAAGTGGTAACTGAAACACCAACACAGTTTGACTTTCGACAACACAAGGCCACATCCGCAATAAAAATGCCTATATGCACCAATCGATGCATAGACAAGGGTCTTTATCCTAAAAAAGAAAAAGCCCGAGAAAACCATCCATGGTCGCGGCGAATAAGGGGCACCCACTTGTGTGTGAAAAGATACACAGTGTCACAAGGGCAGATGAGGCTAGCCCTCACCAAACGAGGCGCCAGAGAACATGGTAGTGACAACACCCATTCACCGAGGTCACAAACCAAACGCTACTAATATGCAGTGGCGGAGCCAGCACTATGGAGTTGGGTTCAGCTGAACCCACCGAAATTTTGTAAATGCTGTAGTAAATCATTGGTTGTGAAAGAAAAAATAGTAGTGAACCCATGTAATATATGAAGATGAATCCATCAAATATTTTGGCTAGCTTTGCCCCTTCTAATATGTGGGTCCGAGTCCGTTAGTGACCGCAGTCGGTGAAGAAAAACCCGCTGATGGACGTCGTGCTTTTCAATGGTGATAAAACTCAAAATAGTATAAGTTGGACCAGGTCGTGCTCGATGGTTGTAATGATTGTCGCTCAACGTCTCTCCGGGTGGCCAAATTCGAATCACTTGACGCCACTGCACGTAGATCATCATGTAGCTTCCTTGATGCAGCTACATAGATCCACCCTAGCGAATGTCAACCTCCCAGACTCAATCACGCATCAATTAGATCTGCACACATAGAACTAACAACACCGCGTAGAACATCATGGAAGGGCGCTGCCTCCATCAGGATCCCTCGAAGAGGAAACCTTTCGGAGCTGAAGCGCCAGACCCGTATGCCCTCTTGCGCCGACACACACGGCCAAGTACCCCTCCAACACCGACGCACTAAAGGATGATGATGATGATGTGTGTGGTGATGATGGAGGAGGTGCGTACCAGGAGATGACATGGAGGGGTAGGGTGGGGGGTGATGGGGTTGAGGTGGACATGTTAGAGTTGCGGTGGAGATGGATGGGCAGGGCGCTGTATCTAGCGACGGGTGCATGTTAATTTATATGATCTATTTTGATGCAACACAAATAATTCGAGAAAGGAGATTGTGGTCCAACTCATGACAAACATGATTTCTTTCTTCAAAGATGGGTACATGCCCCCTTGTTTCCGGAAACAAGATGAAAACAAGGACCGAAAATATCACCGTTGAAGCATAACAGAGAACCAAACTTCACAAGTTTAAACATGAAGCATGCTACTAACTGTTATAAAGGGGTAATTAATTATCCGGTGATTACCGTCATCCACCAAAAGGCACTAGCTAATTATATATATTTTCAAAGCATTAATGAACTACCTAAAATACACCTCTAATTATCCTAAATTAAGTAGCATCTAGCCTAGATCTAACTAAGCATAGTACGGTGGATATACACACTACCTCTGTCATCAATACAACCATCTCCTCGGCGTGCATGTGCTAGAGCCTAGAGCTCAAGCTTATCTACATCTATCTTTGTCCTGTTTCCTCCTAGTCCGCTTGATATAAGATATGTTGAGCACACCGCTAATATGCGACATACATTGGGATCGTGGAGAGTGATCCTGATGTTGGTATGGTGTTTGATCAACAGTGGGACTATCAGGGCCTTCTGGCCGAGGCACAACCGGACGTTTCAGCCGAGTTAGGTAATTTCTCGCCATGCATCGGCAGAAAATCTATTATATAATTAAAACACAAGACAACCAACGGTGGAGATATGCCACGCTAAACATAGAGATCTCAACGGTTCAGATCATAGACTAGACAATAAAAGGACCCGCGTCCGGTACTAACGCTAAACGTATGATGGCAGGAAATTAGCCGGCGGACCGGACGTATCTAATAAAAAGAAAAAGAAGGAAAGATGAAACGTACACGATCGGGATGCTTAGCAAAATTGGATCGGTATCCACGAGATCCGGATGTAACGAAGGATATATAAGGATGCAAATAACCTAAACACCAACGACCGGGAGCAAAGCGACGAGAGAGATGCCATCCTGTATCGCTGCGGCGGTGAGGGCAAAGATTGGATCGGCGCGCTTATGCACGGCGACTGAGGATTAGTTGTTGGAAGAAGCTGCGCGGCCGGCCGGCCGGCGCATGTTCGGACTCCGGCGACGTGGTATTGCCGTATAGCTCTCGAGGTCTGGCGGCCTTGCACACCTCCGGCATGATCTTGCGTGGCCACAAGCACATGCCATCGAGCTTTTACAGCGTGGGTTGGGCCGACCGCTGGTCGCGATATAAGGTCGTCGACGCTGCCAGACGTGTAACGTGAAACCTGCATGTTCATCCCCACGTAGTGCAGGCAAAGCCTAGAAGAAGAGCATAGAGGATTGAGGCAAGCCTAGAAGAAGAGCATACAGGATTGCCATGGAGAACTGCACCCATGGCAGTATTTTATACGGGACCATTAACGTTGATTTGATAGGTACTACATTGATCGAGGCATGCACACAACACAATCTGGCGCAAATACAGACAACTGGCTGCAGGCTACATCAATCTTATTTGGTGTTGCCGAACTTATCATCATACAGGATTACCTGAACTACGTATAAACGACTGGCCCCTTGGCTTTTGTTTTTGGTACAGCTGTAAGAACCGGGCAGGATTCCTCAATGACTCTACTACATGATGCAAAGATGGATACGAGAGTAAGCTGCTAAGATCTCTGCATCCCTTCGCTTGACTATTGAGTTACTATCTGATTGGTCATTTGGTCTTGACAACTTCTTACTCAAAGGTGTCATGGCAACTCAGGCATGAAGGCCATTCGAAGATGCGTCAAGAGGCAAAAAATCACCTTTAAGTAAAATAAAGTAGGTGAAAGCTGAATCTGAAGACTTACAAGATGATAGTGTGTGAAACAAAGTGATTCATTGGTCCCTGAAATATGGATTATATTGCACTGCTGTTGATATTCGCTCTATGTACTACAATCTGAAAGATCCAGTTGAAATTTGTGAATGGTACGGTCATATTATGTTGGCGTGTTCATCTAACAATTACAAATAACTTATTGTATTTTTTTGCGGGTTTCAATATGAATCTTTATCCAAAGAAAACACCTTTAAATAGGGGCAAATTTTTGCTATTTATTTCTATCGGTTTTCTACATGTTGTGTACCCGAGGTACAAAATTTCTGATGGTGTAGTATATAGGTTGTTTTAACATCTATATTATTACGATATGGAGGGAATACTACCAACGTTAGTGCTAAGAGAGTATGCAATTCTTCTATTCTACTTGCTTTGCTCGAAACAACAACTAAAGCATACTAACTCTATTCACGTAGAACATTACAACATTTATTTATATATGTCATCGATTCTTCAATGTTGCAAGTTTTTAGGTAATGCATGGTTGATGGAATACATTGCAATAGAGCATTAGTAAAATCGTTTGGTTGTATGTCAGGTCTTCTTTTCATAAATCTTCTGCTCTGCTCATTAGCGATGCAGAAAATATACACAATTAGGGCTAAAGGGTTTGTAAATTATTGTCAGGAAAATATACAGATCCGACAAAACTTTCAGACCTATGATGTTTTAGTAAATGCGCTGGATTAGGCTAAGATTTAATGTCAGATGATCAGGAAATAAAATAATGAATCCAATCCGACAAAACATATAATCATATAATCTTTGATAGCACGTAAGTATACGAGACATGGTCCGTTCCAAAAAAATTAGAAGACAAGGTAATCGGAGTCACAGGGAAACATAGGGGGGAAAACTCATTAAGGTTGTTTTCAATATATTCATCCATACAACATGCTTTCTTTAAATCTTAAATAATTTATTCCATGTACCAAAGTATATATATCATTTATCTTGGTTCGTATATATACTTTCTATCATAAAGTAAATTAAAACGAAATGATTTTACTAGAGATATTATAATTCACACCTCTCTAATCAAGGAGGATTATCATTGCGAAATGTGGATAACGAATCTTCGTCAATGTTACATCAAAGATTACTACATGAGGGATCGATAGACAACCGATTTCCGGGAGTTTTAGGAACAAATATAAGTGGAATGTTACAACCTAGAAGATTAAAAAACTAATTAAGTTACTCGAGTGATCATGTGCAAAAATAACACCACTAATTCTAAACATGAGAGTAGTAGTAACGCTTTACAAACTTAAGTGTCATGAATGATTGGTCTCAATAGATGGTTCCAAAAAAAATGCATTACATGACAAAATGCAGATAATCGCATAGCTAGCCGCGCAATTGCGCGGGCCACCTAGCTAGTTTGTGATGAAACAACTCATCACCAACTGCAAAATAATCAAGTCGAACACTTGTGTACGCTCAAAGGTAACCAAAAGATCGAATGTCATGTTGTTTTCTGGAACTTACCAAATTTTATTTTTTATTTGAATTATTTTAATAAACTGTACTAATGTTTAAATAATTGTTGAACTAACAATCTAATTTTATGAAATTTTGATAGAAATATAAATATATTGATAAAATAAGCTAAAAATGAATTGGCCGGCCATTTGGGGATGCCGCTCGGGGCAGCCGTCCCAATAGCGGTGGACATGTGTCTGACACCCCGAAAGTATACACTTTTTAAGAGTGCCGAGATACATTTTCAGTACCGCCGGTGGACATGCTCTCAACTAAACAAACTGCGCAAGAAAATGGAGAAGCGTCCCATCTTGGTTGCAAGAAAAATGCAGCTAGAGCGCGTCTCAAGTACACAAAAAACTCAATTGAACACATCTCAGAAATCTGCTTTGGCACTCGAGTACGGATGCTCACTATATTTTGTACCTATGTTCTCATCAAGATTTGTATCCATGGTTCCCTCCAGCTATTTTCTACCGTGGTGAAACCAGACCCACGGCGCGCTGCTGGTCCTTATAGAGAGACACAATTGCAGAAAAAAATATTACAGTTGAGGTACATCTAGTCGGAAAATAGCCAGACCCATGGTGACTCGGGAGTCTGAAACCCTAGCCACCGGGAACCACCCTCCTCCTCTCCATCCCCTCCGTCGCCACCACTAATCGGCGTCAGGTAAAGCCCGTGCGGATGACGGCGGTGGCGGAGGTTCCCTCCTCCCTCATGTGGGCTGCGAGCTGGCGTGGGATGCCCTGGTTCGCGGGGGAGCGATCTTCGATCTGGCCACGATGGCTGCCCGGCGGCACGGCATGGCTGGTGGGAATCGTTGGCCGGAGGTAGGTGGAACAGCTGGGCTTGGCCGATGATGGCGACATTCGGTCTGGACCCCGGGGCGGCGGCCCCGGAAGGTGGCGGCGAGTGAGCCTCCGACCATCCTCGGCGGCACAACGCGGTGGAGTCCAATCCAAGGCGGAGCTGCTCTGGCTTGCTCGGTTCAGCGACGGAGATGGGCAGGTGCGGGATCTTCCCAGCTGTCGTGGGTTTGTCACGTCAGATGTCATGGATGACTTCGTAGGTGTGGGATTTACGCGAGTCAATCATCTCCGAGCTTGGGATCGCAGGAACAAGGACGAACACAGATTTACCCAGGTTCGGCCCCTCAATGTGAGGTAAAGACCTACTTCCTGCCTACCCTAGATTGGTATTGATATGATATATGTGGTGTTACAATGGAGGCGATCCGATCTGGGTACTCGCCGTAAGAGCTAGGGTTTTAGGGCTTGATAGCTTGACCCGTCTAAGTCCTGCGAGTCCTCTTTATATACACAGAGGCTCGCTAGGTTACAAGAGTTCTACACGAAGCCGATTGTCTTCTTGTCTTCCAAGGCAAGTTTTACCACCGACCTTCTGGAGCCTTCCTTTGGCAGGCCGCGATCCTTGATCGGCCCATCTTTACATGGCCCAATAATAGCGTGATCATGAAGATGAAGTCGCTGTTTTGGCTTTGAATAAGTCGCGGGTTAATTATTCCCCCGACATTAGCCCCCAAGTGTAGCCTGAACTTCATGGAATATCTTGATATGTTTTCTTGACTTTGAAAGGTTCCTTGGACGTTTAGGCTGCACTTTTTTCTTTCTGGCTTGCACTTCCTTGCTCTGCGACTCATGATCACGTTGGATTGGCTTTTACTCGCACTTTTGGGGCGGCCTTGAAAATGCATCTGACTTCGTGAGCTTCTTACTCTGTCAAGGTTTGCCTGATAGCTTCAACACTTGATGATGACCAATCTTCAAATTTTTGATAACAATATGCTGTAGCCCCCAAGGATTGAGCTGATGTGATTTGACAATCATCTCAATTCTTCTCAGGAGGTTTTGAAGATCGTCACCTGTAGCTTGATATCATAGATAAGAAACAATTGTTAAGATATAAGCAATTGCAATTGGTGTTGCCGTACTATAAGCAGTACATTGACCTCTAGTTAGGCCTTTCTGAATCCATTAAGTGGGCACTCGCGCGACTCAGTATTTCCTAGGAACATGTGTGTTCAGGGTCGAGAGCGGCCATGATAGGCAATCAAGCTCGATTGACGCCACACCCCAGTACTTTGGACGCATAATGCAAGTTGCAATCCGACTTAAGGTAAGTTTGATAGTTGCCAGTAGGTTGGCTGTTTCAGGGTACAAAGCCCCCAAGAAACAAATGATATATAGCTATAAGCAGCTTTGTTTATGATGACACATAAGGTCGCGCCTTGGTGGCAACCGAGTGTTATACATAGGGTTGGGTCGCACGTAGGCGGCGATCCCAGTTTGAGACATACGGCCGCGCCTAGGTGGCGGCCGATTTCTGATACATAAGGTACGGCCGCGCCTAGGTGGCGGCCGATTTCTGATACAGGTGTTGCAGGTCGCGCCTAGGTGGCGACCAATTTTGAAGCAGAGCCCTTAGTGGCTAGGATGATACTCAGCTATAGGCAGCTGGAAAAGATGAAACTTAGCTCTGATTAGCTTTTTTATGTGTAGTAAGGTCGCAGTTGCGCGACGTTCCAAGGGCGAGGCGCTTCTAGACGATCCTCGAAATCATGGCGATCACTGCTTTCTTCTCTCACATCCAGCAGATAGTACGATCCATTGTTTAGTTTTTTGCTGATGATGTAGGGTCCTTCCCATGGAGAAGATAGCTTGTGCATTCCCTTGTGGTCTTGCTTGAGTCGCAGCACTAGGTCTCCTTCTTGAAAGGTGCGGGTTCTGATGCGTCTGGCATGATAGCGTCGCAAGTCTTGCTGATACACCGCTGACCTTGATGCTGCCAAATCTCTGACCTCTTCTAATGTGTCCACAGAATCCTGCCGAGCTGCTTCATTATCTGCTTCGACATAGGCCGCAACTCTTGGTGAATCATGTATGATATCGCTGGGCATAACCGCTTCTGCTCCATAGACCATAAAATATGGTGTAAATCCTGTGGATCTGTTAGGGGTTGTTCTTAAACTCCATAGCACGGCTGGCAGTTCCTCCACCCAACATCCTGGAGATGCTTCAACCTTTTCAATAAGGCGCGGCTTAATCCATGGAGAATTTCCTGGTTAGCTCGCTCAGCTTGTCCATTGCTCTGTGGATGTGATACTGACGTGAGGTCCAGCCTTATCCCATTGTTCGCACAAAATATTTGTGTAGCTCCTTCAGAGGTGTTGCTCCGTTGTCTGTAATGATACTATGGGGATATCCAAAGCGGAATATGACCTTCTTCAAGAACTTGACTGCTGTTTCAGCTTCACAATCTCCCACGGGTTCTGCTTCTATCCACTTTGTGAATTTGTCCACCACGACCAGGAGGTGAGTTTTTCCCGTTGGGGACCGTCTGAAGGGCCCTACCATGTCAAAACCCCATACGGCGAAAGGCCATGTGATGGGTATTGTACGAAGTGCTTGAGCTGGCATATGATCTTGCCTGGCGTATCTTTGACATCCATCGCACACTCTGACAATCTGCTCAGCGTCTGCTAGCGCCGTTAACCAGAAGAAACCATGTCTGAACGCCTTTGCCACCAAAGATCTTGACGAAGCATGATGGCCACAATCGCCTGCGTGAATTTCGTGCAAGATTTTTCGTCCTTCTTCTGGTGATACGCATCTTTGGAATGTCCCCGCAACGCTGCGCTTGTATAGCTCATTGTTTATTATTGTGTAGGCCTTGGATCGCCGTGTTATTTGCGCGCCTCTACTTCATCCTCTGGTAGCACTCCGCGACTTAAATATGCCATGTATGGCTCTGTCCATGCGGCTGTTCATGCAGGGCTGCGACTAAAGTTGAATCGTCCTCTGGCTCTGCGATGTCAATCTCTGCTGGAGGCTTAACTGATGGGTTATGCAACTCATCCAAGAAAACATTGGGCGGGACTGATTGCCTATTGGATCCAAGCCGAGACAAGGCATCTGCTGCTTCATTTTGTCTTCGATCAACATGTTCAACTTGGAAGCCAGTGAAGTGTCCAGCAACTCTGTCCACCTCTCTTCTGTATGCAGCCATGTTTGCATCCTTACTGTCCCATGTTCCAGAAACTTGTTGAGCTACCAAATCTGAGTCTCCAAAGCAACGGATGCGACTGACATTCATCTCCTTTGCTATACGGAGTCCGTGAAGCAATGCCTCATATTCTGCTACATTGTTTGTGCAATTGAAGTGTATTTGGAGCACGTATCTTAGCTTGTCTCCCTTGGGGGAAGTGAGTACAACTCCAGCCCCCGAGCCTTGTAGCTGTCTTGACCCATCGAAGTGCATGGTCCAGTATTTTGTTTCTGCCATGGTGGGAGCGACTTGAATTTCTGTCCAATCATTGATGAAATCTGCGAGAGCTTGCGACTTAATTGATGTGCGCGGCTCGTACTTATATGGTGTGGACCCACTCGATCGCCCACTTGGCTACTCTTCCTGTTGCTTCTCGGTTGCGGATGATGTCTGCCAGCGGTGCCGAGCTGACCACAGTTATTGGGTGTTCCTGGAAGTAGTGCTTCAGCTTGCGACTCGCCATGAACACTCCAAACACTAGCTTCTGCCACTGAGGGTAACGCTGCTTTGAAGCCGTGAGCACTTCACTTACGTAGTATACTGGCCTTTGGACTGGGTACTCCTTTCCTGGCTCTTGTCTCTCTACAACCATCACGGCGCTTACGGCACGAGAGTTTGCAGCTATGTACAACAGCATGGGCTCTTTATCCTTTGGAGCTGCCAGAACTGGAGCATTTGTCAACTGAATCTTCAGGGCTGTTAAAGCTTCGTCGGCTTCTGAGTCCCAAACGAAGGTATCTGACTTTTTCAGCAATCTGTATAAAGGCAGGGCTTTTTCTCCCAGTCTTGATATAAAGCGACTTAACGCCGCGACGCAACCGGTAAGTCGCTGTACATCCTTGATCTTTTCTGGTTTTTGGAGGTCCATTACAGCCTTTATCTTGTCAGGGTTGGCTTCGATGCCTCTTTCTGACACTATGAACCCCAATAGCTTCCCCGCTGGTACTCCAAAGACGCACTTCGTCGGGTTGAGCTTCATGTTATATCTTCTGAGATTTGTGAAGTTTCTTCCAAGTCACTGATGAGATCCTGGCTACTTGCGATTTAATGACAATGTCGTCCACATAGGCGTGAACGTTGCGACCTATCTGCTCATGCAAGCAACTTTGAATGCACCTCTGGTAAGTCGCACCTGCGTTCTTCAATCCAAAGGGCATGCTTACATAGCAAAAGGCCCCAAAGGGTGTGATGAAGGATGTCTTTTCCTGGTCCTCCTTCTTCATCTTGATTTGATGGTAGCCTGAATAGGCGTCTAGAAAGCACAACAACTCGCATCCGGCGTTGAATCAATCACTTGGTCAATCCTTGGCAAGGCAAATGGGTCCTTGGACAGGCTTTGTTGAGACTGGTGTAGTCAATGCACATTCGCCATGTGCCGTTCTTTTTCATAACTAGGACTGGGTTTGCCACCCACTCCGGGTGATATACTTCTGTGATGAATCCTGCGGCCAATAGGCGAGCTATTTCTTCCCCTATCGCTTTTCTCCTGTCGTCGTGGAAACGCCGCAGCGGTTGCTTTACTGGCTTGGCCAGGGGTTCACGTTAAGGCTGTGTTCTGCCAATTCCCTTGGTACCCCTGGCATATCTGATGGTTTCCATGCGAAGATGTCCTTGTTTTCCTGAAGGAAAGCGATGAGTGCCCGCTCCTGTTCTTTCTCCATGTGGGCTCCGATGCTCGCCTGCTTGGATGAGTCGCCAGGAACAAGTCTATCTGCTTGGTGTCTTGGGCCGCTTTGAATTTCATTGGTGGTTCGGCAGATGGCGTGGTAACTACGCTCATATCATTGGGATCCACCTGCGACTTATAACTCTTTAGCTCTTCAGCGGCACAAGCTGATTCTGCGAAGGCTGCATCTCCTCCTCGCACTCTATTGCTTTTTCTCTATCGCCGTGCACTGTGATGACCCCTCTTGGTCCTGGTATCTTCAGCTGTAGGTAAACGTAGCATGGCCTGGCCATAAACTTGGCGAAGGCTGTTCGTCCGAACAGGGCGTGATATGGGCTCTGGAATTTTACCACTTCGAAGCATATGAACTCGCTTCTGAAGTTTTCTTCCGTCCCAAAGGTTACTCCCAGGGTTATCTTTCCCACTGGCTGTGCTGACTTTCCTGGGACGATGCCGTGAAATACGGTCGTCGTGTGTTGCAGGCTGGAGTCCATGAGCCCCAAGCGCTTGAACGTATCGTAGTACATGATATTTATGCTGCTTCCCCCGTCCATAAGCACTTTGGTTAGCTTGTATCCTGCTACATAAGGTGCCACAACTAGCGCCAGCTTCCCTGGTTCTCGCACTTGCGGCGGATGATCGTCGCGACTCCAAGTGACTGCATGTTCTGACCATTTTAGCCAATTGGGGGTTGCTGGTATCACAGCGTTTACTTGCTGGCTTCTGCGACTAATTTCTCTCCCTCTTGGAGGTGTTGATAACTATTGTATGGTACTGCCCCACCTGCCTGGGGTTACTCGCATTGTGCGGCCCGGCGCCTGAACCATGAGTCGCACCAGGGCTTCCTTCATGGTGGTTTCCCCTGTTGTGTTGGCTTTCTTCTTTCCACTTCTTGTAATAATTACATTGCGCCTTGGTATGGTCTGCTGGCCGCCCGTCGCCTCCCGTGTGAAGATCGCACGGCCGATTAAAAACTTCTTCCATGTTAATTGGACGAGAGCCGCTTCCTCGGCCTCTTCCTCGTTGGCCCCTGAAACCTCCACGTGTGTTGGCGACAAGCCCAGAGTTTCCTTCTTCACTCTTGCGCTTGTTTTGATTCGCGTTGTTGTGGCTAGTTTGTTGCTGTTGAGGCTTGCTGGTATTTTTCTTTCCTTCAACAGCGCCTTCTCCTCTTCTCCATCTGACGCATCTCGGGTCTTGTCGAGCCAGCGTATTTGTTAGCCGCAGCCATTACCTCGCTGAGACTCTTGACCTTGCCCTTCATGCGACCTAACTTATGGATCAGTGGTTCGAACTTACAATTTTTCTCCATGACTAGGACAGCTGAGCTTGGAGGTATGTTGTCTGAGGAGTGTATAATTTCTGCCACCCTCCTCATCCAGTGGCGACTTGACTCGCCTTCCTTTGAACGCAACGCTCTAGATCTTCTATATTGCAGAGTCGCTTGCAGGTTCCTTGGAAGTTTTTGACGAAAGCGTCTTTCAACTCTTCCCAGGTATTTATGGAGTTGGGGGTAGATTTTGTAGCCATATGTGAGCCGCGCCCTCCAACATCATGTTGAGGTACCTTGCGCATATCTCTTCTGAAGCATTTAAAATACTCATCCCCATCTCGTAGTTGTTTAGCCAGGTGGTAGGGTCCATGCTGGCGTTATAGTTTGCCACCTTGCGTGGTCCTTTGAAATCTTCAGGGAAAGGTTCCGATCTGATCTTCTCAGTAAACATGCCGGACCTTGAGTCGCGAGGACAAATGTGGATGTGCCCGTGGGGTTGTTAACTTCCACGAGCCGCGTCTGCATCGTTGGCATGATAGCCTGTGCTTCTGCGGCTTGTTCCTGCTGCCTCTGCGCGACCCTTGATTATCCTCTGGTGGCCTGCTTTGGACGCTTCTTTGCTGCAATCCCGCGGCTGGCCGGTACGGTGGGCTGCTGTCCCTCGGCTTCTGCCCTGTTGGCCTGTTGTAGGACAGCAGTGCTCAACATCTGTATCGCACGCCGTGCTTCAGTGTTGATTGGGTCGTCGCCTGTTGGTACCATCTGTGTCAAGATATTAGCCGCAGCATACATGTTATCGACCGGGCTTTGGTAGTGGCCTTGTGGGGTGTGAAACCTCCTTGGTTGTTGCGATGGTAGTTGCTGGGCTTCGTGGACAATTGATGGTTCCAAAATCCTTGCGACTGGTTGGACTCCAGCAGCTGGAGTGGGTGGAAGTTCTATCGTTGGTTGAGTCGCGCGCTTGCGCCTGCGAGTCAACTTGTCCTTGAGTCGCGGCGAGCGCGGCTATCCTTTGCCGTTCCTGTTGGATTCCTTGGTTCACCTGTTCGAGCCTGTAGCGCTCTACTTCCATCCTCCGAACCTGTACAGGAGCTCGGCCCTGGCGGCCTCAATTTCCGTCGCGCGGACTGCGGCGTTTGCGGCTGACACGGGATAAGCAGCGGGTTGCCGGGGGGGTGCCGATCTTTGGCTTCTCCTGCGTTCCTGACGTGCTTGCACCTCCGGCCATGTAGACTTCAACTTGTGCCGCCTCTTGTTCTGATACTGGTGCGTAGTCCCAGTAACTTTCTTCAAGGGCAGGTATGATGGACCCAAATTCTTGTGAGTCCATGCTCTCCAGGGACTCTTCTTCATCACCGGCGACTTCTTCTGCTGAGTCACCTTCTTGGGCTGAGCTAACAGATCCGCCGCCAATGAAGCCGACGAAGACGTTGATAGATCCAAACGGGACGATGCGACCGGTCTTGTAGAACCCCCACCTTTTAACAAAGGTTGGGATTCCCCGTGTAACGTGCTAGTCCCTGGATCGACTTGCTAGCACACACAGTTTGAGATGCAATACCATAACATTGTATCAAAGTATATTACACGATGATCCGGAATTTAAAAGATTCGATACAAGGTGCATAGCCGAAGGCTAGCTCAAACCAAAGTAAACACACAGCGGAAAGCAAATGATACAGTGAGCCCATCATCTTCATGTGCCACAGGCAAGCATGTTGGTTGTAGACTCGAAACCCTGTCGCAACCTCACTCATCGTATGACGGACCTGCAACGGTGAGTTACAGCCCAACTATATGGGTCAGCACAATTGAATTGTGATGGCAAGATGACACTTATGTGGATATAAATGGCAACCTATCTTCTACATGAATATTTGGCTAAGTGGAGTTTGAGGCTGGTTTGCATAAAGCCAGTTTGTATCCTATCATTTGTAAAACAATTTTTATCTTAGACAAAGAGTACCACTGATAGACATCAGTGAACACCTTTGACAACTACTCACAACAAGCACCACCGATAGACATCAGTGAGCTCCCATCCCTTGTTCACCCTCAAGTTTTAATTTAGAAATTGGGATGAGGAGATCTTCAACAGCTTCCCGGTCTAGTTGCTCAAAATTGTCCATCACCGGGGACACGGCTAAGTATACTTAGTTTTAACTCTCGAGAGGGTGTGCACTTTCACCACAAGACCCAATCATTCCCTCCTCCATTGCAACCAATTATGAAATGGAAAAGAGAAGACTGAGACGAGATATTTCGGAAGAACTTTCCCATCCCATACCGGCCTGACGCGCTTCACCTATAAACCTCTACCACCACCTGTCAAGCCGGGATGAGTCCGCTCAACTTACTCCATCAAGACAGAGCCCATATGACATGTGGCTGCACTAGAAGCTACTGAACAAGGAGAGTCTACAATCTCTTTAAGCCTGGGTGACTTTCCACAATTGTGCACTTCCACCAAGGGCAAATTACCATAGACATGAACCATAGACATGGACCCCCTGAGTAGTCACCCACCATGGTTCTCCAACCAGCACCCAGGTAGTTCATTGATTAGTTATTAGTTTCCATCACTATCCAACTAATCAAAACATTTTTCATAGCATGACTATACTAAGTTCCATACTACAAGTTCTGGGTGGGGGATGGCTACACACTAATAGGAGCATGGCATAGTATAATATTCAGTAACAAGCCTATCATGCATACTACTGAAAACACTAAGTGCATAGTAGTAAAAGTAGTAGGACTTTTATGGTGTCACTTGCCTTGGCCAACTGAAGAGTTGAAGTTACACTCTTCACAACACGTGAGACACTCCGCACAATCTAAAAGATAACAAACATACCACAATTCAATACACTTGCACATTACAAAAACAATGCTATGCATGCATGGATGCAAACAACATTATTAAAGGAGTAGTATACTTTATTAGTTCTCTGGTTTCTAAATGATGCATGTTGAAATGAGCAAAGTTCAATGCATAGTTATTATTTGAAAACATTTTTCAAACACTAGAGTATTTACAAGTAAATTTGATACCTTTGAACTTTTATTAATTGATAAAATAGCGTGTTAGGCTCTCTGGATAGAGGAGTTAATTTTTGACATTTATCAAAAAGATTCATCTCAAAATAATTTTTAAAACTCAAGTTTTGATTTAAATGGCCGAAATGTCCTTCTGCAAATTGATCATTTTAAATAGATGCAAAATGGAAAACTAATGATTCTAGATTAAACTACAAGTTCATAGCTTTCCAACGGTATAAAGTTTGTTAAATTTGGATGTGCGGTTTGAAAGTTACGAATTTTTGAAGTTTGGTTTGATTTCTGTCTATTTAAACAAATTCCAGAAAACCGGATTAACCTCGGCCGTCCGATCTAACTTAAACGGATGCGCCAGATCCACCCGTACCAGTTCGCGATCTAAACAGACGAGAGCCGTCCGATCGGGATCTAACGGTCCTGGTCCGCTTGACCTAAAATGGGCAGCGTGTTGCGCCGGCGCGGCTCCGGCGACGGCGGCGCCATTGCCGGCGTGCATGGACGCGATGGGGAAGAGAGCCAGGGGATGCTGCGGACTCACCAGAAGACGGAGGAGCTCGAGGCGGGGTCGATGGCGTGGTCGGGGAAGCTCCGGGGCATCGGTGGATCCTTGCCGGAGTAGGGCTGGCGGCCGGTGGCGTCGGTCGAGGAAGCTCTGCTCGATCTAGTGCACGACAGGGGACGGAAAATAGGTCAGGGAGGTGCGCGAAGGGGCGGCGAAGTCGAGGGGATGGACGAGAGGGGGCGGGGCAGTCTGTGCTCACCGGAATCAGTGAAGGACGGCGGCGGCCATGGCGGTCTTCGGCGGCGAAATCCGGCGGCCTGGGGGCGGTGTGGTGTGCGTGGGTTGGGGAAGATGGAGGAGCGGGGTGCGGGGATTTAAGGGGAGGTCTCGGAGGGCCGTTGCGAGGCGTGGGGGAGTGGAGCGCGTGCTCGACGTGGGCGACGCGGGCGGGCGGTTCCAGTGCGGGGAGAGCGGGGTGGAGGTTGAGGATGACGGCGCTGACGGGTGGGGCGCGCCAATCAGTGAGAGCAGCGCGTTGCTGGGTTGGGCTGCTGCTGGGCTCCTACGCGCGGTGTGTGCGGCAGGTGAAATGCTGGGCCGGCTCGGCTGGCCCGGCTAACCCTTTTTTTTTGTTCTTTTCTTTTCTCTTTTCTGTTTTCAGTTCTTGGTTCAAATATTTTCAAAAATTTATTTTAAAATATGTTTTGGAAAGCTTGTGCAAATAGAAACTAATGGTAGTCCTCTCGATTACAAAATATTTTAATAAAAATTAAAATTACCCTTTTGTGAAAAATTAAAATAAAGGACAAATGGGTTCATTGGTTGAGTTTATAATTTATAAAATTTAAATGGAATGCAGATGAGATGATGAATGTATGCATGATTTTGGAATTTGAAAGTTGGGATGTTACAAATCTAACCCCCTTAAGATGAATCTCGCCCTCGAGATTCGGATGGGATAGCAAAGAGGTGTGGGTGGTCTTCACGAAGATCTTCTTCTCTTTCCCAAGTGGCTTCTTCTTCGGTGTGGTGATCCCACTGAACCTTGCAAAGCATGATTGTCTTGGTACGGGTAAGTCTCTCGGCTGTTTCCAAGATCTTGATAGGTTTTTCTTCGTAAGTAAGGTCACTCTCGAGCTGGACTTCGTCCAAAGATACCGTGTCCTTCAATGAGGTTTCTGCCATTTCTGGGTGACACTTCTTCAACTGACTCACGTGGAACACATTGTGTACTGCTGATAGTACTCCTGGAAGTTCTAACTCATAAGCTACTTCTCCTCTGCGAGAGAGGATTTTGTATGGTCCAATGAATCGTGGTGCTAACTTTCCTTTGATTCCAAATCTCTTCACACCGCGTAGTGGGGAGACTCTGAGGTAAGCCCTATCTCCGATCTCGTACGTGACATCTCTACGCTTCGAATCTGCGTAGCTCTTCTGTCTAGACTGAGCTTTCTTTAATCTATCCTTAATCAATCTGACTTTCTCTTCGGCCTCTTGAATGATGTCTGGTCCAAACAAACTGCGCTCTCCAACACCGCTCCATAACAATGGGGTGGTGCATTTCCTTCCATACAAGGCCTCAAATGGTGCCATCTCAATGCTGGCCTGGTAACTATTGTTATATGAAAACTCGGCATATGGTAGATTATCATCCCAACTAGACCCATAATCTAACGCACATGCCCTTAGCATATCCTCTAGGATTTGGTTCACCCTTTCTGTTTGTCCATCAGTTTGTGGGTGGAAGGCAGTGCTGAATTCTAGCCTTGTCCCTAGGGACTCATGTAGTTGCTTCCAAAAATGTGATGTGAATTGTGTTCCTCTGTCGGAAACAATGCTCTTCGGCACACCGTGCAGACACACAATCTTATTGATGTACAACTTTGCAAGCTTAGCACTGGTGTAAGTGGTCTTTACGGGAATAAAGTGAGCCACCTTGGTCAAACGATCCACTACTACCCATATAGAATCATATCCGGACTTGGTTCTGGGTAAACCTGTGATGAAGTCCATGCCTATCTTATCCCACTTCCATTCAGGCACAGGCAAGGGTTGTAGTAGTCCGGCTGGTTTCTGATGTTCTGCTTTAACTTTATTACACACGTCGCATAATGCAATGTGCTTAGCTATGTCTTTCTTCAGATTACTCCACCAAAATCTACCCTTTATATCCATGTACATCTTTGTGTTGCCAGGGTGGATAGAGTATGGTGAATCATGAGCCTCTTGCAGAATTAGGCTCCTAAGCTCGGCGTCACAGGGTACACAAATACGATTTTCGAACCATAGGGTTCCTTGTTCATCCTTGCGGAAACCCTTTGCTTTATCTTTGCTCATGTTAACACTGATTTCTTCCATCTCCTTGTCGGTCTTTTGTGCTTCCCTGATCTTATCCATCAATGTGGGCTGAACTTCTAGTGATGCCACATATCCTTCCGACACCACTTCCAATCTTAGCTCCTTAAACTGTTCGCACAAGTCCTCGGGTAATTCTCCCGCCGTGAGGCCATTTACATAAACCTTACGACTTAAGGCGTCGGCCACTACATTAGCCTTGCCAGGGTGATACTGTAGACTTAGGTCATAATCCTTGATTAATTCTAACCACCTTCTCTGTCTCAAGTTCAGCTCCTTCTGAGTGAAAATATACTTCAAACTCTTGTGGTCAGTGAATACTTCACAACGCTTTCCCATCAGGTAATGCCTCCAAGTCTTCAATGCATGCACCACTGCTGCCAACTCAAGATCATGTGTGGGATAGTTACCCTCATGTTTCTTGAGTTGCCTTGAGGCATAAGATACTACCTTGCCTGTCTGCATCAAGACGCATCCTAAACCTTGGCGAGAGGCATCACAGTAAACCTGGAAATCCTTCTCCAGATCAGGTAGGCATAGGACTGGGGCTGACACTAATCGTTTCTTCAACTCTTGGAAGCTAGCTTCACAAGCTTCTGTCCATTCAAACTTCTTCCCTTTCTTTAGCAATTCTGTCATGGGTTTAGCTATCTTGGAGAAGTTCTCAATGAATCTCCGATAGTATCCTGCCAAACCTAAGAAACTACGTATCTCTGCTACTGTCTTGGGAGACAACCATTCCATTACTGCTGCGACCTTTGCAGGGTCAACTGCAATCCCTTCTCTTGATACTATATGTCCCAAGAACCCAACCTCTTGTAGCCAAAATTCACACTTGCTGAATTTGGCGTACAACTTATGCTCTCTGAGCTTCTCCATGACTAGACGTAGGTGTTCTTCATGTTCTTCCTTGTTCTTGGAGTAGATCAGTATGTCGTCGATAAAAACGACAACAAACTTATCTAGGAACTCCATGAACACTTTGTTCATCATGTTCATGAAATAGGCTGGGGCATTGGTCAACCCGAATGGCATGACGGTATACTCATAGAGTCCATATCTCGTGACGAAGGCTGTTTTTGGAATGTCATGTTCTCTGATCTTTAATTGAAAATATCCTGACCGAAGATCGATCTTAGAGAATACTGTAGCTCCTTCCAACTGGTCAAATAAGTAATTGATCCTCGGTAGAGGGTATTTATTCTTAATGGTCACTTCGTTCAGGGAACGATAATCCATGCATAACCTCATACTCTTGTCCTTCTTCTCCACAAACAGAACTGGGGCTCCCCATGAGGACGAACTTGGGCGGATGAACCCCTTTCCTAACTGTTCTTCAAGCTGTGTCTTAAGTTCCTTAAGTTCCTCCACTGACATTGGGTAAGGTCTCTTGGCTATCGGCCCAGTGCCGGGTAGTAATTCTATGAGGAACTCTACATCTCTATTTGGTGGCATTCCTGGTAGTTCCTCCGGAAACACGTCCGGGTAATCCTTCACTATAGGTATCTCTTCCATGCTAACCCCCTTAAGAGAATTAAGCTTAGTCTCCTTTGACCCATAGAAGGACTGGTATCTGATCCTTTTCTGCTCGGGGGTGGTGAGAATGATTGCTCTGCTAGAACAGTCTATCTGTCCCCTATACTGTGCTAGCCAATCCATACCTAGTATGACGTCAAGACCTTGGTTTTCTAGTACGATCAGTTTAGTGGGGAATTGGTGAGTCCCAATGTCTAGAGTTAGGGGTTTACTCCCTGATTTTGCTAACATCTCTCCCCCAGGAGAACTCACCCTCATAGGTTTACCCAGAGTGTTGGTAGGTAAATTATGTTTATTCGCAAATGCTCTTGAGATGAATGAATGTGATGCTCCAGAATCAAAAAGTACGAGTGCTGGATACGAATTGATCAAGAACTTACCAATCACCAGGTCAGGTTGATCCATGACTTCTTCCACGTCCATATGGTTCACATGCCCCTTCGGAAATAAGTTGGGTTTGGTTGCCTGATCAGTCTTCTTCTCTGGGCACTCATTGGAGTAGTGTCCCATCTTCTTGCATGAGTAGCATTGTACTTGACTGATGCCCCTCTTCTCTGAAGGGTTGTGACGATGCTGCCCATGGTGGTTTCCATTTCCATTGTGGTTGTGGCCCCGATAGCCTCCATTGGGGTTGTGGCTGTGGTTGTGGTTGTGGTTGTTTCCGCCATGTTGGTGTCCATTGTTAGTATGCTTGTGGAATCCAGAACTTCCACTGCCATCCTGGAAGCCACGCATCTTCTGGGGTGGCCCAGCATAATGCTTTTCAAAGGTATGCTTCCTCTTCCTGTTCTCAGCCTGCTTCTGTTTGCTCTCTAAGATAGTGGCCTTGTCGAGTAGGGATTGATAGTTGGGCGTGTAGACAACTGACAGCTGAATAGCTAGTTCATCATTCAGTCCATCCAAGAATCTCTCCCTTCTTTTGGTGTCGCTATCGACGTCGTCCGGCGCATAGCGTGCCAGATTGTTGAACTCTTCTATGTATGCAGCCACTGTGCGGTTACCCTGTCGCAGGTTGCGGAACTCTCTCCTCTTCAGACTCATCACCCCAGTTGATATGTGAGCAGTACGGAAACCTTCTTGGAACAGTTCCCAAGTGACCTCCTCAATTGGGTGAGTGATCTGAAAGTTGTCCCACCAGCTAGAGGCGGGTCCTTCTAGCAAGTGTGCCGCAAACCGAACTTTCTCAGCATCATAACAGTCGATGGTCACCAGATTCTTATTCACTGAGCGTAGCCAGTCATCCGCTACGACGGGCTCTGAGGCACTAGTGAATGTTGCTGGTCTCAGCCTCAGGAGTGGAGCGAGGCGTGGGGGAGTGGAGCGCGTGCTCGACGTGGGCGACGCGGGCGGGCGGTTCCAGTGCGGGGAGAGCGGGGTGGAGGTTGAGGATGACGGCGCTGACGGGTGGGGCCCGCCAATCAGTGAGACCAGCGCGTTGCTGGGTTGGGCTGCTGCTGGGCTCCTACGCGCGGTGTGTGCGGCAGGTGAAATGCTGGGCCGGCTCGGCTGGCCCGGCTAACCCTTTTTTTTTGTTCTTTTCTTTTCTCTTTTCTGTTTTCAGTTCTTGGTTCAAATATTTTCAAAAATTTATTTTAAAATATGTTTTGGAAAGCTTGTGCAAAATAGAAACTAATGGTAGTCCTCTCGATTACAAAATATTTTAATAAAAATTAAAAATACACTTTTGTGAAAAATTAAAATAAAGGACAAATGGGTTCATTGGTTGAGTTTATAATTTATAAAATTTAAATGGAATGCAGATGAGATGATGAATGTATGCATGATTTTGGAATTTGAAAGTTGGGATGTTACAGGTCTCCAGGTAATCAGCTTCTGGTCCCCAGCTTGAATCGTCAATGAGAGGCATGCCATCGACCATGATAATGTGGCCAATGGCGAGATCTTCAGCTCCTTTCATCGATCCTGCGCGGAACGTGACGCTCTTGACCGCAGGCCCCACGGTGGGCGCCAACTGTCGTGGGTTTGTCACGTCAGATGTCATGGATGACTTCGTAGGTATGGGATTTACGCGAGTCAATCGTCTCCGAGCTTGGGATCGCAGGAACAAGGACGAACACAGATTTACCCAGGTTCGGCCCCTCAATGTGAGGTAAAGACCTACTTCCTGCCTACCCTAGATTGGTATTGATATGATATATATGGTGTTACAATGGAGGCGATCCGATCTGGGTACTCGCCGTAAGAGCTAGGGTTTTAGGTTTTGATAGCTTGACCCCGTCTAAATCCTGCGAGTCCTCTTTATATGCACAGAGGCTCGCTAGGTTACAAGAGTTCTACACGAAGCCGATTGTCTTCTTGTCTTCCAAGGCAAGTTTTACCACCGACCTTCTGGAGCCTTCCTTTGGCAGGCCGCGATCCTTGATCGGCCCATCTTTACATGGCCCAATAATAGCGTGATCATGAAGATGAAGTCGCTGTTTTGGCTTTGAATAAGTCGCGGGTTAATTATTCCCCCGACACCAGCGGCTCGTTCGGCTTGGCT
This sequence comes from Poa pratensis, assembly GCA_947311845.1. Classification (NCBI taxonomy): domain Eukaryota; kingdom Viridiplantae; phylum Streptophyta; class Magnoliopsida; order Poales; family Poaceae; genus Poa; species Poa pratensis. The sequence continues at coordinate 35,819,338 of CAMZMU010000036.1, read as the reverse complement.
GGGTGGGGTGGCGGCCCTCCCTCCATGTTCTACTGGTGACGCACTCCGGCAGCGGCTGGAGCGTCGCGGCCCCCGCGACCAGGGCTGTCGTGGGTGGTCGTCGGATAAGGGCGGCCAGATCTAGGGCTTTGAAGGTGGTCTAGATGTTGCACATGATGTCAGTTGGAGTTTTGTGGAGCAGAGCCGGATGAATCTTGTCTTCGGCCGGTGGCCGAATCAGGTGATGGCGACGCCGTAGGTGTCGTCCCCTTCCTGAAGGCATCATCGAGGTGAATCTCCCATCTCTCACCGCTACCTCCGGGGGAAACCTTTGATCAGGCGATCGGATGATGGCGGCGCTACGGTGTCGTCTCCCCCTTGGGGGCATCATTCTTGGAGGTGTGCATAAGCTCGAGGGACGTGTGGACGGTTTCTGTGGTGGACCAGCATCGCATTTTCTGCGTCGATGACGATCAGTCTTGGCAGCGTGGTGCTGCAGGATCTCGGCGAAGGATGCATGATGATGGACGTGCGCAGCAAGGAGACGCTGTCTGGCGTCGTGGCGGCGTCGATGGCAGGCCTGGCAAGGTCAATGCGTTGATACATGTTCTGAAGATGGGTTAGTGGAAGACGGCGGCGATGGTTTCTAGAGTGTGCACAGCGGTGCCGTTTTCAGTTTGCTAGACCATTTTGTGGTCCCAAACTGCTAGTGGGTGGCTTGGTTGAGGCCTTTGGTTTTAGATGATGTGCGTTGGTGTGAGGTCCGAGCAGACGGCTCTGACCATGGGTCCACCCCCTTCATCAGGTTGGTAGTAGGTGTAGCAACAGATGTTGACATGAAGGTGGCTTCAAGCTTTTTAATATATTGCTTTTCAAGGCTTCGTTGAATAATTAATAAAAACTTTGTGTGCACACTCGATGCTGAGGCGGGGGTTTTAACCTCCATGTCGGGAAAAAAAAGTTGAGGTACATCTCAGCTGCGAGAATGACAGTTGTGACACTTTCAATCCACTGTTTATACCATTGTAAAAGAAGGAAAACGTGAACCAGTTAGCAGCCCTATAGTCATCAGTTCCCTCAGCTTTTCTAGTATAGTTTTACAAGTCAGTTAAGGAGAATCCATATCGGGTCATAGGTCTAGATGTATCCACTATTTAAAAATCAATTTTTAAAATGTCAAAAGTTTCAAATAATTTTTTTGGATATACACATGGACATTGTATGTTAGCATAAAAAGTTTCGCGAAAAAAAGACATTTGTTTCAGCCTGTGCAAAGAAGACAAATTCCGGTTTTTCAAAATGACTTTGTACGCGACATGTTTTTGTCTTTTTTGCACAGCCCGCAAGAAATGTCTTTTCTTCGCGAAACTTTTTATGCTAACATAACGGGTGCTGAAGTATATCCGGATTTTTTTTGAATTTTTTTGACATTTAAAAAAATGTTTTACATAATGGGTGCATCTAGACATATGACCCGCGCGCGAATCTGCCGTGTCCGTCAGTTAATCTCTTTTGTCTTGGTGAGTCTACCGGATCTCGCTTAGTCTACCAAAACACGGCAACACGTGTACGCACTAGTTGGTCTTGGTTATCCAAGTCGCCGGGTAGATCGATATGTTCCTCGCGTCGCGATTTCTTTTGGAAGTTTCTGGTCTGAATTTCTTTGGAAACGTTGCTTTTCGTTTCCACTTGCCGTATCCATTATGTTCCAAGTCTGCCGCCGACTTCTCCCCGACTTAACGAGACGTGTGTTGAATGGAAATGCGGAAGGACGTTGCACTTGCTCGAGAAACTTTGTTTTGTCGGCCGATCGAGTACAGGGCGAAACATGGTGCAGAAGGTGATGCCACCCTGAGATAAGGATGAAGTAAGTGCGACATCATACTGAGTTGGTCGAGTCACGACTCGCGTTGGTTAAAGCATGGTGCTAGCTAGGAGGAACTATATACATACATATATAGGTGGTGTTTTAGTAAAATAGGTTTTGCTAACTAAGAATTAGATTAGTGCTAACTAAGCACGGCGACGCCTACGACGTCGAGCTTGACCAAGCCAGAGGCAGGGTCGACGCGGCTAGCCACGGTGTGCCGGACTCAAGCAATGAACAAATTAGGGTTAGGATTTGGGGGGTGATCGGGTGAGGGGTCACTGGTGCACGGGAAGATGGTGACGGGGCTTAGAGGGATGACCGAGGTGGCGGAGGACCGGTGAAGGCGGAGTTTTAAGTAGGACGAGGTGGCTAGGCGGCGCGACAGCGATGCCGTGCACATGTGGTGGAGGTGCGACGATGCTGCTTCTCTTCATTTCCCCTCCTCTCCGGGTGCTCTCCTTTCCCTACTCATATTCCCCTCCGTGGTGACAATCAGTCGACTAAGAATTACCTCGACAGAAACTTAGACGGACCTTTTGGAATGATAATATGTTACGGCGGGGCTAGGACTCGTTTGCAATCTTCGTCAATCATAGTGTGCGATCGGATCGAGTGGCGTTCGAGTGCGCACAGTATGTGGTATGCATGTTTGACCAAAGATCGATATGTTTGTGCGCGCGCGTCGTCCTCTTGACAAAAACGTACAAAGCACACACGTGGACTGCTTACCATGCATGCATGGGTACTGAATCGTCACCGGTTTCCAGAGAGAGAAGAGACAACTTATTCGAGAGCTGGCGTCACGGTCCACGTACGTGCGCACTTTGGAGTAAACAAAGCATGCATCAGGAATTCAAGATCGATTCAGGAAGAAGAGCCGGCCCAAGCCGAGTAAAAACGTCCGACTGGATGATCGAGTTAGGTGCAACCGTCGATCAATGTCATCCATCCTACCTCATCATGCACCGATAACTTAGTAATTAGTACCGATATCACACTTTTGACTATCCAAGCATACATTGGATATGCTTAACCCGAAAATAGGCATCTGATACTAAGACCACAAGCCCAAACGCTTTTGGAGATCCGTGCAAAAATAAATAAATATAGCACAATATCTTGGCAAAAACACAATTTTAAAGTTTGTAAGATCTGGAAAAACAATCAAGCATATAGAACTTCTTGAGCTGAAACTTACCCTTACAATTTTTCTTTCGTGCATAATACGGTTATTTACTACTCCCTCCGTTCGGAAAAGGATGTCACAAAAATGAACTATAGATAGACCATTTTTGTGACATCCTTTTCCGAACGGAGGGAGTATTAAGTTAGGTTTGCAGGTTTTGGAACACTTTTTGAGCCAGTTTTGGGCAAATTTAGCTTAAATTACAAAAGTCACGCTCGAGTCATGAACTCATGATATGGTCGGCGGCTGGGATTTTGAGACCAGACGTGACCAGGTTCCAAAAGTTCGCTCTAGCACTATGTACTTCATGTCAACTCGAACAGTCATAGGAAGATGATCTAATGAACTTCACCTGATTTTCCATAGAAATGTTGGTAATACCTGACCACAATAAGTGTTGTTGTGGCCGCTTGAGACATTGTTCTAGCGCGGTGGCATCCTCAAGATCGATCTGGTGAGGGAGCCGTCCTTCGTTTCGTGTTGTTGCCCGAGGAGGAAGGGAATGGGGACTGCTTGCGGCAGTGGCTAGGGTTCGCCCGAGCCTAGTGACACGAGCGCGGTTTGAAAAACCGAGTGTGTGAACGTTCCAGAAAACATAAGTCATCAACGTACAAAGACAGAGCTCCGTACTCGATATTATAGCATTATAGCAAAATGCCCGTGCGTTGCACCGGGCGACAAAATTCATATAACTCGTGCTATATGAATAATTTTTATGTCGTTTTCTCCATAACAGCTAATTCCATTACCAAGATGATGAAACTAACAACCTGAGTTTCTCTCACATGGGACCATCATCCTTTTAACAAATTTAAATCTACACACGAACTGAATAAAACTAAGAATTTTAAACGTCATAATTAACTCCTACTGAAACTGTAAGGTAGCAGTCGTGATTCCTCACTACCATGACATTCTGAGCGACATTTGATGCCTATTATAAGCTTGGCTCCTTATCCACACAAGACCTGCTCCACCACCATTCCCACGATATTGATTGCTTGTAACTCCTTTTCTTTTTCAATATTATCAACATGGATGATTAGTTTTTTATGCAAGTTCGACAGTCACGGAAGGCACCAGGCTTGGTTTGCTTACCTAGGAAACAAGTCCAAAATAGGATGTGTTGTCAAACTGGCCTGCGTAAGGCAGTTTCAAAAGCACATGAACATGGAATGGTGAAGTGGTATTTTAGAGGGAGCAAAAGTGTTACATTATTGTTTTTTCTCGCCTGAAACAATTATACAAGTTTGTGAAACATAGCGCCAATCCAAGCCTGGTTGTCTTTGCATAGTTTGTGTTTGCACATTACTCGTACACTAGCAAAATGCCCGTGCGTTGCACCGGGCGACAAAATTCCTATAACTCGTGCTATATGAATAATTTTTATGTCGTTTTCTCCATAACAGCTAATTCCATTACCAAGATGATGAAATTAACAGCCTGAGTTTCTCTCACATGGGACCATCATCCTTTTAACAAATTTAAATCTACACATGAACTAAATGAAACTAAGAATTTTAAACGTGATAATTAACTCCTACTGAAACTGTAAGGTAGCAGTCGTGATTCCTCACTCCCATGACATTCTAAGCGACATTTGATGCTTATTATAAGCTTGGCTCCTTATCCACACAAGACCTGCTCCACCACCATTCCCACGATATTGATTGCTTGTAACTCCTTTTCTTTTTCACGTTTTGTGATTAGAACTTTTGTTGTGGGTCCTATCCTGCTCTTGAGATATACACTTGGTTGCGCTTGTATCTGCAGCACCCTTTGACTGGTGACTTGCTCGATGCAGCACCGCTGCCTGTAAAGCTTCTGCTCCTGCCTGAAGATCTCCTAATTCTCTCACCGAAATCTTAAGGAGCAAGCACTGTATATGAAAAATAGACACAACATGAATATAATATGACAATAGCATAATGCCAGTGCGTTGCTACGGGGCAATGAAAATGTTGATCAATTTGTTATTCTAATTCGGAAATGTGTGTCTAGAATTATGGCACAAAGTTTCCATTCATATGTTTCTTTTGTCTTGGTCTTTTCAGTTCTCATTCTAAATTACACTTTCGATACTCTGGCCTCCATCCCATATCTCCATCTTTCATCCTCTACCACACACCATCCTTCCTCTCCAACTCTCTTCTCTCTTTGTGTCTTCATTTCTTCAGATCGTACCGACCTAAAAGGGCTCGCTCGTCTACACCAAAATTTGCCAACATATCAACACCATTTTGAACACCAAACTTGATATCTTCCCAATCAACTTGTGTTATCTCATTTTAAAATTAAACAAACATAAATGATAGTAATAAAAAATAATAGTGGTAGTTGAAACCATGGCTGAATTCTTTGCTGAATTCTTTCACGTATGGTCTGATGCTTCATCGTCGTCCCTACCACAAACCTGATGTACATGCGGATCTAACTGACGTTTATTGGAGCAATACTCTGATTTGAGCAAATAATTATTTGGTACCATCTCTGAATTATGTCCAGTAGAGTGCCATTTTACATCTATTCCTCTGTTCTCAAATTGCCCAGCACGTGCAGCAGTACCTATCCAGCAATCAACCATTACACTCTAGGTAGAACGTAGATGCAGCTGATCAATTTGGTTTCAACTGGATAAATTCTGATTATCTCCGTCAGGATCTGCAGGCATTTGTCTTCTCTTTCATGTTCCCCAGTTGCTCCCTTCCATGTAGTCCTCAAGCGGTAGCAACCGCGTCGTCCCTCACACCCTCCTTCTTCCTCTCAGGTCAGTAAGGAAAGGCATGGTTCATAGTTCGACCAGCGGGCCTTGGATGCCTGCGGAGAACTGGTCGAGCAGGCGGTGTAACCCCGACCCCATGAGGAGGGTTGAGACGTCGCCGGGGAGCGTCTATAGCCCGTCGCTGGAGCCTTCTTTGTTGTAGGGAGGCGTACTGGTGGCGGGGACTGGAGGTATGCGGGGCACCTGGCCGGAGTTGGCGGCGGCGGCTTGTGGAACCCTAGGTCGGAGAGGAATTGAGGACGATGGGTTATGTTCGAGGGAAAATAACGTTTTGGGATAAGTCATGGACTACGGGTTGATTACCCGATTTTTGAAGGACTAAGTTGCAAAACTGCCACAAAGTTTTAGAGATAATTAGTGTCTGTGATGCATGCCACGTCCCTTAATTACCTGTTGAAAAAAGTTGATTCCAAGCCACCAACCAAAACAAAGACGGGTAAAAAGCCTCTACTATTTGACGATAGAACTTGCTGGCCAAGGTTGAAGAAGGCGAAGACGACGGCTGGGGAGACATGGACAAGTCAAGAGGGAATGTTTACGTACACGAGTTTGTAAGGGAAAAAAACACTCCGATTCTCTTTGCGCCGTTACAAAACCGAGTAGCCGGGGGGGGGGGGGTCGGTTGGTGCTCGCCGGAGTCAACGTTACCAACCAAATTTTTGACCAACCAGCGAGCGTGGTTGGTGTTCGATCGTCGCTTTCCTGCTCCTCCTCCGCGTCTGCAAATTAGTTAATTGGCCCAGCACAAACGGAAACCCTATATATACATGCACGTACAAAGTACAAACACACGCTAACCCACAAAACTAACTGACCATCTACATACACTTCAGCGTGAGCTTGCTACTATATCTAGGCAGCTCCAAGCAGCAATGACAGTAACTGTGGAGATCACACGGAGCACGGTGCTTGAGCCCTCACCGGAGTCGGCACGCGGCGGCGGAAAGAAGGTCCCGCTCGCCGTCTTCGACCGCGCCTCCACGGACGGCTACATCCCGGCCGTCTTCGCGTGGAACGGGCCGGCGCCGACCAACGACGTGCTCGTGGACGGCCTCCTCGCCGCCGTCGCCAGGTTCCCGCACCTCGCTGGAAGGTTCGCCGCCGACGAGCACGGCAGGAAGTGCTTCCACCTCAACGACGCCGGGGTGCTCGTCCTTGAGGCCACAGCAGACGCCGATCTCGCCCACGCGCTGACGCACGACGTGCCCGCGCACATCAACGAGCTCTACCCCAAGGCCGATAGGGTACGTAGAGTAGTAACTCTGAGAGCATGCATGCCGGCCGAGTGTTAATTTTTACACGTCTCGCTGTATCAAAGTCTCGATCCACACGTAAGTACGTAACACACATGCATGTTTGTAAAACCTAGTGTTTGGACTTTGGAATTGCAGGAACGCCCGGGTGAGCCGATCTTCAACGTGCAGTTAACGAGGTACACGTGCGGCGGGCTGGTCATCGGCACCGCCTGCCACCACCAGGTCGCTGACGGCCAGTCCATGAGCGTATTTTACACCGCCTGGGCCACCGCCGTCCGAACAGAGTCGGCTGTCCTCCCCTCGTCCTTCGTCGACCGCTCGGCCACCGTCGTCCCCCGCAGCCCGCCGGCGCCGGCGTTCGATCACCGGAACATCGAGTTCAAGGGCGAGCACAGCTCGAGCCACTCATATAAAGTCCTCCCCATGGACAGGATCAAGAACCTCGCGGTGCACTTCCCGGATGAGTTCGTCGCCGACCTGAAGGCCCGCGTCGGCACGCGTTGCAGCACCTTCCAGTGCCTCCTCGCGCACACGTGGAAGAAGGTGACGGCGGCGCGCGACCTGGCGCCGGACGATTTCACGCACGTCAGGGTGGCCGTCAACTGCCGCGGCCGCGGGAAGCCTCCCGTGCCCATGGACTTCTTCGGCAACATGGTGCTCTGGGCGTTCCCGACCATGCAGGTCAGGGACCTCCTCTCCGCCAGCTACCCCGCGGTGGTCGGCGTCATCCGCGACGCCGTTGCGCGCGTCGACGAAGATTACATCCAGTCGTTCATCGACTTCGGGGAAGCGGAACGCCGCGGTATCGAAGATGGCGGCGACGAGCTCGAGTCGACGGCGGCGACCCCGGGCATTTCATTTTGCCCCGACCTTGAGGTGGACAGCTGGCTCGGCTTCCGCTTCCACGACCTCGACTTTGGCTACGGCCCGCCCTGCGCGTTCCTGCCGCCGGACCTGCCCATCGAAGGAATAATGATCTTCGTGCCGTCCTGCGCCGCCAAGGGCGGCATCGACTTATTCATGGCGCTAGATGACGAGCACGTCGACACCTTCAAGCATATCTGCTACTCCCACTACGTCACGGCAAGGATTTAAGGGAACTTCAAAGTACCCCGAAAATTCAGATAAATGCCCTAAAAACTTATTAGGGCACTTTTTTAAAGTGCCCAATATACTGGTGATTTGAAAAGTATTTAGGGCACTTTGAATAAATGGCCCAAAAGGTTTACCTTTTAGGGCACTTCTCCAAAGTGCCCCGAATAGATTTTAGGGCATTTTGAAAAATTACCCCGTAAACCTATTAGGGCACTTCTCCAAAGAGCCCCAAATGGTTTTTAGGGCATTTTGATTAAGTGCCCCCAAAACTTTTCGGGGCACTTTAGAGAAGTGCCCTAAAAAAACCTACAAGGGCACACATTATATTATTACCCTAATATATTGTTGAGCCATTGTTCAAAAAAATCTCCAGATTTACATTATAATATTAGACACAATTTATCACAGATACAATCAAAACAGGAGGTTGTAAGATTTGCAAACGGGTGTTACAGGGACATGTAAAATAGACAAAGGTACTGCCCAGTTGAGCATGATAAAATATGGAACATGTAGATTACAGAGACATGTACTACTGCCTGCCATTATGAGATATGATCAAACTTGCAATATTTTGCAACATCTAGGAAGTGAAGAACTCCTCAGTCTCACCGTGGCTCCTGTTTGAAAGAAAGGAATATAGGTAAGAAGATACACACAGAGCGAACAACAAAAACAGACTGGACCAATGGTCAATTCCAAGCCACTGATAATAGTTTGAAGTTAAGATTACTTACAGCAGCTCCTGCATTTTAGAATCATAGTTCTTGGCATCAAACTGGGAACCTTCCAGTGCCATTCCTGCCATGGTTGTAGCAGAAAAAATATATGCTAGCTATAGAAAGGCAATGGCGCCAATAACCAGGAGCTAGCTTAAGTTCACAACAACTAACTGAAAAGGCAACGTAGAGCACGAAGATACCCATACTGTTCAACCAACTTGCATAAAAAGAACAAAAATGTGGGCTCACATTAATACTTTATAGTAGAAAGTGTTGGAGTAGCACAGAGAAATGAACATCAAGCTAAATCAACAATGGGCAGCTGTATAGATTGCAATTCAGGCAAAAAAAATTACACAACACCTTTCAGTTGGTTCATGACACATTTTACTATAGTCTATGTTTAGATTATAAAGACACTAATCCTTGTAACGCTCAACAAACATTCAATTCAGAACAAAAACATTCATGAGGCAGAAATGGCATACATTTTGAAAACCAGCAAGCGTAATATTGTTATAAACAGTTCTCATGCATTTAAGCCAAGATACCAAATTGGAAAAACATGAACCAGAGGTTTACCTTGAGATACTCCTTGATCTGATCACCGCCGCTGCTATTGATAACCTGGTCTGGCGTATCGAAGTGTTTTCCTGCAGCAAAAATACCCAATTGTCTCATACAAAAAATCCCATTGAAATGAATAAATTATGATCAGCTATTGAACAGAAAGTAATCTGTGATATAGCTTACGAACAGAAAGTCAGCCCTGATACGAAAATACAAGCAATAATTTGGGAGAAAACATTCTCATCATTTCTTCTCATACCTCTAATATGATGAAAGTTGAATGCGTTCTGGTAAAGTCATTTTAAAGGTTCTCAAATGTTTCGTTCTCGCTGCATCGCATACTTAATTAAGATATCTTACTGTTGGGCCAACACCCTAGGAGGCATTTCATATCCCCACTTATTACGGAACTCTGCTGCTGCGTTCCTTGCCTGATGAGCTAATGATCTTCCATCAGCTGCGATGAAGGAAAAAGCCTGTCAATAATATAGAACAAGCAGACAGATAAAATGCTGTCATACCGTCATGTCCTGCTAATTTTACATAAGATAAATGCTTTGGTCATGTCATTCTGTACTTAAAAGGCATCATAGGAAGGAGCAAAACAGTCAAACAAACACCAGAGCATAGTTGGTCATGTTGGAGGTTTATGTTTGACCAAAGTGCACCAACTTGTTTAGGGAATTCTTCCATGGAGCATTGATTTAAAGTTGATGTTCTAGGTTTATGTTTGGCCATGTTTCAGATGCTGCAGTAGTTGGTCATGTTTGCAAAACTGCAGCATACAATTTAAATCATAAGAGACTCCATAGGTTGCAGAACACTAAGCAATATATCCTGGCAAAGTAAAGAGAAAAAGGAGGCCATTTTTCAGATGATATACCAAAAGAACAAGTTTATGGTGCAACTGGTCTAGCATGAATCTACAAGTCACCATTGTATGTGAAGAGAAGTTGGTTTCAAAGTTAAAGGAAACTTAATCGTTAGTGCAGCTTGGCGAGTGTCAAATACTAAGGTAGTACGAAAGCAAACATAAGATTGACAATACGAAAAGCAAAAATAGCATTAGAAATTGTAACAATTTATCTATTCACTCATGAAGCTTGGCAAATATCATGTATATTCATTTGATTGAGAAGTATCCACTAAGTGGTAAGTTTTGTAATGGCATCATCTTAACATAAAATTAGATAGCTGTTGTTTCTGAATGCACTAGTGCAGCATAAAGAATGTTGTGTACAAAGACTTGCACCCATCCTAAATATGAATTATACAGATTCATTTCTATATATGAATTAAGCTAATAGTAAAATATCAGCAAGTTAAGCACCAGATCATGTGTATGATTAGGGGAATAAACTTAAATTACTAATAAGATTACATCACGTATTCAATCAGCAAACAAATATAAAAGACGGCAAGTAAAATAATCTATTTGTCCACAGAAATATTTGTAACTTAACATGCATAAAGCTCAAATCGAGCACAAACACATTCTAAATATACTAAATCAAATCCGAGACATCTGGGACAGCCCAAATTATCAAAAATCCTTCTCTGGATTTAATTGACAGAAGAAAACTAGTGAAACTGAACATTTCTTCAGTTAACAACACGGTAGTAATCACACGCAGCACAGCTAGACAGAGGAGTTCATTGCCAGGATGAACTGGAACCACCAGTTCATCACATCCACAAGCATTAGCTAGTCCTAGCCATCAGAGACATCCAAAAATTCATCGGCACCGCCGGTCACAGAAGGAGAGCTCACCTAGAGAAGTTGTAGCCGAGGCAGAGCATGGAGGAGCTGGAGTAGGCGTAGTGGAGGAAGTAGAGAGTATACAAGCTCGCTCACTCTTGGAAGACGCTGGTACCTGCAGAAATTCTGAGGACTTTAAGGACTTCACAAAAGATAGACAAAATAGACCTTTGGAGTTATATTCAAAGCCAAACATTCTAAGTAGAGCCCTAGAACCAAGACATGACGTGAAGTTCATAGTAACACATCATAGAAACATGGTTATAACAACTTACATAAAATAGTTATGATATCTTCACAATATGGAATCGGGCATTTGCCATGTTTGACAAGATGTTGATAGACCGATTTACTAATCATGTATCAAACCATCAGGGGCATCTCTAGGAACATGCGACTCCTGAGGAAAACCCAAAATGGGACTAGTTAACTTTGAAAATTAGTGTAAAAATAAGTAAAGCAATACTTTCACTTAATTTATATTTCTTACGCACACTAAATTTATATTGGCGCAACAATGTCAGTAACCTCCATGGGATTGGTTTTGTATTGGCGCAACGTTCGCTGCATGTTATGTTGAGTATTTAAGCAATTGTTCGATTAAATTAATCCAAGAATAAATCATGAACATGACGTGAGTAGTGCTAATTGTTGGAGATATGCCCTAGAGGCAATTAATAAAAATATTTTATTTGTCATATCTCAGTTGTTCATAATATGTTTTGTGTCATGCTATAACTGTATTAATCGGAAACATTAATACATGTGTGATACGTAAACAACCAGGTCCCTAGTAGCCTCTATTTAACTAGTCCATTGTGCAATCGATGATCGAGGTTTCCCGATCATGTGACATTTATGTTAATTGACAATGGAGTCAATCATTAGGAGAATGATGTGATGGACACACCCAATATTTGTAGGACGTAGTACTTACGCCTTTGACCGTGAGATTAACTCAAATTGCTATTTCTGACAGATACTTTGATTGCATCAAACGTCATATCTTACATAGTGTGACAATAAAGGTGTCCCTCTCAGGTATCGGAAGGAAGTATGTTGAGGCGAGGGATTAAGAGTGGGATTTGCCAATCCGCATAGCAGGATAAATACTCTGAGCCCACTCGGTGAGATTACATCAATGAGCTTGCAAGCATGTGACTAGGTCACGGGGATGTAATATCACAGACGAGTAAAGAATAGTATTGTCGGTAACGAGATCGGTCTAGGTATCACGATGCCTGAGATCAAGTCTCGGACAAACTAAGTATCGCCTGGCAAAAGGCCTGAGACTCGACGTCTAAGGTTCGAGCGACAAAGTTATTCGTGATACATAGGGACTATCATAGCCATCCAGGTCTCCCTGATAGTCATTGATCGGAGAACGGGTCTCGATCATGTCTGGAGTATTCTTGAACCGCTAAGGTGACACACTTAAGGGGAGTGACGTTTATTTAGATTGGACGTAGAGAAGAAAATAGAGAGAAGAACACCGAAAGTGTTCTGGGCACACCGGAAGTGTTCCGGGTGATATCCGACGGAGTTCGGGGGCCGGAGAAATGTTTTTCGGAGTCGGAATAAATTAAATAATATGTGTTTAATATTAATTAGTGCAATTAATAGTTAAATATATTTTTATTTATTTATTTTCGGATTTTTAGGTAGCCCCAATTCTAAATGGGTCTAACTTGTGGAACACAGGCCCAAATGGGGGGAAACTTCCCCCCTAGTGGGGCGCACCAAGGGAGGTGGCTAGATGGGCCACATGGGGCCCATCTGGGGCCGGCGCACCATGCTGATGCGGCTGGTGTGGGACTCCCACACCGCCCATCTTGCAAGGTTGGCAGCCTCCCTCCACCTATATAAGGAGGTGCCCATGCCTTGGAAAAAGATACCAGAAATTCTCTCTCTCTCATCCGTTTTAGACGTGACTCCGCAAATGGGGTTGCGCACGGGTTGAGGTTTTCTCCACCATATGCACACCGCCATGCTATCGGTTCTTCGGTCCAAGTCTTCTGCTTCCGCTGCTCGGCTGGATCGGAGCCCGGAGGTCGTCATCTTCACCGTATGTGTGTGAAGCCCTGCGAGGCGCCCCATCTGGGGCGCTTGGAGGAGTTTGTCTCCACCACCTTGAGGTCGGCGCCATCGTCGTTATCATCGCGCCGCCTTCATCTTCGTCGCGCCAAGTTCTTCGCGACCTCGAGGTCGGCTACGTCGTCTACTTCGACAACGCTTGTTGTGGGAGCGTAATCCCCGCTATCGGTCTACGAGGGTACGTATATCGATCCCCTCCGTTACGATATATCTGCATAGCAATAGATCTTGGCTAGTTTATGGTTATCGTTGCTAGGAAATTTTTGTTTTCTGTCTATGATTCCCTTCAGTGGTATCAGAGCCGGTCTATGCGTAGATATAGCTGTACGGTTAGAACACATGTTGAATGTGGGCATCGATTCTATAATTGTTACCCTCTCACGTGTACTTGTTCATATCGCGGTATTGTTCGATGAAGCGGCCTGGACCGACTTTACGCGTACTCTTATGCGAGACTGGTTCCGCAACTGACATATGGCTTGTACCATATATGTGGCTGGCGGGTGTCTGTCTCTCTTTAAATAGTTGATATTGCATTTACAATGGAGGGCCCTGAAAGGGGTGTAATAGAGACAATTATTTAATCGCTGTTGTGGTTGTATATTCGTAGGTAAGAACGGTTCTTTTACGAAAGCCCTAGCAACCACGTAAAATATGCAAAAGATAAAGTAGAAAGCGTCTAACTTTATTTTGCAGGGGTAATATGATATGGTCACGGTAAGTTTTATGAATTGTTTATAAACTGTCGGCGCAAAGGAGACCATTGGCGCGAGGACCATATCATGTCGCATTACATTTGATGTTATGTTATTGTGTGCATTTTATATTGTGTGTATATATATGGTTATATATATATTAGTTACACGGCGGTAGTAATATAAGATGATCCCTCTAAAATACCATATAGTGTTCTCCCTTTGGCATGCACCACTGAAAGTTCTACGTTATGAGGCAAGCCGTGACGATCGGGTGTCAGACATATCATCGTTCGCATAAGTGGGTGTAAGACATGTTTGCACACGCATATACGCTGAAGGTTACTATGGCGAGCCTAGCATGTACAGACATGGCCTCAGAACACAGTGACCGAAAGGTTAAGCACGAATCACATAGATGTTGTGATTGACATAGCGATGTCTACCTTTAAAGTTATGCTATCGGCCGTGACGATCGGGGGGTAGCATAGTGGATGAGGATCGTGTAATCACTAAAACGAAGCGAGAGATATTCATTTTGAGTGGGAGTTCTAGTAGTTTTATTTTATTAAAACTTGAACCCATATTTTATTATGAACAAAGTCTTTATGTTTTGCAAAACCTTTGTAGATAATAACCTGTTTGATAGACCTTTTAAACTTAGGTGCTTTCCTGCGATTGAGAAACTTAAAAGGTTGGGTCCAAACTTCATATTTTTTTTATACGATAGCTTGAGGATACTCCTTGTTTAAACCATTAGCTCTATTTGATACAAAACCCGATAGGAGATAGACCCGGAGATTCCGCTAAACAAAAGGATAATTTGGATTATCAAGTTTTGTGCGGATAATTCCATCATAGTCCGGTGTATGCTATGATATCTGCCATAGAGAATGAACTGTGGGTGCATGTTGACAGATCGCGAACATTTGGAATGGTCGCTGAGACTGATGATCTGTATCCACCATAAATCAGGTTTTCTTCTCAACCAAGATGGAAGAGAACACTCGCATTAAAGGAGCACGTGGCAGTCATACTTGATGACATTGGTCATACTTGATGACATTAGTCATACTTGATGACAATGAGACGCCTCGCTCAGCTCGATCACTGGATGACAGACAACGTTGCCAGATGCAAATGGTTTGTCATAGACTATGTCATGCAAGGGGAATCGTTCACCTTTATGAATTCTTGGTTGTGTTGAAAAACCAAGAAGATGAAACGAATCAGCGGGAAGTCATCAATGATGATAGTGTATATATGATATACGAGTTATGAATGTTTTACCTAAACAAGTACTTGCAGCAGTGACTAAGTTTTGATACTATTCATGTTTTATGAAAACGAGATTTTCTGCTTGAGTAGCTTGGAAGGATGAGGAGACAATGTGTGTTGATGATGGCAGGCAATATGTTGTGATGGCCATAAACACTCTCTCTGCATCTATCATTTGGATTAATTTGGATTTGAACAAATTCCGTTTGATCGCTTGTAAGCATGATCATTATAAGTGTGTCTTGCCTCTAGCGAGACAATTATTCATATTTGTCAGTGACAAAATTGTTGTCCTACATTTTATGAGTGATATCTTTAATGATCATACACCGATTATGAATGGAGTATTCTTATATGAATCCAGATGGTAGTAGCTCCCACATTTATAATATTAGTGCCAAAGGATACAAACTTAATAATGACACCACATTATTGTGGCACTAACGTTTTAAGTCATGTCAATGTTATATGCATTAAGAAGCTCCATTCAGATGGATCTCCAAGTCCTTAGATTTGATCTTTTGACACTTGAAAGGTAACTAAGACACCGTTTCAGAAAACGGGCATTTAACTTGTTGATTGTGTGAATCGATGAAGTACTTCAACGTGTAGTGGAAATCATTATTTTGTAAACTTCACCAATGATTTGAGTAGATATGGGCATATCCACTTAATGAAATACTGGTCTGAAAAGTTTGATTAGTTCAAACAAGTTCAGAGTGAAGTAGGAAAATAAACTTAACAAGAAAACCAAATTCCTGCGATACAGATCGAGGAAACAAGGATTTGAGTTATAAGTTTGGCATATCATTGGAAGACTTGTGAAAAGAGTTCCACAAATTACGCCGCAAGGAACATCACAATGTTATGGTGTGTTTTGACGTTGTAATCACACTCTATTGGATAGTGTGTGGTAAATAAAATCTCTTAACCAAATTATTGGGATCATTTGAGTCATATGGTAGAAACAAAACATTCACGTTAGATATAGGGAAACTATCTAAATCCGTGGAGACAATACCATATGAGTGATGGCATGGATTTTAGTCTAGATTGTCGTTTTGATATTTTAGTGTTTTGATATGATCAAATCTAAAACAGATAAATTCATCTTTGTAGTGTATCTAACAAATCAGTTGGATACATTTCTCACGACAAAGGCAAATTTGCTGCCGAAACATACCTTCATCAAGAAATAGTTTCTTGTCCAAGGGTATAAGTGGGAAAGAAAGTAGAGCAAGACGAAGTTAATGAACTTTCTCTCCAGGCATCAGAGTGGCGCAACGAAAACCGTTCCAGTACCGTCGTCCACAACTGGAAGGAGGCTGATGATAATGATCATGATGCTCTGAGCTCATACTAAGATCGTAGGCGTATGAGAATGTGTTCCGCACTGTGTGGTATGACAATCTTGTTATGAACGTCATGTTAATGGAACATGACAAACCTACAAACTACGAAGAAGCGATGGTGAACCTAAGTCCGAGAATTGGCTATGAGCCATAAATAATCCGAGATAAAATCCATGTACGATTACCAAGTAAAGATTTGGGTAAATCTTCTTGATGGGCTCCAGGCCGTTGAGAGTAAATGGAATTTTATGACAAAATAGACACTGACGGAAAGGCAACTGTCTATAAGGATCGATTTGTCGTAAAACAGCTTCGACAAATTCAAAAGTTGACCAAAAGAGATTTTGTCTCAAGTGGCGATGCCTAAATCTGTTTAGGATTGTTCTAGCAATTATTTTCAATTGAGAAATTGATGGATGGATAAAGAAATCGTGTTCCCTAATGACAACATTAAGGAAGAGTTATAATCGGTACAACAAGTAGGTTTTGTTGATCCTAAGGATGCTAGACACATATGCAAACTTCAGTTGTCCATTCATGGGCTGAAGCAAGCATATCGGAGCTGGAATCTTCACTTTGATAATGAGATCAAAGGATTTTGGAGTCGTCCAAAATAGTTGAAGAAACCTGCATTTACAACGAAGTGAGTGGGAGCTAAGTAGCTTTTCTGGATCTTATATGTGAATGGCATATTTGAGTGAGAGCTGAAAGGAAATTCCCTGGTCTTATATACGGATGGCGTATTTAAGTGGGAGCTAAGTGTTATTCCAAACTTTATATGTAATGACATATTGAGAATGATACAGATCCTCTAGTAAAGTATAAATAATTATTTAAGTGATTAAATTTTCTATGAATGAAGTTAAGAGTATTAAGCTTTAAATCTATAATTTGTATAGATCATAAGGGGCTTAATAACATTAGGTCGGAATATTTTCCTAGGTTAAGATTCTGAAATGTTTCAGAATAGAACAAGCGAAGAAAAGTTCTCACTTGTATGACTGGGTAAAATATTAAGATTATCTTGGCATTTCAGCGATAGTTATTGAAAGAAAAGGATGTCCGACATCCTCTATGCCTTAGCCATAGATTCTGTCAGACTGAAAGCTCGACTTGATGTGACCCAAGTTCTTGGTTGAAGAACAGGTTCTAGAGTGATCCCTGGATGGATCAATGAACAAACGTTAAGTATATCCTTCAGTGTCTAAAAGAGAACTGAAGAGATGTTTTCTGGTATAGGGTAAGAGTGTAAAGACAACTTGCTGTAAAAGGTGTTACGATGATGCAAGTTATGACACTGACCCATATGACTAGAAATCTCATATAGGAGAAGTACTTTGTTTTGAAGAAAGACAGGGTTAGCTTGCGAAGTTGCATATGAATGCAATGTCGCATAATCTACATAGGTATATGAATATATGGCTACTTCAGAAGTAGCAAGTGTGATTGGACTGAGCGGTTTTCTCGAGCATGTGTGGTTTCCCTTAATAGGTCTCTCAGACTATTAAGGCCCATGCTACGCGAAATTTCGAGTCTCACTCCATCGACAAACATATATTTCACCATTATCATAAAATACGGGATGATGTCAAACTAGTTGACATAGAAGTGTTGCAAAGCACATACAGATCTCAATGTGGGAAGATCTGTTGACTAAACCTCTTCCACGAGACAAGCATGCACCATATTGCTATAGGTGTTAAGCTTTTACCAAGTTGTAAACTAGATTAATTGGTACTCTAGTGCAAGTGGGAGACTGTTGGAGATATGCCCTAGAGGCAATTAATAAAGATATTTTATTTGTCATATCTCAATTGTTCATAATATGTTTTGTGTCATGCTATAACTGTATTAATCGGAAACATTAATACACGTGTGATACGTAAACAACCAGGTCCCTAGTAGCCTCTATTTAACTAGTCCATTGTGCAATCGATGATCGAGGTTTCCCGATCATGTGACATTTATGTCAATTGACAATGGAGTCAATCATTAGCAGAATAATGTGATGGACACACCCAATATTTGTAAGACGTAGTACTTACGCCTTTGACCGTGAGATCAACTCAAATTGCTATTTCTGAAAGATAATTTGATTGCATCAAACATCATATCTTACATAGTGTGACAATAAAGGTGTCCCTCTCAGGTATCGGAAGGAAGTATGTTGAGGCGAGGGATCAAGAGCGGGATTTGCCAATCCGCATAGCAGGATAGATACTCTGAGCCCACTCGGTGAGATTACATCAATGAGCTTGCAAGCATGTGACTAGGTCACGGGGATGTAATATCACAGACGAGTAAAGAATAGTATTGTCGGTAACGAGATCGGTCTAGGTATCACGATGCCTGAGATCGAGTCTCGGACAAACTAAGTATCGCCTGGCAAAAGGCCTGAGACTCGACGTCTAAGGTTCGAGCGACAAAGTTATTCGTGATGCATAGGGACTATCATAGCCATCCAGGTCTCCCTGATAGTCATTGATCGGATAACGGGTCTCGATCATGTCTGGAGTATTCTTGAACCGCTAAGGTGACACACTTAAGGGGAGTGACGTTTATTTAGATTGGACGTAGAGAAGAAAATAGAGAGAAGAACACCGAAAGTGTTCTGGGCACACCGGAAGTGTTCCGGGTGATATCCGACGGAGTTCGGGGGCCGGAGAAATGTTTTTCGGAGTCGGAATAAATTAAATAATATGTGTTTAATATTAATTAGTGCAATTAATAGTTAAATATATTTTTATTTATTTATTTTCAGATTTTTAGGTAGCCCCAATTCTAAATGGACCTAACTTGTGGAAGAAAGGCCCAAAGGGGGGGAACTTCCCCCCAAGTGGGGCGCACCAAGGGAGGTGGCCGGATGGGCCACATGGGGCCCATCTGGGGCCGGCCCACTGATGACCCACAAGTATAGGGGATCGCAACAGTCTTCGAGGGAAGTAAAACCCAATTTATTGATTCGACACAAGGGGAGCCAAAGAATACTTGAGAGCCTTAACAGCGGAGTTGTCAATTCAGCTGCACCTGTGAATAGTCTTGCTCGACACAGATTATCAGTAGCAACAGTTTTATAGCAGTAGTAGCGGTGAAATAATAGCAGCAGTAAACAGAGACAGCAGTAAACAGTAGGATTAAAACACTGTAGGCATAGGGATGGATGAACGGGCGCTGCATGGATAAGATAGCTCATATAATAATCAAGACATAGGCATTGCAGATAATAATGATAAAGCATCCAAGTACTAAGTAAACGTAGGCATGTGTTCCGTATATAGTCGTACGTGCTCGCAATGAGAAACTTGTACAACATCTTCTGTCCTACCAGCCGGTGGCAGCCGGGCCTCAAGGGAATCTACTGGTAATTAAGGTACTCCTTTTAATAGAGTACCGGAGCAAAGCATTAACACGCAGTGAACACATGTGATCCTCACATCGCAGCCATTCCCCTCGGCTGTCCCAATTATTGTCACTTTGGGACCGCGGGTTCCGGACAACAATATGTGTATACAACTTGCAGGTATGATCAATAAACAGTGCATATCATTATGAAACAATAACATGTTCAGATCTGAAATCATGGCACTCGGGCCCTAGTGACAAGCATTAAGCTCAACAAGTTGCAACAACATCAATAAGTACTAACAACGGATACTGGGCACCATGCCCTAATGATCTTATAGCTTATTACATGAACAATCTCATCCAATCCCTACCATCCCCCTCAGCCTACAGCAGGGAATTACTCACACATGGATGGGGGAAACATGGATGGTCGATGGAGAAGCGTCGGTGATGATGATGGCGATGATCTCCTCCAATTCCCCGTCCCGGCGGAGTGCCAGAACGGAGTTTCTGGTCCCCGAAATAGGTTTCGCGATGGTGGCGGCGTACGGTGATGTTTCTGGATGAAGTGGACGACCCCCCGACGTTTTTAGGTCAGAAGGGTTAAGTAGTCGAAAGGGGGACTCGGGGAGGTGCCCGAGGCCCTCCTCATAGGCTGGCGCGGCAGGCCCTTGGCCGCGCCACCATGTGGTTTGGGCCACTCGTGGCCCATCTCCGCCTCCCCTTCTGGCTCCGTGAGTCTTCTGGTAAAATAGGAGGTTTGCGATCTTTTCTGGTGTTTTTCCCGAAAGTTGACTTTCTGCACAAAAACAAGACACCAGGGCAATTCTGCTGAAAACAGCGTTAGTCCGCATTAGTTGTATTCAAAACACACAAGTTAGAGGTAAAACAATAGCAAAAGTGTTCGGGAAAGTAGATACGTTTTGGACGTATCAACTCCCCCCAAGCTTAGCTTATTGCTTGTCCTCAAGCAATTCAGTTAACAACTGAGTGCGATAAAAGACTTTCATGAACACATTTGCTTCATATGATGCATATATTCTCACTATATGTACAAATGCTTAAGCAATTCAAGATGAGGCAAATGCAAATAATGTCACTCAATAGGCATGTAAACTATGAAAAGATACCAACATACTAATAGCAACAAACATGAAACATATTAATTCACAAGATTGTAATGCTCATAATAGGATATGACAAGATGGTATCTCGCTTGCCCGTTTTTGTACAGCAAAACATAAATGCCCAGGCACCTCTGAAGTTCATGGGAAGACTAGAATCAAAGATATCAAAGATAAAAGCATCAAAGTTATATCATAGTTAACCACATTCTGGGACAAGCATTACACTAAGAATGACAACTATGCTCTCGAGAAAGTGCTCAAAGAAAGGATGGTGACTCAACATGAAAGTAAAAGATTGGCCCTTCGCAGAGGGAAGCAGAGATTATCATGTGCTAGAGCTTTTCATTTTTAAAACAGAAGCAAAATTGTTTTGGGAAGTGTTTGTTGTTGTCAACGAATGGTAGTGGGTACTCTAACCCCCTTGTCAACCAGACTTTCAAGAGCGGCTCCCATGAAGGACGTTATTTCTACCAGCAAGGTAGATCATCCCTCTTCTCTTTTGTTTACACATGTATTTTAGTTTCATTATGGGTGACACTCCCCCCAACCTTTGCTTGCACAAGCCATGGCTAACCGAATCCTCGGGTGCCTTCCAACATTCACATACCATGGAGGAGTGTCTATTGCAAAATTAAGTTGCTTACTGATAAATCAGGGCAAAACATGTGAAGAGAATTATTAATGAAAGTTGTAATTAATTGGGGCTGGGCACCCCGTTGCCAGCTCTTTTTGCAAAATTATTGGATAAGCGGATGTATATGCCACTAGTCCATTGGTGAAAGTCTGTCAGAAGTAAATGACAAGATTGAAAGATAAAACACCACATACTTCCTCATGAGCTATAAAACATTGACACAAATTGAGAAGTACTTTGAAGGTTTTAAAGGTAGCACATGAAAATTTACTTGAATGGTTCGAAATGCCATGCATAGGTATTTATGGTGGACACTTTGGAATAACTTGGTTTTCATGGTTTTGGAAGCACGAGCAGCATTCCCGCTCAGTACAAGTGAAGGCTAGCAATAGACTGGGAAGCGACAATCAAGAGAGCAATAACCGTCATAATCATGCTTGCGACAAAATGAAATTAATTGAGACATAAAAGTGATACAAGAACTCTGAGTCAAAATAAATCATCAAGGCTTAATTGACTTTTGTTTTTCAGTCATACGCATGCATGAGCATGTGCCAAGTCAATTCAAATGAATTCTTCAGAGGAGGATACCACAATGTCATACCCTCTATGAATAGAACAATGCAAGCAAACATCAACATAACATGCTACCACTATTAATAAATTGGGACCGATCATGAGAGAACAAGAACTACTAAGCATCCACTAAATGACATATACCTCACATGAACCAACTAAGCATGCTCACATAGATGAGTATATGTACAAAAATGAAAACAAATGGAGTTCATACCAGCCTCTCACCCCAACTCAAGTTGTTGTAGATCATCCTTATTGCTTTTTCACTTGTGTTGCTTCGAATGATAAGAATGAAAACCAAGCTCCATCGGAGTCACGGATGGCTGTCCAACTCTGAAAACACTATACAAAACCAAAAAGAAACAACAAATATTTTTGGGTTTTCGAGTTTTTGAAACAAGAGCAAAAAGAAACAAACATAAAGCAAAATATTTTTGGATTTTTGAATAACAAACCGAATTTTAAAACTAAGCAAACTAATACTGAAACTTAAAGAAACAAATGAAGAGAAACAACAGAAATATTTTTGGTCTTTTTGTGTTTTGGAATGCAGCAATAAAAGGTAAACAATTAAAAAGAAAGAAAGAAAACTGCAACATGGATATACAAAGTATCGACAAGATATGATATGTAAATGAGTGAGATGTCGATATACCTCCCCCCAAGCTTAGGCTTTTGGCCTAAGTGGAGATCAACCCCATGGTGCCCAGGAAGTGCCACTGTCGTGATATGAGAAGGGTACTCATCCTGGTAAGAGCTGATGACGCTCCAGGTAAGTGACGGTGTAGCCATCCAGGTGCTCTCCTCCTCCTGGTGCTGCTGGTGAAAGCCTCGCACTCTAAGCTGCTCCTCCAACGCCTCCTTGGAGTACGACCACGGTCTCCTGTGTAAAGGGAACAGATCGGCCTGGGGCAAAGGCACTTCATATTCATCCCCGTTAGTAAATAAAACTTTGTAAACAATGTTTCCTAAATGAGAATTAGGTGTGACAAACTGATGGCCTTTCATAGCAGAAATATCAAGTCTGAAAGGGGTTAGCTTCTCATCATTAGGACTAACGGAAAGACCTAGATATGCGATAACTCGTGAAGCAACAATTCCTCCATAAATAGGTCCACTAGCAGCCAAACGGCGAGCAATAAGGGCACCAAGGTTGTAAGCAGTGTTACCATTAAGTGCAGCAGCAAGAAAAGCAAGATGATAATTAGAAATGTTACTGTGTTTTCCCTACCAAGAATGCTAGTAGCAAGATAATAAACGAAATATCTAATGGCAGGGAATTGGATGTTCCTTATCTTGCCGCGCTGAGCGGTGCGGTCATCGTCGTTGGTCACTCCTCGGTAAAGTTCCACAAAGTCTTTGGTGTTCCCTGCAATCTTCTTTGCTGTACCTAAAGGAGCAATATCTATGGCAGCACAAAAGTCTCCCAAGCCCATTGTAACAGGCCTGTCATAAATCTTAAATTGGACAGTAGGCGCATAAGATGAATTCACAAATTTAAAACTCTCAACAAAAGTTTTGGTGAGCCAATAATGTTGGTCGCCCTCATCCTGCATATAAGTGGTTAGGCCAACTCTCTGGATAAGGAACATGAAGTCATCAAGCAACCCTGCATTACGCAAAAACTCCATGCATGGAAAGGATGAAGCATTTGGGATTTGGTCATCCCCTCCATCTCCAATGTTCGGTGCAATGACATCCTCATCATAGGAACGCCTAACTCGAGTAGATGCCCTCAAAGGCCTCCTTGCTCTCTGAGAATCCCTTTCAAACACCTCCCAAAGGTGTGGTTATGCATTTTCCTTTTCTGAAATTTTTAACAAACATTATAAAAATTGATTTTGAGACATACAAATGAGGGGAACTACTATATGAACTTGCTAGAGGACTAAACATGCATCAAAACTGATTATATCAACATAAACAAGCATGCATACTCACTTAACAAGTCACCTACAGCAGCAAAATACTCAAGGTATACTTACTAAACAAAATTCTACTTGGATAAGGAGGAGTCACATACCGGAGAGCAAATGGTCCAAATTTCAGCAACAAAGATGGGCTGAGCAAGGAGATCGAAAAATCTCGAGCAAGAGCAGCAAGAACACGGGTTTGAGCAATGGTGGTGTGTTTGTCGGGAGAGAGAAAGAAATGAGAGGAAGATGGGTGAGTGGAGGGCCAGGTGGGGCCCACACCATGCCACGGCGCGGCCACACCCCTGCCGCGCGGTGGGGTGGTGTGGTGGCATGGTGGGTCCCCCTGGTCAGCTCCAGGCACTCCCACATTCCTCTTTAAAAACTAATATTTATGGTATAATTTTCAGAAATTTTTGAAAACTTTCATTTTGCACATTTTCTGGATATTTAAATAATAAACTTAGAGCAGAAATAGAATTTTATAAAGACCAGTTTCAACTAAAACTTTGCAAGTTCAGTAACACAACAGTAGGTAAAACAAAGTTGAAGAAAGAAATGTTGTTTAGCTCTTTTATGTATGCAAATACATTTGATAGCAAGGTTGATCAAGTCTTGGCACCAAATAAATTTACATGACACAAATGATTTAAACATCATGAACACTCATGTTACCTTGTATTGTATTGATATGGATCCAATCATAATGTTTTGATATCCTTCTTGATGATCATATATAGGGCAATCAATACTTCCCACTTTGATAGTTTTAAAATTGGAGATAGTATTGACTCCATAAATCTTGTCAACTTTCTTGGGGAAATAAACAGTATGTTCTTTATCATTAACATTGAAAGTTACTTTTCCTTTATTGCAATCAATAACAGCACCTGCAGTATTTAGAAAAGGTCTTCCAAGAATAATAGACATATTATCATCTTCAGGCATTTCAAGAACAACAAAATCAGTCAAAATTAAACAATTGTTAGCTACTTGAACAGGGACATCCTCACAAATGCCAACAGGAACAGCAGTAGATTTATCAGCCATTTGCAAAGATATATCAGTAGGTATCAATTTATCAAGATAGAGTCTCTTATAAAGAGAAAAAGGCATAACACTAACTCCTGCTCCCAAATCACATAAGCAGTTCTAACATAATTATTCTTGATGGAGCAAGGGATGGTTGGTATACCTGGATCTCCAAGCTTCTTAGGAACCTTGCCATTGAAAGAATAATTAGCAAGCATAGTAGAAATTTCCTCATTAGGAATTTTCCTTTTGTTAGAAACAATATCTTTCATATACTTTGAGTAAGGAGGCAATTTAATAGCATCAGTCAAAGGAATTTGCAAAAACAAGGGTTTCATCCATTCACAGAATTTATTATAATGTTCTTCTTCCTTTGATTTTAGTTTCTTAGTTGGAAAAGGCATTTGCTTTTGAACCCAAGGTTCCCTTTCATTACCATGTTTCTTAGCAATGAAATCTTCCTTAGTGTACTTTGTGTTTTTAGTATGCTTTTCAGGTTCCT
Organism: Poa pratensis; assembly: GCA_947311845.1. Classification (NCBI taxonomy): domain Eukaryota; kingdom Viridiplantae; phylum Streptophyta; class Magnoliopsida; order Poales; family Poaceae; genus Poa; species Poa pratensis. Next base: position 35,793,568 of record CAMZMU010000036.1, on the reverse strand, counting down.
TTTCACTAACTTCTTTATCAAGAGCATCATTTTTATCCTTATCACTATCAAGTTCATTACCACTTTCAGTTTCAGCATCAGAGATAGATATACTATTAGGATCATTAACAGTTTCAGAGGATTCTACAACATTTTTATGTTTCTTCTTCTTCTTTTTCTTAGAAGGAGAAACTGGATTTTCAGCTAGTTGAGAATCTTGTTCAATTCTTTTAGGATGTCCCTCAGGATATAAAGGATCCTGAGTATGAGCTCCACTTCTAGTGCTAACATAGACAGGTTTTAATTTTTCCTTAGAAGCATTGGCTAACATGTCTTGTTGCACTTTAGTGAGTTGATCAATTTGAGTTTGAACCATATGGAAATGTTTAATAAGCATCTTAACATCATTGGAGGTTCTCTCCACAATATCATGCAACTTACTAATAGCTAGAGAATTTTCATGCAAATGATTCTCTACTCTCATATTAAAATTATCTTGCTTAATAACATAATTATCAAATTCATCTAAGCATTGATCAGGTGGTTTAGAGTAGGGAATATCTCCTTCATCGAACCTGTGGAGAGAGTGAACCTCAATTATGGATGGATGAGGAATTGGCTTACACAAATCTTCAATAGGTGGAAGGTTCTTCACATCTTCAGATTTAATACCCTTCTCAATGAGAGTCTTCTTGGCTCCCTCATTGTTTCATCATTCAATTCAATCATACCTCCCCTCTTCTTTGATATTGGTGTCGGTGTAGGTGTGGGGGTCGGCGCAGGTAAGTCCAATCATCATAATTCTGGCTGATTTTAGCCAATAATTCTTCAGCTTCTTCAGGGGTTCTTTTCCTGAAAACACAACTAGCACAACTATCCAGATATGCTCTAGATTCAATAGTTAGTCCACTGTAAAATATATCAAGTAGATCATGCTTTTCCAAATCATGTCCAGGCCGAGCTCTGATAAGAGAGCAAAACCTTGTCCATGCCTCTGGAAGTTTCTCTTCATCTTCCTGGTCAAAGTTATAAATTCTTTGCAAAGCATCATGTTTAGCACTAGCAGGGAAATATTTCTGAAAGAAAACATCAAGCAAACCAGTAGGACTAGTAATAGAACCAGGAGACAAGTTGTTATACCAAGCTTTAGCATCATCTTTTAATGAGAAAGGAAAAATCTTAGCAACAAAGTAGCTACGCTTCTTAATATCATCAGAAAATAAGCCACTCAAAGTAGAGAGCTCATTCATGTGCTCTACAGCACTTTCACTCTTAGTGCCACAAAAAGGAGTTTTCTCAACAATAGATATATGAGATAAATCAAGAGAAAAATCATAATCCTTATCTTTAATGTTTATAGGAGAAGTGGCAAACTTAGGATCAGGTGACAACTTGTATTTAACAGCATGTTGTGCAAGAAAATTTCTCATATTACTTGCACCAGTAGTAGCATTACATTTATCAATAAAATCATCATCAAGTTCCACATAAGTTTCATCAGGATCATCATCACAAGTATAATCCCTTAACTCAGGTGAATAAACAGGAGTAGTAGGACTTCCATTAGGTGTTCTAGTATTTTCAAGTTGTTTAGACTTAGCAATAGCAGCATCTAAAAGTGGACCTAATGAAATATTCTCATCAATCACAGTAGAAGCATCATCAACATTATCAGAGGCAATTTCAGATTCAGCAGTAGTACCAACACGTGAAGATTGTGGTGGTGTAACAAGTTGACTCAATACAGATGGTGAGTCAAGAGCAGCAGAGGTACTAAGTGTCGTACCTTTTCTTGTAGTGGAGGGCAATACATGGACCCTCTCATCACGAGCTTTACCCATGATGAATAAATTTCAGCGAGCAGTATAGATCACAAGTGAACTCCCAAATAAAGCTATGCTCCCCGGCAACGGCGCCAGAAAATAGTCTTGATGACCCACAAGTATAGGGGATCGCAACAGTCTTCGAGGGAAGTAAAACCCAATTTATTGATTCGACACAAGGGGAGCCAAAGAATACTTGAGAGCCTTAACAGCGGAGTTGTCAATTCAGCTGCACCTGTGAATAGTCTTGCTCGACACAGATTATCAGTAGCAACAGTTTTATAGCAGTAGTAGCGGTGAAATAATAGCAGCAGTAAACAGAGACAGCAGTAAACAGTAGGATTAAAACACTGTAGGCATAGGGATGGATGAACGGGCGCTGCATGGATAAGATAGCTCATATAATAATCAAGACATAGGCATTGCAGATAATAATGATAAAGCATCCAAGTACTAAGTAAACGTAGGCATGTGTTCCGTATATAGTCGTACGTGCTCGCAATGAGAAACTTGTACAACATCTTCTGTCCTACCAGCCGGTGGCAGCCGGGCCTCAAGGGAATCTACTGGTAATTAAGGTACTCCTTTTAATAGAGTACCGGAGCAAAGCATTAACACGCAGTGAACACATGTGATCCTCACATCGCAGCCATTCCCCTCGGCTGTCCCAATTATTGTCACTTTGGGACCGCGGGTTCCGGACAACAATATGTGTATACAACTTGCAGGTATGATCAATAAACAGTGCATATCATTATGAAACAATAACATGTTCAGATCTGAAATCATGGCACTCGGGCCCTAGTGACAAGCATTAAGCTCAACAAGTTGCAACAACATCAATAAGTACTAACAACGGATACTGGGCACCATGCCCTAATGATCTTATAGCTTATTACATGAACAATCTCATCCAATCCCTACCATCCCCCTCAGCCTACAGCAGGGAATTACTCACACATGGATGGGGGAAACATGGATGGTCGATGGAGAAGCGTCGGTGATGATGATGGCGATGATCTCCTCCAATTCCCCGTCCCGGCGGAGTGCCAGAACGGAGTTTCTGGTCCCCGAAATAGGTTTCGCGATGGTGGCGGCGTACGGTGATGTTTCTGGATGAAGTGGACGACCCCCCGACGTTTTTAGGTCAGAAGGGTTAAGTAGTCGAAAGGGGGACTCGGGGAGGTGCCCGAGGCACCCTCCTCATAGGCTGGCGCGGCAGGCCCTTGGCCGCGCCACCATGTGGTTTGGGCCACTCGTGGCCCATCTCCGCCTCCCCTTCTGGCTCCGTGAGTCTTCTGGTAAAATAGGAGGTTTGCGATCTTTTCTGGTGTTTTTCCCGAAAGTTGACTTTCTGCACAAAAACAAGACACCAGGGCAATTCTGCTGAAAACAGCGTTAGTCCGCATTAGTTGTATTCAAAACACACAAGTTAGAGGTAAAACAATAGCAAAAGTGTTCGGGAAAGTAGATACGTTTTGGACGTATCACCCACCATGCTGGTGCGGCTGGTGTGGGATTTAGTCATCCCACACCGCCCATCAAGCAAGGTTGGCAGCCTCCCTCCACCTATAAGGAGGTGCCCATGCCTTGGAAAAAGATACCAGAAATTCTCTCTCTCTATCATCGTTTTAGACGTGACTCCACAATTGGGGTTGCGCACGAGTTGAGGTTTTCTCCACCATATGCACACCGCCGTGCTATCGGTTCTTCGGTCCAAGTCTTCTGCTTCTGCTGCTCGGCTGGATCGGAGCCCGGAGGTCGTCATCTTCACCGTATGTGTGTGAAGCCCTGCGAGGCGCCCCATTTGGGGCGCTTGGAGGAGTTCGTCTCCACCACCTTGAGGTCGGCGCCATCGTCCTCATCATCGCGCTGCCTTCATATTCGTCGCACCAAGTTCTTCGCGACCTCGAGGTCGGCTACGTCGTCTACTTCGACAATGCTTGTTGCGGGAGCGTAATCCCCGCTATCGGTCTACGAGGGTACGTATATCGATCCCTTCCGTTACGGTATATCTGCATAGAAATAGATCTTGGCTTGTTTATGGTTATCGTTGCTAGGATTTTTTTTATCTATGATTCCCTTCACTAATGACATACTGAAACTTGTTGATAAAACCATGTACTAGACAGATAGTAGAAACATCTACACAAATCACTAGTACGGCAGACAAGGAAATAATCAAGAGAGGGATAAGCATATTATACCCTCCAGTAGGCCAGTTGGCCGCAACAACGGAGGCGGTAGCCTCGTCGGCGATCCTATTGTCAGCAGCAGCCTTTTCGATGTCGGCGTCGGTGGCCATGGCGATGAGGAAGGCGGCGCAAACGTAGTTGATGCAGACGAACGGAGGTGAGCAGTCGCGTAGGAAACGCTCCCCAAAAACCTAATCGACCCTCTCCCGTACATGATGTGGAGAGGCGGGGTTTCGGAGGCCTGCTCCCGGCAACCGTGTACGCGGTGGATGGGATGGGATCACCGGTGGCAGCAACAGAGAGAGGAACGATATTGGCAGCGCAAGCAGATGTGATCTGTTATGTGTCTTTTCTGGAGAGGAGCGACCTCTCTAATATAGACACAGAGGCAGGCGAGAGGTCCAACGAAAACACACACAATGAATCACAATGAATTCTGGTAACGTCCGTACTTAAGACAAAACGTTTCAGCTCGTATTCATTTCGCATTCATTTTCCATTAAGACAGAAACGTTTCAGTTGACCGTTCATATTCCATTCCTGCGTGACAAAAAGAATACATCGGCTCGGCGAGATTCCCGCAACCTGCGACGCGTCGTCACGAGGCGTGGCGTGGTGGGCGGTGGAGGAGCGCGCGTGTGTAGCACCTCCCTTCTCTTCACAACCAACACCTCATACCTGTGGGAGAAGAGCTCACCTTATAAGTTTTTGTACATCTCTCCCAACTAGCCATGTGGGACTAAACATCCACCACTTGCCATGACAGCATGGGCCTTTAGGGATTTTTCTTAAATTGTTAGATGGGCCTAAAGCCCACCCTATATTTTCAACAATCCCCCACCAGATCCCAAAGACGTACCCATGATGTTGTCTTCTGTTCCAAACACTGTTTTGATATACCAGTATTTTTAGTGGAGACCCGTTATGGTTGAACATCCATCTAGAGCAAATAGCTACACTCCTTCACAACTGACAATGAACTATGCCTTGAATTGTTAATTTGGCGTAAACCAGTTTCACAAAATGTCTTACTAGTACTAGGTTGCCGAAGGCTGACCCCTCAGGTGGAGCATATTAGTCACACTCCTGACCTATTCATGAACTTACTAGAGATCAACCCAATCTCATAGACTGACCAGCAGTCAGGTTCATATAGGTGTGTTCCTCCAAAGATTGCTCTGTAGGATAGCATCTTTCTTATACAAAGCCTTGGAACACATTAAGACAAATGTCAACCTGCCATACAGTTACCGAGAGTAGTGCATCTCCAACGGAGTGGGTTAGTAAAGTTACTCTCCTTAGTTAACAACTAGCTTGTTTTCCCAGGTCCTACTTCACGGGATCTCCGATCACGTAGTTTGGGTTACTACCATGGCAACTCATGTGGGTTTCATACCCATCTCCCTCGATGCATTTTCTATCACAACACGTCATAGCCCTTTAGTAAAGGGATATGCCAGATTCTTAGCTGACTGGATATAATCCAACGCTATTACTCCGGAGTTTCTCAAATGTCTGACAGCTTTTAATCTCATTCTTATATGTTTGTTGGACTGCATGTTGTCCTTTAAACTCTTGACCTTGGTAATCATTGTCTGATTGTCACAGTTCATAAGGATAGCCGGTACTGGCTTTTCAACCACTGGCAAGTCCATCAAAAGATCTCGAAGCCATCCTGCTTCGACACCAGATGTGTACAATGCTGTTAATTCTGCTTCCATTGTTGATCTCGTCAGGATCATTTGCTTGCAAGAATTTCAGGAAAAAACACCACCTCCAAGGGTAAACACATAACCCGTTGTGCCTTTCATCTCATCAGCATCAGAGATCCAATTCGCATCACAATACCCTTCAAGCACTGATGGGCTTCCAGTATAGTGAAGTCCATAGTTCACAGTACCTTTTAGGTAACGCATAATTCTTTCGACAACATGCCAACGCACATCACCCGGATTGGAAACAAACCGGCTCAGTTTGCACACAGCAAACATGATGTCAGGCCTTGTAGCGCTAGCTAGGTACATGAGTGAACCAATTACTTGAGAGTATCTCAGCTGGTCCTTAGCTGTGCCTTTGAATTTTCGAATTTGCACACTAGGATCATATGGTGTTGTAGAAGTTTTGCAGTCTGAATATCCAAAACGACTCAAAATCTTCTCAACATAATGGGATTGCAAAAGAGTGATCCCACCCTCATTATCCTCAATAGCTTGATGTTCAAAATAACATCAGCCACACCAAGGTCCTTCATCTCAAAGTTCTGAGATAAAAATGATTTAACCTCCTTAATAACTTTGAGGTTGGTCCCAAATATCAGTATGTCATCAACATATGATACAAGCACAGTATAACTCCTTCGCCCCCACCATGGCGATAGTATACGCATTTGTCAGCTTCATTAACAACAAAACCAATAGAGGTTAAAATTGTATTGAACTTCTCATGCCATTGCTTAGGTGCTTGTTTTAGGCCATATAAAGATTTCACTAACTTACATATCTTTTCTTCCTGATCATCTAATACAAAGCCATCTGGTTGTTGCATGTAGATTTCCTCATCTAGCTCTCGTTCAGGAAAGCCGTCTTAACATCCATTTGGTGGACGAGAAGACCATGTGAGGCCGCCAAAGAGAGTAATACTCGTATGGTGGTTAGTCTGGCCACAGGTGAATAAGTATCGAAGAAATCTTCCTCTTCTTTCTAGGAATATCCCTTGGCCACAAGCCTAGCCTTGTACTTTTCAATTGTACCATTGGGGCTAAGCTTCTTTTTGAACACCCACTTACATCCCAATGGTTTACAGCCATAGGGACGTTCAGTAATTTCCCATGTCTCGTTAGCCATGATGGAGTCCATCTCGCTACGGACTGCTTCTTTCCAGTAATCAACATCCGGGGATGCATAAGCTTCTGAAATAAAAGTGCGAGTGTCATCCACAAGGTACACAAGGAAATCATCACCAAAGGACTTTGCAGTCCTCTGTCTCTTGCCCCTACCAAGGGTTTCCTTGTCATCATCCTCAGGATTGTCATCATGTGTTTGTTAAAATATTCCATAGGAATGGCAGGTTCAGGAGTCTCCTCAGATTCCTGTCTAGAAGTGCATTGCATATCTCTCATAGGAAAAATATCCTCAAAGAATGTAGCATCTTCAGCCTCCATAATTGTATCGACCTTCACGTCAGGTACCTCAGATTTCACTACTAGAAATCTATAGCCGACGCTATTCTTAGCGTAGCCCAAATTAACACAGTCCACGGTCTTTGGTCCAAGCTTACGCTTTTTGGGGATCGGCACGTTGATTTTCGCCAAGCAACCCCAAGTACGCAAGTTTGAGAGTGTCGCTCTTCTCTTCTCCCATTGCTCATAGGGAGTGATCTCATTGTCTTTTGTCGGAACTTAATTCAGGACATGACATGACGTCAATATAGCCTCCCCCCACCATGCCTTGGATAAACCCGATGTATCTAACATGGCATTAACCAAATCTGTTAGAGTACGGTTTTTCTGTTCAGCAACCCCATTTGACTGGGGTGAATAGGGAGGCGTCCTCTCATGAATAATGTTGTGTTCCGCACAAAAAGAATCAAACTCATTGGAGTACTCTCCACCGTGATCTGACCGGATTCGTTTAATTTTCTTTTCAAGTTGATTCTCAACTACTGCCTTATAGATTTTAAAGTAGTGTAGAGCCTCATCTTTAATGCTTAACAAATATACATAGCAATATATAGTGGAATCATGTATAAGCGTCATGAAGTATCTTTTTCCTCCTTTAGTCAACACATCATTCATCTCACAAAGATCAGAATGTATGAGTTCTAGCGGTGCCAGGTGTCTCTCCTCCGCAACTTTATGGGGCTTGCGAGGTTGCTTTGCTTGCACACATGAATGACACTTAGAACCTTTGGCTAAAGTGAAACTCGGGATTAAATTCAATTTTGCTAGTCGCGTCATACAACCGAAACGAATGTGACAAAGACGTGAATGCCAAACTTCTATTTCTTTAACATTTGAATGAAATATTGTTCACGACTTTATTACAAAAATCAGCGAGGGAAAAGCGGAACAAGCCTCCGCATTCATAACCTTTTCCAACAAATAGTCCATATTTCGTAACAACTACTTTATTAGACTCGAAGACCAACTTAAACCCTTCTCGACATAGAAGGGAGCCACTAACGAGATTCTTCTTGATGACGGGGAGCTGCACGTTCTTGAGCTGCACGATCCTTCCCGGAGTAAACTTCAGATCGACCATGCCAACACCAAGAACTGAAGCACTTGCGCCATTCCCCATCAGTACAGATCCGTTCCCTGTGACCTGATAAGAAGAAAACAATGAGATGTCAGCACATACATGGATATTTGTACCCGTGTCAATCCACCAATCGTTAGACTGACAAACTGAAAATACAGTAAACAAATTACCGTACCCAGATGCTCCATTCTCATTGTTGCTCACAACCAGGTTGACAGACTTGGAGTCATGTCCTGGTTTCTTGAACATCTTTGGGCACTTGGGGGACCAATGTTCCTCTGAACCACATGTGAAGCAGGCTCCTTTCTTCTTATCCTTGTTGAAGGGCTTCTTACCCTTCTTGAAGTCGGTATTCTGTTGGACACCAGGTTTCCCTTGGGCTTGTGGAAGTTGGAGTTTTTCTGTACAAAATTAGCGACAGAAGTTCCCTCGGTCCCTTTTTCGTGCGAGTCCTTTGCTCTCGAATTCTGCTCGACACTCAGATGGTCGATGACATCCTCAACTAAGAATTCACGCCTCTGGCGTTTCAGAGTAGTAGCAAAGTTCATCCAGTAATTAGGCAGCTTAGCGATTATGCATCCCGCGACAAATTTGCCCGGTAGCACACACTTGAGAAGCTCAAGCTCCTTAGCGATGCACTGTATCTCATGAGCTTGTTCCAATACAGAACAGTTTTCAACCATCTTGTAATCGTGGAACTGATCTATAGTGTACATCCCGCTTCCAGCATCGGTTGCGCCGAATTTAGATTCGAGCGCCTCCCACAAGTCCTTGGCAATCCGCACATGTAAATATGCATCAACCAACTTATCTCCGATCACGCTCAGAACGACTCCAACAAAGACAACGGTGGCATCCCTGAACGCCTTCTCCTGTTCAGCAGCAATCGTTCCAGTGGGAGTTACACCGGCGACCCAGAACACGTTCATCGCCGTGAGCCATAAGGTGGTTTTGCTTGCCAACGCTTAAAAAAAGTCCTCGTAAACGGAGTTGGTTTCAGTGCAGCAGCAAAACCATGGATCAAAAATTGCCTACACATATTAGGTTTTTGGAATGTTGAGTATTTAAGCAATTCTTCGATTAAATTAATCAAAGAATAAATCATGAACATGACGTGACCAGTGCTAATGACATACTAAAACTTGATGATAAAACCATGTACTAGACAGATAGTAGAAACATCTACACAAATCACTGGTATGGCAGACAAGGAAATAATCAAGAGAGGGATAAGCATATTATACCCTCCAGTAGGCCAGTTGGCCGCAGCAGCGGAGGCGGTAGCCTCGTCGGTGATCCTCTTGTCAGCAACAGCCTTCTCGATGTCGGCGTCGGTGGCCATGGCGATGAGGAAGGCGGCGCAGACGTAGTTGATGCAGATGTAGTTGATGCAGACGAACGGAGGTGAGCAGTCGCGTAGGAAACGCTCCCCAAAAACCTAATCGCCTCTCTCCCGTACAGGATGTGGAGAGGTGGGGTTTCGGAGGCCTGCTCTCCCGACAACCGTGTACGCGGTGGACGGGATGGGAACACCGGTGGCAGCAACAGAGAGAGGAACGATGGTGGCGGCGCGAGCAGATGTGATTTGTTATGTGTCTTTTCTAGAGAGGAGCGACCTCTCTAATATAGACACAGAGGCAAGCGAGTGGTCCAACGGAAACGCACGCAATGAATAACAATGAATTCTGGTAATGTCCGTACTTAAGACAAAACGTTTCAGCTCATATTCATTTCACATTTATTTTCCATTAAGACAAAAACATTTCAGTTGACCGTTCATATTCCATTCCTGTGTGACAAAAAGAATACATCGGCTCGGCGAGATTCCCGCAACCTGCAGCGCGGCGCGTCGTGACGAGGGGACGTAGGAGGAGCGCGCGTGTGGAGCACCTCTCTTCTCTTCACAACCAACACCTCATACCTGTGAGAGAAGAGCTCACCTTATAAGTTGGTGTACATCTCTCCCAACTAGCCATGTGGGACTAAACATCCACCACTTGCCATGACAGCATGGGTCTTTAGAGATTTTTCTGAAATTGTTAGATGGGCCTAAAGTCCACCCTCTATTTTCAACATGTTCTAGTTGGACAGTCAAGATCAATTTCTGCCCAAATAGACCGAGTGCTTCTCAGGGGAAACTTACCTTTTCAGGGGAACAAGGCGGGTGGGATTTCTTAAGTAGCTTCTATAATGAGCTTATAAAGAAAAGAAAAAAGATAAACACTACATGTAAAGAGGACTTTTGAAACACCGAAATAAGTTTTAGTTATGCTAGCTTCTTTTAAAATGCACATAGTTTATGAAAACTTCAAATTGTGCCCGAGCTCCATGTGGCCCGATTTTTAATTTGTTTGACAACTTTAATCCTTTACTTTTTTTTATAACGAATGTCATGTACATATGGATGTCTATTTCCTTTTAGAAGTTTCATCGAATTATGTTTTCATTTCCGGCCTACGCAAAAAAGGCAAATGTGAATGGCAAAAGTTGAATTTTATTGCCTACTTACAAGAACATTTTTTGTGATTTCGTGTATATCTTGTACGTTCGCAGAAATCATGTTCTTTTATCTGTACAAAAAAAATCATATCTTTAGAACTCTTAAATACAGATGTTTATTTTTGAAAAACACCGGGTTACATGTGTACATATATCCGCACTCTGCCATATGAAATAAGAAAGGATGAGGCGGATGCATGTCTGAAATTTATGTAATTTCAATCTATTTAATATTTGTTTGCCGGCTGCTAGAAAAATTGTTAGCATCATATTTTATTAATTGCCAACTATGCCTCCTGTTAAGTATTGGATTAATGTATTGCCTTTCTTTTCTAACAAATGATTCAGAATTAGGTGCACATATATATCAAAGAAAATTCAGTTTTGGTGTCGGACTAATTGATTAGTCATGCACGGACCTGCATGCTGCTTTACTAAGGAGGATATATAGTTTGATCGACCCCACACAAAATGCTGCAAAAGTAACTAATAATGACGAGTCAGGACAGAAATAAAACTTTTCATGACTCATGGAGGAATTCTCCGAAAGTTCAGTTAGCGTACAAGAAGGGCAATGATATCAGACGAGAAATCTTCCTTGTTAAAAATATAATGAAGTTCCATTGACAAGAAGAAAAATATTCTAATTATTGAGTGCCAAACCTTTCAAGTTCAAAGAGTTGTTTTTTCCGCTTGATATATGGTATGTTGAGCATAGCGCTAATATGCGACATACATTGGGTTTATGTAGGGCCCTTTTTTCTTTTTCATGGAAGTATGGAACACAACTTACTCATTTCGCCATAAGCTAGTTTGCTCGGCTAGCTCCGATGAAACTGTAATATGAAAAGTTCGTAATCATGGCTGTCCGCCGGCGCCGTCTCCCAATGGACCAGCAGTAGTCACGCGTTATTTTACTTTTCCATGCGTGTCGAGAATTATGAGTTCTAATAATCTAGTAATCGATCTGCTTTTCCTTGTGCTTTGGAACAAAGTTAGATTTACAACGTGGTCTCGGCGCGTGATGCTTTTAGTTGTGCGCATTATCTCTAGCTTCCATAGGATGAATTTTCTCTCTTCTTTTTGCTTGGACTAAGCATACATGCGTAATGCACCACCAATGATACGACAGGAGTCACCACGCTCAACTAATTCCGTTAGTTACCACATCTCTTTTATAACTACTTATCCATTCGTCAATTATGACTTGTATGAGTGGGTTGTTACCACAACACTAGACCACTAGGTAAATTAGTAAGTACGAGGTGTTACTCCCTCTGTCCCACAACGTCAGGCACAGTTTTGATTGTTTATGATTACTATTTATCCAACAATTAGACTATCGAACTGCTTATTAACATATTTATATCAACATATTTGCACTGAAAGTACTCTCTCGCAAAAAAGTATACTAAAGTTACATAGATATGAATTATGATTGTAAATTGGCAAACTTGCACAGCCGGCGGCACATCGGCGAATTAGGAAACACCTACAACCACAAGTGGTAACTGAAACACCAACACAGTTTGACTTTCGACAACACATGGCCACACCCGCAATAAAAATGCCTATATGCACCAATCGATGCATAGACAAGGGTCTTCATCCTAAAAAAGAAAACCCCGAGAAAACCATCCATGGTCGCGGGGAATAAGGGGCACCCACTTGTGTGTGAAAAGATACACAGTGTCACAAGGGCAGATGAGGCTAGCCCTCACCAAACGAGGCGCCAGAGAACATGGTAGTGACAACACCCATTCACCGAGGTCACAAACCAAACGCTACTAATATGCAGTGGCGGAGCCAGCACTATGGAGTTGGGTTCAGCTGAAACCAACGAAATTTTGTTAATGCTATAGTAAATCATTGGTTGTGAAAGAAAAAATAGTACTGAACCCATGTAATATATGAAGATGAATCCATCAAATATTTTGGCTAGCTTTGCCCCTTCTAATATGTGGGTCCGAGTCCGTTAGTGACCGCAGTCGGTGAAGAAAAACCCGCTGATGGACGTCGTGCTTTTCAATGGTGATAAAACTCAAAATAGTATAAGTTGGACCAGGTCGTGCTCGATGGTTGTAATGATTGTCGCTCAACGTCTCTCCGGGTGGCCAAATTCGAATCACTTGACGCCACTGCACGTAGATCATCATGTAGCTTCCTTGATGCAGCTACATAGATCCACCCTAGCGAATGTCAACCTCCCAGACTCAATCACGCATCAATTAGATCTGCACACATAGAACTAACAACACCGCGTAGAACATCATGGAAGGGCGCTGCCTCCATCAGGATCCCTCGAAGAGGAAACCTTTCGGAGCTGAAGCGCCAGACCCGTATGCCCTCTTGCGCCGACACACACGGCCAAGTACCCCTCCAACACCGACGCACTAAAGGATGATGATGATGATGTGTGTGGTGATGATGGAGGAGGTGCGTACCAGGAGATGACATGGAGGGGTAGGGTGGGGGGTGATGGTTGAGGTGGACATGTTAGAGTTGCGGTGGAGATGGATGGGCAGGGCGCTGTATCTAGCGACGGGTGCATGTTAATTTATATGATCTATTTTGATGCAACACAAATAATTCGAGAAAGGAGATTGTGGTCCAACTCATGACAAACATGATTTCTTTCTTCAAAGATGGGTACATGCCCCCTTGTTTCCGGAAACAAGATGAAAACAAGGACCGAAAATATCACCGTTGAAGCATAACAGAGAACCAAACTTCACAAGTTTAAACATGAAGCATGCTACTAACTGTTATAAAGGGGTAATTAATTATCCGGTGATTACCGTCATCCACCAAAAGGCACTAGCTAATTAAATATATTTTCAAAGCATTAATGAACTACCTAAAATACACCTCTAATTATCCTAAACTAAGTAGCATCTAGCCTAGATCTAACTAAGCATAGTACGGTGGATATACACACTACCTCTGTCATCAATACAACCATCTCCTCGGCGTGCATGTGCTAGAGCCTAGAGCTCGAGCTTATGTACGGAGTACATCTATCTTTGTCCTGTTTCCTCCTAGTCCGCTTGATATAAGATATGTTGAGCACACCGCTAATATGCGACATACATTGGGATCGTGGAGAGTGATCCTGATGTTGGTATGGTGTTTGATCAACAGTGGGGCTATAAGGGCCTTCTGGCCGAGGCACAACTGGACGTTTCAGCCGAGTTAGGTAATTTCTCGCCATGCATCGGCAGAAAATTTTGTTACAAACGATAGCAAAGAAACGATGAAGTGCGGAACGATCAAACCAATGGGGACACAAGATTTTAACGTGGAAAACCCCTCCAACAATGGAGGAGAAAAAACCACGGGCGCCAGCCAGCAATACTTCACTATATCGGGTGAGTTTACAAACGCCGTGAGTTTACAATGGTGGCATAAAACCTTAGGTCGGCTGCAGTCCGACCCGGAAACAATCCGATCCGTACCCTAGGTCGGCTGTTGTTTCCGAGGCGCTCCGCTCTCCTTCGTCACAAGTTGGACTTCATCAGTATAAACGAATTTGGATCACCATAAAACAACACTCCACCTTGAGACAAATTCCATCTTGTAGCATGAACGAGAACTTCACCCTGAAACAACAAAGAAAACACCTTCGGCGCCAAATAGCCTCTTGAACTAGACAGTGATACCAACTAAGCCCGAGCAAAGCTCGAACTTAGTAACAGGAACTGGCTTTGTCATCATATCAGCAGGATTATCATGAGTACTTATCTTGCATAACTTCAGCTTACCTTTTGCAACAACATCACGCACATAATGATATTTGACGTCAATGTGCTTTGTTCTCTCATGGAACATCTGATCCTTAGTAAGGTAAATAGCACTTTGACTGTCACAAAACAGGTTAATACAAGTATCATCTCCACAAAGCTCAGTAAACAAACCTTTCAGCCAAACCGATTCTTTACATGATTCAGCAATAGCCATGTACTCTGCTTCAGTGGTAGACTGGGCAACAACGGATTGCAACGTTGCCCTCCAACTCACGGCACAACCACCAAGCGTGAACACATAACCTGTGAGGGATCTCCTCTTATCCAAATCGGCAGCAAAATCTGAATCCACATAGCCTACGAGTCCCTCATCAGTCTTGCCAAACTTGAGGCAAGCATTGGATGTGCCACGAAGGTATCTGAAAATCCACTGAACAGCCTTCCAATGTTCTTTACCAGGATTAGCCATATATCTACCGGCGGCTTACAAGATGTATATATGGTGGCATAAAACCCTAGGTCGGCTGCAGTCCTTCGTCACAAGTTGGCCTTCATCAGTATAAACGAATTTGGATCACCATAAAACAACAAATTTGTGATGAAACAACTCATCACCAACTGCAAAATAATCAAGTCGAACACTTGTGTATGCTCAAAGGTAACCAAAAGATCGAATGTCATGTTGTTTTTTGGAACTTACCGAATTTTATTTTTGATTTGAATTATTTTAATAAACTATACTAATGTTTAAATAATTGTTGAACTAACAATCCAGTTTTATGAAATTTTGATAGAAATATAAATATATTGATAAAATAAGCTAAAAATAAATTGGCCGGCCATTTGGGGATGCCGCTCGGGGCAGCCGTCCCAATAGCGGTGGACATGTGTCTGACACCCCAAAAGAATACACTTTTTAAGAGTGCCGAGACACATTTTCAGTACCGCCGGTGGAAATGCTCTCAACTAAACAAACTGCGGTCTCTCGTTCCCCTCCCCACCTACAGTAAAAGGAGAGGAGAAATAGAGTACGCCGAGTTTTCCGCCGGCGATTCCGCCGCCCTCCTCTCTCTCGTCGGCCTCTGCGCCGTCGGAGAGGGGAGGGGTAGGATCTCCGGCCGGATCTGTGTACAGGTAGTCTAGGTTTAGCTGCTTGTTAGGGTTTCGCCGTGGGGTGCGGCTGATGTCGCCGCCGATGCGAAAAAGCTTCGCCGTGTCTCCGTTTCGACGGCGTCGGATGCGGCGCCGTGGAGATGCGAAGCTGCTGTGTCCAGGGTGGTCGTCGACGCGGCGGCGGCCTCGCCAGGGACTTCTTGGACCTTCTCTTCGTCCGCGACATGGTGGTGTCGTCTCCAACGCTGCCTGGAAGATGAAGGTGCAGATGCAGGTACTACGGCCGTCGGTTCGCTGGTGGCGTGGTCCGTGCTAGGTGGAAGGTCTGCGGCAGGCAGATCTGGTCATGCTCCTCGTCTTCGATGACGGGAGGAGCCGGGTCTGGAGGAAGAGGATGAGCCCGGGGAAGATCCCCGACCCGCGCGCCACAGCGATAGGTGGGTGCCTTTGGTACTCCTTCTGGAGGTTCACAAAACCGTTCCGGCGATGGGGCTCCCTCTTCCTCGGGAGTGTTGGACGGCGCTTCTCGGCCTCGTCGTGCTTCACGGCATCGGCGGCGAGCGGCGGCTCGAGTCTGGAGTTGCAGACCTCTCGGAGGACTTCATTGTAATTTTCCTTTTTTCGAGGGTTGTTTCTGCAAAGTGTACGGGTCCACGCGTCCTTTTGGACCGATCCGGTTTCTGTGTACGCATATTGTACCTGCATCTGGCTTTAGCCTAATATATTCCCGTATGCTATCAAAAAAAAAAAACTAAACAAACTGCGGAAGAAAATGGAGAAGCGTCCCATCTTGGTTGCAAGAAAAATGCAGCTAGAGCGCGTCTCAAGTACACAAAAAACTCAATTGAACACATCTCAGAAATCTGCTTTGGCACTCGAGTACGGATGCTCACTATATTTTGTACCTATGTTCTCATCAAGATTTGTATCCATGGTTCCGCCAGCTATTTTCTACCATGGTGAAACCAGACCCACGGCGCGCTGCTGGTCCTTATAGAGAGACACAATTGCAGAAAAAAATATTACAGTTGAGGTACATCTAGCCGGAAAATAGCCAGAACCATGGTGACTCGGGAGTCTGAAACCCTAGCCGCCGGGAACCACCCTTCTCCTCTCCATCCCCTCCGTCGCCGCCACTAGTCGGCGTCAGGTAAAGCCCGAGCGGATGACGGCGGTGGCGGAGGTTCCCTCCTCCCTCTCGTGGGCTGCGAGCTGGCGTGGGATGCCCTGGTTCGCGGGGGAGCGATCTTCGATCTGGCCACGATGGCTGCCCGGCGGCGCGGCGTGGCTGGTGGGAATCGTTGGCCGGAGGTAGGTGGAATAGCTGGGCATGGCCGGTGACGGCGACGTTCGGTCTGGACCCCGGGGCGGCGGCCCGGAAGGTGGCGGCGAGTGAGGCTCCGACCATCCTCGGCGGCACAACGCGGTGGAGTCCAATCCAAGGCGGAGCTGCTCTGGCTTGCTCGGTTCAGCAACGGAGATGGGCAGGTGCGGGATCTTGCCAGCGGCTCGTTCGGCTTGGCTGGGTGGGGTGGCGGCCCTCCCTCCAAGTTCTACTGGTGACACACTCCGGCAGCGGCCGGAGCGTCGCGGCCCCCGCGACCAGGGCTGTCGTGGGTGGTCGTCGGATCAGGGCGGCCAGATGTAGGGCTTTGAGGTGGTCTGGATGTTGCACATGATGTCGGTTGGAGTTTCGTGGAGCAGAGCCGGATGAATCTTGTCTTCGGCCGGTGGCCGAAGCAGGTGATGGCGACGCCCTAGGTGTCGTCCCCTTCCTGAAGGCATCATCGAGGTGAATCTCCCATCTCTCACCGCTACCTCTGGGGGAAACCTTTGATCAGGCGATCGGATGATTGCAGCGCTGCGGTGTCGTCTCCCCCTTGGGGGCATCATTCTTGGAGGTGTGCATAAGCTCGAGGGACGTGTGGACGGTTTCTGTGGTGGAGCGGCATCGCATTTTTGTGTCGACGACGATCAGTCTCGGCAGCGTGGTGCTGCAGGATCTCGGCGAAGGATGCATGATGATGGACGTGCGCAGCAAGGGGGCGATGTCTGGCGTCGTGGCGGCGTCGATGTAGGCCTGGCAAGGTCAATGCGTTGATACATGTTCTGAAGATGGGTTAGTGGAAGACGGCGGCGACGGTTTCTAGAGTGTGCACAGCGGTGCCGTTTTCAGTTTGCTGGACCGGTTTGTGCTCCCAAACTGCTAGTGGGCGGCTTGGTTGAGGCCTTTGGTTTTAGATGATGTGCGTTGGTGTGAGGTCCGAGCAGACGGCTCTGACCATGGGTCCACCCCTTCATCAGGTTGGTAGTAGGTGTAGCAACAGATGTTGACATGAAGGTGGCTTCAGGCTTTTTAATATATTGCTTTTCAAGGCTTCGTTGAATAATTAATAAAAACTTTGTGTGCATCACTCGATGCTGAGGCGGGGTTTTAACCTCCATGTCGGAAAAAAAAAAGTTGAGGTACATCTCAGCTGCGAGAATGACAGTTGTGACACATTCAATCCACTTTTATACCATTGTAAAAGAAGGAAAACGTGAACCAGTTGGCAGCCCTAGTCATCAGTTCCCTCAGCTTTGCTAGTATAGTTTTACAAGTCAGTTAAGGAGAATCCATCGGGTCATAGGCTAGATGCACCACTTTTAAAAATCAATTTTTAAAATGTCAAAAAATTAAATAAAAATTTAGATATACACACGGACATTGTATGTTAGCACAAAAAATTTCGCGAAAAAAAACATTTGTTCCAGCTGTGCAAAAAAGACAAATTCCGGTTTTCAAAATGACTTTGTATGCGACATGTTTTTGTCTTTTTTGCACAACCCGCAAGAAATGTCTTTTCTTCGCGAAACTTTTTATGCTAACATAACAGGTGCTGAAGTATATCTGGATTTTTTTGATTTTTTTGACATTTAAAAAAAAGTTTTACATAATGGGTGCATCTAGACATATGACCCGCGAATCTGCCGTGTCCGTCAGTTAATCTCTTTTGTCTTGGTGAGTCTACCGGATCTCGCTTAGTCTACCAAAACACGGCAACACGTGTACGCTACTAGCACTAGTTGGTCTTGGTTATCCAAGTCGCCGGGTAGATCGATATGCCTCGGTTCCTCGCGTCGCGATTGCTTTTGGAAGTTTCTGGTCTGAATTTCTTTGGAAACGTTGCTTTCCGTTTCCACTTGCCGCATCCATTATGTTCCAAGTCTGCCGCCGATGCGATGCTTCTCCCCGACTTAACGAGACGTGTGTTGAATGGAAATGCGGAAGGACGTTGCACTTGCTCGAGAAACTTTGTTTTGTCGGCCGATCGAGTACAGGGCGAAACATGGTGCAGAAGGTGATGCCACCCTGAGATAAGGATGAAGTAAGTGCGACATCATACTGAGTTGGTCGAGTCACGACTCGCGATGGTTAAAGCATGGTGCTAGCTAGGAGGAACTATATACATACATATATAGGTGGTGTTTTAGTAAAATAGGTTTTGCTAACTAAGAATTAGATTATAGTGCTAACTAAGCACGGCGACGCCTACGACGTCGAGCTTGACCAAGCCAGAGGCAGGGTCGACGCGGCTAGCCACGGTGTGCCGGACTCAAGCAATGAACAAATTAGGGTTAGGATTTGGGGGGTGACCGGGTGCGGGGTCACCTGCGCAAGAGAAGATGGTGACGGGGCTTAGAGGGATGACCTAGGTGGCGGAGGACCGGTGAAGGCGGAGTTTTAAGTAGGACGAGGTGGCTAGGCGGCGCGACAGCGATGCCGTGCACATGTGGTGGAGGTGCGACAATGCTGCTTCTCATGGGCGGACGTAGGGGGTGGGCCGGTGGGGCCATGGCCCACCCAGAAATCTGGGAATATTTTTTCGACCCCCAATCTCACGGCCCATCTTTTGTCGTTAGGGACTAGAGAGAGGCAGAGATGGTTCACCCGTCGTGGAGTCGATCAGTCGAACGACCCAGCAGTGTTGCGCATCTCCATGGCCCGAGGCTGAGTCCAGACTCCCAGTGAGGCAGTGACCCATCAACGATCAGAAGCACATAAATGATACTCTTGCCGCCCGCCCCTTGCGTCCGCTGCCTCCTGCAGGATCAGAAGCACAGCAGCGAGCAGAGCAGCCAGCAGCAGTTTAGCAAGATATTGTATGCCAATTTCCCCAATATTTCCAAAATCAAAATGATACTCCCTCTGATTAAAAAAAGTGTCGCTCGTACAGTGAGAAGTTGTGCTTGGTACGTATACTTTCTCGAACACTCGGAGGGAGTATTGGATTATTGGTCTACTTACTTTTCAAATTGATATTGCTTTTACCGGGTGAGTGTTGAACGAGTATTTTTTACAATGAGTCTTGTAAAAATAGGTTGACAAATAGTGTGAGTGATGAGATCTTGAACCACTCCTTAGTGACGTTTATTGAGTGAGAACTGTTCTTAGAATAATTTAATATGACATAGTTGAAACTTTCATGGGAATACGAGAGCGTAGAGTTCCCAAATGATAGTGATGTAATTATCTATTTATAATATATTTCATCGTGTAAGACTTGGTTCATATGTTTGAACTATTTTGCGACGGGATCACGCACATTTAAAACATATGTATTGATCATGTTATGAATCAATTTGTTATTTATGTTATTCATTTAGCAAATTTAAACATCCTATAATTTTTTTTAGAGTGTGCCTACCCTCCAATTTTTTCCTGCGTCCGCCACTGCTGCTTCTCTTCATTTCCCCTCCTCTCCGGGTGCTCTCCTTTCCCTACTCATATTCCCCTCCGTGGTGACAATCAGTCGACTAAGAATTAACTCGACAGAGCCTTAGACGGACCTTTTGGAATGATAATATGTTACGGCGGGGCTAGGACTCGTTTGCAATCTTCGTCAATCATAGTGTGCGATCGGATCGAGTGGCGTTCGAGTGCGCACAGTATGTGGTATGTTTGACCAAAGATCGATATGTTTGTGCGCGCGCGTCGTCCTCTTGACAAAAACGTACAAAGCACACACGTGGACTGCTTACCATGCATGCATGGGTACTGAATCGTCACCGGTTTCCAGAGAGAGAAGAGACAACTTATTCGAGAGCTGGCGTCACGGTCCACGTACGTGCCACTTTGGGTAAACAAAGCATGCATCAGGAATTCAAGATCGATTCAGGAAGAAGAGCCGGCCCAAGCCGAGTAAAAACGTCCGACTGGATGATCGAGTTAGGTGCAACCGTCGATCAATGTCATCCATCCTACCTCATCATGCACCGATAACTTAGTAATTAGTACCGATATCACACTTTTGACTATCCAAGCATACATTGTATATGCTTAACCCGAAAATAGGCATCTGATACTAAGACCACAAGCCCAAACGCTTTTGGAGATCCGTGCAAAAATAAATAAATATAGCACAATATCTTGGCAAAAACACAATTTTAAAGTTTGTCAGATCTGGAAGAACAATCAAGCATATAAACTTCTTGAGCTGAAACTTACCCATACAATTTTTCTTTCATGCATAATACGGTCATTTACTATTAAGTTAGGTTGCAGGTTTTGGAACTTCTTGAGCCAGTTTTGGGCAAGTTTAGCTTAAATTACAAAACTCACGCTCGAGTCATGATATGGTTGGCGGCTGGGATTTTGAGACCAGACGTGACCAGGTTCCAAAAGTTCCCTCTAGCACTATGTACTTCATGTCAACTCGAACAGTCATAGGAAGATGATCTAATGAACTTCACCTGATTTTCCATAGAAATGTTGGTAATACCTGACCACAATAAGTGTTGTTGTGGCCGCTTGAGACATTGTTCTAGCGCGGCGGCGTCCTCAAGATCGCTCTGGTGAGGGAGGCCGTCCTTCGTTTCGTGTTGTTGCCCGAGGAGGAAGGGAATGGGGGCTGCTTGCGGCAGTGGCTAGGGTTCGCCCGAGCCTAGTGACACGAGCGCGGTTTGAAAAACCGAGTGTGTGAACGTTCCAGAAAACATAAGTCACCAACGTACAAAGACAGAGCTCTGTACTCGATATTATAGCATTATAGCAAAATGCCCGTGCGTTGCACCGGGCGACAAAATTCATATAACTCGTGCTATATGAATAATTTTTATGTCGTTTTCTCCATAACAGCTAATTCCATTACCAAGATGATGAAACTAACAACCTGAGTTTCTCTCACATGGGACCATCATCCTTTTAACAAATTTAAATCTACACAATAACTGAATGAAACTAAGAATTTTAAACGTGATAATTAACTCCTACTGAAACAGCAAGGTAGCAGTCGTGATTCCTCACTCCCATGACATTCTAAGCGACATTTGATGCCTATTATAAGCTTGGCTCCTTATCCACACAAGACCTGCTCCACCACCATTCCCACGATATTGATTGCTTGTAACTCCTTTTCTTTTTCACGTTTTGTGATTAGAACTTTTGTTGTGTGTCCTATCCTGCTCTTGAGAATTGAGATAGACACTTGGTTGCGCTTGTATCTGCAGCACCCTTTGACTGGTGACTTGCTCGATGCAGCACCGCTGCCTGTAAAGCTTCTGCTCCTGCCTGAAGATCTCCTAGTTCTCTCACCAAAATCTTAAGGAACAAGCACTGTATATGAAAAATAGACACAACATGAATATAATATGACAATAGCATAATGCCAGTACGTTGCTACGGGACAATGAAAATGTTGATCAATTTGTTATTCTAATTCGGAAATGTGTGTCTAGAATGATGGCACAAAGTTTCCATTCATATGTTTCTTTTGTCTTGGTCTTTACAGTTCTCATTCTAAATTACACTTTCGATACTCTGGCCTCCATCCCATATCTCCATCTTTCATCCGCCTCTACCACACACCATCCTTCCTCTCCAACTCTCTTCTCTCTTTGTGTCTTTATTTCTTCAGATCGTACCGACCTAAAAGGGCTCGCTCATCTACACCAAAATTTCCCAACATATCAACACCATTTTGAACACCAAACTTGATATCTTCCCAATCAACTTGTGTTATCTCATTTTAAAATTAAACAAACATAAATGATAGTAATAAAAAATAATAGTGGTAGTTGAAACCATGGCTGAATTCTTTGCTGAATTCTTTCACGTATGGTCTGATGCCACATCGTCATCCCTACCACAAACCTGATGTACATGCGGATCTAACTGACGTTTATTGGAGCAATACTCTGATTTGAGCAAATAATTATTTGGTGCCACCTCTGAATTATGTCCAGTAGAGTGCCATTTTACATCTATTCCTCTGTTCTCAAATTGCCCAGCACGTGCAGCAGTACCTATCCAGCAATCAACCATTACACTCTAGGTAGAACGTAGATGTAGCTGATCAATTTGGTTTCAACTGGATAAATTCTGATTATCTCTGTCAGGATCTGCAGGCATTTCTCTTCTCTTCATCTTCTCTTTCATGTTCCCCAGTTGCTCCCTTCCATGTAGTCCTCAAGCGGCAGCAACCGCGTCGTCCCTCACACCCTCCTTCTTCCTCTCAGGTCGGTAAGGAGAGGCATGGTTCATAGTTGGACCAGCGGGCCTTGGATGCCGGCGGAGAACTGGTCGAGCAGGCGGTGTAACCCTGACCCCATGAGGAGGGTTGAGATGTCGCCGGGGAGCGTCTATAGCCTGTCGCTGGAGCCTTCTTTGTTGTAGGGAGGCGTACTGGTGGCGGTGACCAGAGGTATGCGGGGCACCTGGCCAGAGTTGGCGGCGGCGGCTTGTGGAACCCTAGGTCGGAGAGGAATTGAGGACGATGGGTTATGTTCGAGGGAAAATAACGTTTCGGGATAAGTCATGGACTGCGGGTTGATTACCCGATTTCTGAAGGACTAAATTGCAAAACTGCCACAACGTACCACCACGGTCGTTTAGAGATAATTAGTGTCTGTGATGCATGCCGTTGAAAAAAGTTGATTCCAAGCCACCAACAAAACAAAGACGGGCAAAAAGCCTCTACTATTTGGCGATAGAACTTGCTGGCCAAGGTTGAAGAAGGCGAAGACGACAGCTGGGGAGACATGGACAAGTCAAGAGGGAATGTTTACGTACACGAGTTTGTAAGAGAAAAAAAACACTCCGATTCTCTTTGTGCCGTTACAAAACCGAGTAGCCGGGGGGGGGGGGGGGGGGGGGGGGGGGAAGGGGGTCGAAATTAATCCTATGCGACCACTGCCTGAACGACCCAGCTAGTGGACCACGTTCAGAGCCTGACACGTAGCAGATCGACAGCAATATTCGTTCATCGAGATTGTAGTTGGGGCATCGTACGGTGCAAAACTTGGTCCACCAGGTGGTCGTACAAGGAGTGGTCGCATAGGATTAATTTCCGAAGGGGTTGGTGCTCGCCGGAGTCAACGTTACCAACCAAATCTTTGACCAACCAGCGAGCGTGGTTGGTGCTCTCGATCGTCGTTTTCCTGCTCCTCCTCCGCGGCGGCAAAATTAGTTAATTGGCCCAGCACAAACGGAAACCCTATATATACATGCACGTACAAAGTACAAACACAAGCTAACCCACAAAACTAACTGACCATCTACATACACTTCAGCGTTAGCTTGCTACTATCTAGGCAGCTCCAAGCAGCAATGACAGTAACTGTGGAGATCACACGGAGCACGGTGCTTGAGCCCTCACCGGAGTCGGCACGCGGCGGCGGAAAGAAGGTCCCGCTCGCCGTCTTCGACCGCGCCTCCACGGACGGCTACATCCCGGCCGTCTTCGCGTGGAACGGGCCGGCGCCGACCAACGACGTGCTCGTGGACGGCCTCCTCGCCGCCGTCGCCAGGTTCCCGCACCTCGCTGGAAGGTTCGCCGCCGACGAGCACGGCAGGAAGTGCTTCCACCTCAACGACGCCGGGGTGCTCGTCCTCGAGGCCACAGCAGACGCCGATCTCGCCCACGCGCTGACGCACGACGTGCCCGCGCACATCAACGAGCTCTACCCCAAGGCCGATAGGGTACGTAGAGTATAGTAACTCAGAGAGCATGCATGCCGGCCGAGTGTTAATTTTTGCACATCTCGCCGTATCAAAGTCTCGATCCACACGTAAGTACGTAACAAACATGCATGTTTGTAAAACCTAGTGTTTGGACTTTGGAATTGCAGGAACGCCCGGATGAGCCGATCTTCAACGTGCAGTTAACGAGGTACACGTGCGGCGGGCTGGTCATCGGCACCGCCTGCCACCACCAGGTCGCCGACGGCCAGTCCATGAGTGTATTCTACACCGCCTGGGCCACCGCCGTCCGAACCGAGTCGGCCGTCCTCCCCTCGCCCTTCGTCGACCGCTCGGCCACCGTCGTCCCCCGCAGCCCGCCGGCGCCGGCGTTCGATCACCGGAACATCGAGTTCAAGGGCGAGCACAGCTCGAGCCACTCATATAAAGTCCTCCCCATGGACAGGATCAAGAACCTCGCGGTGCACTTCCCGGATGAGTTCGTCGCCGACCTGAAGGCCCGCGTCAGCACGCGTTGCAGCACCTTCCAGTGCCTCCTCGCGCACACGTGGAAGAAGGTGACGGCGGCGCGCGACCTGGCGCCGGACGATTTCACGCACGTCAGGGTGGCCGTCAACTGCCGCGGTCGCGCGAAGCCTCCCGTGCCCATGGACTTCTTCGGCAACATGGTGCTCTGGGCGTTCCCGACGATGCAGGTCAGGGACCTCCTCTCCTCCAGCTACCCCGCTGTGGTCAGCGTCATCCGCGACGCCGTTGCGCGCGTCGACGACGATTACATCCAGTCGTTCGTCGACTTCGGGGAAGCGGAACGCCGCGGTATCGAAGATGGCGGTGACGAGCTCGAGTCCACGGCGGCGACCCCGGGCATTTCGTTTTGCCCCGACCTTGAGGTGGACAGCTGGCTCGGCTTCCGCTTCCACGACCTCGACTTTGGCTACGGCCCGCCCTGCGCGTTCCTGCCGCCGGACCTGCCCATCGAAGGAATAATGATCTTCGTGCCGTCCTGCGCCGCCAAGGGCGGCATCGACTTATTCATGGCGCTAGATGACGAGCACGTCGACACCTTCAAGCAGATCTGCTACTCCATGGACTAATCGTCAACACGTATTTATATGTACACGACTCGATCGGTGTATACTGGCTACAGTACTACACTACTACAGGCTTGCTTAATTGTCTGGTACACTGGTCACCGAGGATTGCTGTGATCAGAGTATACTACTGCATAGCTTATGTTTTTTCTTTCTTACTGCAAGAACAAGTGAAAAAATTACATGTACGCAATGAAAGGGTTAATTTGCATATGTAAGTTAGATTGAAGAATTTGGAGTGTTAAAGTAAGATCTAACAGACACTGCTATGCCCCTAGCCGCTGCTTTTGGGCCATAATCGATCCAAATCATCAGGTTATAAATTCTTTAGTACTCCCTCTCTGTTCACTATTATAAAACATTTTAGATATTTTAATACTATGTACTAGATACGGATCAAGTTAGTGAATGTACAGTTGTACACTTAATGCGTCTACATATATGCATTTTCAAAAAGAAAAAAAGAGGTATTATAATAATGAACAAAGGGAGTAACTGAATCTAATTGTTGGGAACTGAGACCACACGACTGCCTTTCAAAGCCAAATAAACGGAACGACCGATGTTGCGTCCCCAAGTATCAATGAGGTCCCTGCAGAAAAGAAAAAACAAGTAGATGTCGACTTGTACACCTCACATAGCTCTCAAAATCACAAATGTGCGACAATACTCTAAGGTGCACTAATGTTAATAACTGTATTGTCCGCTAAGCAACTTGGGCAAATGGGCACCCCAAAAAAAGGTGCTTAATTCTCTTGCTCAAAGAAATTGTTTGGTTAGTTTTTTTTTTTTGGGCTTTTGAGACATATTGTCTTGTTAATGGGCTATGTACTATTGTGTCTATGTATTGGGCCTGGCGTGAGGTGATGTACATCGCCCGCAGGCGGCGGCTCGCCCTCGCGCCGCCTGAAGGGCGCCCTCTATTGGGCCGGCCCATCGCCGAAATTCTCTTTTTTTCCTATTCTCTTATGGTTTTTCATTTCTTTTTTTCTTGTTTCTTTTTTTCAGTACGTTTTATTTTCGGTTTTTCTTTTCCTTTCACTTTTTCGATTTTTGAAAAAATGTTAGATTTAAATTTGAACCATTTTAAAATTTGGAACCATTTTAAAAATGGAACACTTTTTAAATTTGAAACCATTTCAAAAATGAACAATTTTTTATTTTGGAACCATTTTTAAATTTGGAACAATTTTCAAAATGGAACCATTTTCGAAAATGAACAATTTTCAAATTTGGAACTATTTTTTAATTTGGAACCATTTTAAAAAATAAACATTTTTCAAATTTGAAACCATATTTAATTTGGTACCATTTTAAATTCAGAAGCATTTTAAAATTTGGAACCATTTTAAAAAATGAACAGTTTTCAAATTTGGAACAATTTTAAATTCAGAACCATTTTTAAATTTCGAACCATTTTCAAAATGGAACCATTTTAAAATTTGGAACTATTTTCAAAATGGAACCATTTTTAAAAAATAAACAATTTTAAAATTCGGAACCATTTATAAATTTGGAACCATTTTTAAAAACTAAAAAATTCAAACGAAAAACAATAAAGAAAAGAAAAAATAAAACAAAATCAAAACAGAAAAAGAAAAAGAAACGAAAAACATAAACATAAACATAAAAGAAACAAAAAAGAAAAAGAAAAAACAAAAGAACGAAAAATAATAGAAAAGAAAAAACAAATCAAAACAGAAAATAAAAAGAAACCGAAATACGAAAACGAAAAAAGAAACAAAAAAACGAAGGAAACGTTATGCGGGCCGGCCCAGTAACGCGTCGCGAAGGACGTCCTTCAGGCGGCGCTCGCGTGAAACGCCGCTAATGGGCGGCGTATAGGGATTGCGGGGCCTGGCTTGAAGCACAACAACAGAAAAACAGAAAGGTGTGAGAAGAGCAGGCTGCAAGACCACCAAGTACGAGCCCAATGGATATGACACACAAGTGGGACAGGATTGGGACGTCCGCTTTCCACCTGGGCCAATAGCCCATTTATACCGATGTTGACAACCCATTTATCACACGTACTGAAATCTAATTGGGTTGTCTTGGGATGTCCCACGTATGCCAAAAAGTCCCACCTAATTACAACGGTACAATTTTTTGTTTTGCGAAATACAGTACAACGCAGACGCTCACATACACTTGGACACACTCACCCCTATGAACGCACGCATGATTGCGTGGATCACACGTTCGCTGGAAACCCAAGAGGAAGGTATGATGCAGCGTAGTGGCAATTTTCCCTTGATACAAAACCAAGGTTTGTCGATACAGTGGGTCAATAGCTCCTATGCGACGTCTTTCCACGGAATTGGAAGGAGAGCGACGTAGTTCGAGAGAATAGCTCTCGTGCGACGGATCTGATCGCGTAAATAGCCCAGGGCCACACGGGTGTTAAATCGCTCTTCAACCAAGTCTGTTTATGTTAAGACATGTGGGTCCAACTTAGTTAGCAATGCATCGAGTGAAACTGTCGACCGTGCCTGCCCGCCCGACCGTGCCCGACTGAACCTGTGCCCGGCCTCCAATCTTCTTCTCCTATGACGGCGGCAGAGCCCTCGATCTCGGCGGCGGAGGAGATTTCGTTCTCGGTGGCGGTGGCATAAATGGTGAGTGAATTCGCAACTCTAGTCCCGTTCCCACCCCCACCCCCCGCCTCTATGTAGATCTGAGCTCATTTCCTTTGTTTTCACTGGTTGAAATCGATAGATTGTGAGGGAAGCCCGTGGGCATATTGAGATGGAGTCTCCAGATTCAACTTCTAGTAGGTAATGCGCCTCTCTCCGACTCAATTTTGAATGCAATTAGGGCATCGTCTGCTCCTTCTCACACTGCCCGCCCGCCACTGACAGAGGGGATGCTGCTCGGACCTTCGAATTGACGATCAATTTCCTTCCATCGAAGGCAAAATTAGCTGATGGTAGCATACAGAACATTGAGAAAGACACAATTGTGAAATGGGAGGTTGAATTTACAGATATTGATCCACAAGTTCTACTAAACATGGAAGAGAAGGCGGTGAAGAAATGGGTGGAGAAAATTGGGGAGACTATTCTTTGGGGTCCAGAGCAAGAAGTATCACTGTTGCGGTACCAAGATTAGATAGGAGAGTATGTCAGAATTGAGAATGGTGAACAGATTGTTGAAGAAAACGGTCAGCAAGACGGCTGGACAAGCAAACGGGATAACTTTTTTGCTGAGCTTGTTGATCTGAATATTGATTCGAAGGTTGGATATGTGCCATCACACTTGGCTGCACAGATGGTAGATGATGATTGGGCTTCACAGAGGCCATTGATTCCCATGTTTACTGAACTGACAGAAATAGCCAAAGAGGGGCATGTTGCTGGAACTGAAACTGCAGCTTGTGTTGATTGGAATGTAGTTAAATTACCTGAACCTACTGATTTGGTGATTGCACCAATGCCTGACACTGAGATGGCCAAACTTTTTGGCATTCCAGTCGGTGAGAGAGATGAGGAGAAGGGTGAAGCAAATTTGCCTGATAATGCTGAAAGTGAATTACCTAAAGATGTATATGGACAATTGATGAAAGATGATGTAGATGATGCACATGATGATGAGCTGGTGCATGTGTATGACAAGGAAAACCCTGTCATTGAAGTGGGGAAGTTGTGGCCAAACATGGATGAGTTCAGGATGTGTTTCAAGACTTATGCAGTCAAACATCAGTTTGATGCCAAGACTTTTTGGACTGGTAGAAAGAAGTTTTATGCGAGGTGCAAAGGTTTTGATGGTAGTGTGAAGGCTTGCAAGTGGTACATATCTGCTAGACTGCAACCTGATGGAAGTATTGTCAGGGTTAACCAAATCCCCCATCAACATACTTGTATTACAAGTTCACAGAGAGTATCAACCATGACATCACAGCTTTGGGTTGCAGAAAAGATCACTCCAATTTTAGCCAAAACACCTAACACTACTGCTAAGAGACTAAAAGTAGACTTGGAAAAGCAGTACCGCATTAAACTGAATTATACCACAGTGTGGAAGGCAAAACAAAGGGCAATGAAAGCTTTATATGGAGTTTGGGCAAATACATTTAGGATGCTTTACAACTTCAAAGCAGAGATGGAGAAGAGGTCACCTAGCAATGTTGTGGAGATAGATACCGAGGTATCAGAATGGCAAAGTCTTTTTCTCCAAGTTCTTTATGGCTTTGAAGCCTTCCATCGATGGCTTCAAAGCAGGGTGTCGTCCATATTTGAGCATAGACTCATCTTTTTTGATAGATAAGTGGAATGGTAATTGGCAGCATGCAATGCTCTAGATGGACACAACTGGATGTTCCCTGTTGTTGTTGGCTTGTTTTAGTCAGAGACAGAGGCTTCATGGACATGGTTCATGATGTAGTTGAAAAGATGCTTAGGGCCAGTGTCACCTTTGGCTATACACACATATGCATGTAAAGGTCTGGAAAATGCAGTTAAAAATGCAGTCAAATGTAATTACACTCCTAAAAAGCCAAAGTATGTTCATGTTTATTTCTATGTATTTTGATTTGGTGATTTTTTTTCAATTACTAAACCAATGACATGCTTTGTTTCAGGAGGAAGCGTGTTGGCCAACAAAAAAAGCAAGAGTCAACGGCTACAGAAAAAACAGAAGTGTCCACATTTTAGGTTTTGGGACTGAAACAGTGCAAACTGAAGAAAATGCTGCTAAGGTGCATACTGAACTTATTTTGGATGCACAGGAGCAAACTGAACTTGTTTTGGATGCACAGGAGGCTGTGTTACAAACTGAACCTGTTCTGTACCTTGTGGTGCAAACTGAAACTGTTGCTGAAACTGTTGTTGAGGAGGTGCAAACTGAAACTCTTGTCCGTGCTATGGGGAGGCCTAGTGGTTGTGGCAAGAAAACCAGGAGCATCAACAAGTTGTATGCCGTAGAAGTTGAGAATTTGAAGAAATCGAGCGGAAAGGAGAAGAAATCGAGCGGTAAGAAGAGGCAAAAGAAATAGATTTGGAGTGCACTTGTGTTATGAACTTGAGAATTTGTTGTTGTAATAATATGCCACTTGTATTCTGAAGTGAAACTTGTGAGTGCTATGATGTGATACTGTTTGTATTATGATAAATTGGTCATTTGAATTCAAATTTGAGTCAAAATTCAATTTTGAACCAAAATTCAAACTTTTCCATGTGTCTTATGCTATGCTTGGATGCTGCAATCCTTCTCAAACTATTATGAACTTGTTTGTTCTAACTTTGTCATCAATCTGAACCCTTTTGCTAAGTTAAACTCATAGTCATGAAAAATGTGTTTCAAACGGCCCCATTTCTAAGCAAGTTTTTTTCCACCTTGTCTAAATGAGCCAAAACAAATCCTAGACATCTATATGACATAAGAAGACTATGTGCGCAAGGTTTATATTTTTTTGATTTTTTTTAATTAGTTATGCTCAACCCTAACTACCGAAACCCTCTCGTCTCTCCCTTGAAATCCATATTACATTGTTCGAGGAATCACATTTGAGTGAAGCCATTTTCGTGCAAACGTGCGTAAACTATGTTTATATTTTTTTTCTCGTTAGTATAAGAAGACTATGTGCGCCGGTTTTGTATTTTTTGATTTTATTTGAATTAGTTATGCTCATTTGAAAGTGTTCGAGGTCTCTCACTTGATTTAAGGCTTTTTCGTAAAAATGTATATAAACCATGTTTATATTTTCTCTCGTTGCTATACGACAAAACAAGACTATGTATGCAAATTTTGTATTTTTTTTAATTTTTTTGAATTAGTTATGCTCAACCCTAATCACTGAAACCCCTCAAAACCCCGGAAACCCCGTCTGAAAGCCCGCACCCTTCCCGGCCGTTGATCACTGTGTGTGGACGGTTGAGATCAGGCGCTGGGGTTAGGTCCGTTGGCATGTGATGCGCCGATCCGCGTGGATGGCTGTTCTGCAATGTGATTGGCTCGCGCATCGGACGCGCCGATTGGCTGGAGCGGTGGAGTTTGGGTCGGACGGTACATTTTGATCTCGGCCGTTCATTCCAATCCGACAACACAAAATCACGCGGTGCATGGAACAAGCTTACACGCTTCTGACTTCGTGTGTTTGTTCGCGAGAGCATACGTTGCATGCATCCACCACCACTGACCAGCGGGTCCCACCACGTACAGGCATGCAGACATGCAGCGATCACGGAAGCTCCGCCTCGCCCCAGAGGGCTGCATCGTTGCATGCATGCCCACTCGCAACGCCCTGCCCTGGACGTAGCCCTGCATCCTCTCGACGCAGTAAAGCGTCGCATCCATGCCGTTAGCACTGATGCAGTGTCGCGTTAAGTCATGCAGACGCGCAGAAAAGCGGCAGCCCTCATCGCATCGATGCAGCCCACCTCGTCTAGTCTGAACGACGTGCTCCTCTTTCCACGACACGTAGCTCAAACCGCGTGCTGTGCGCATTACACGAAGGGGCAAACGGCGGCGTCAATTACTGTCACGATGAAGGGCAACCGACGAGTGCAACACGGCCCTATTTAACCCCACCTCTTCTTCCTCTAACCATCGCACCTCTCTCCCCTCTCAATCCCCAAACTCCATACTCGCATCAGATCCAAGCCACACCCAAGCGGCACCATGCAGTTCGTCGGGCCAACCTACCGTGTGTCGAACAACGTCCCGGAGAGGGAGTACCCCGCTGGTGTCATCGTCGAGAGCCAGCTCCGGGTGTGGGCCATCTCTAGGTGGAGGGGTGCTCTGGAGTTTGCAACCTTCTTCCTTACAGCCGGCTACCGTCACTTGCCTCCCGGCTCTCCGCCCATGTTCCACATGGAGGAGGCTCGCATGGGAGGAATTGGCCTCATCGTCCGCTTCACCAACCCCTTTGATGCCTACCATCTCCTCGGCCAAGTCTTCTACTGTGGGTGCGAGTTCATCGCGTTCACCACATATAACATCTTCACCCACCTCGACAGCACCTTCCCCACCCAGGGCCACATGCACTCTCTCCCCTACAACTTGCCGGAGGAGGAGTGGAGACATCTCCATGTCGGAGATGGGGTTGGTGATGTGTCGGTTGTTAGTTTCCATGCCTGTTTATATCATGTCTCGATCTAGTTTTTAAATTATTAGTAATGAGTTGTGTAAGAGTGTGTTGCCATGAGTGCTAAGGGTGAGATCAGTTCTAAGTTGTAAGAGGGCCCAAGTTATAAGGGTGATGTTCGTACTACTATATATGTATGTATTGGTCTTTGTCAAAGAATGTATTGTTCCTCCTAATATTTATGTTTCGTTCTAAATTCAAATTTGCTCCTTGCATTTTTTCAAAGGTTAAAAGAAATAAAAATTTCCTTTTGCCATGCAAGTAACAAAATTCAAAGTCCAAGACAAGGAAAACAAGTAAAACATGTGCAAGCTCTTTGCTCTTTGCAATTTGCTCCTTGGGTGCCTCTATTTCTTTGCCGAAGCAAAAATTGTTAGAGATTTGTTAGAATAAGCTAAAACAAGTAAAGAAGTTTATTAGAGGTTTCTTTGCCGAAGCAAAATTTATTTTAGAGGTTTTAGTCCAAGCATTTTTCGCTAAACATGGGTCCCTCTATGCTATAAAAAAAAGGTGTCCACATGCGGGTAGGCTGTTTTTCTCTTTGGGACTGGTTTTGGTTTTTTTCACACGGCCCAACATCTATTCCGCAGCCAGAACATTTTTTTTACAGCAAATAGACATTTGGTCTGAACTGTTGGACTGTTTCTCTCTTTCGGCTTGGTTATTTTCTCACGGCCCAACATCTATTCGGCAGCCCAGAACGTTTTTTTACTGAAAACAGAACTTTGGTCTGCACTGTTAACTGAAGAACACAAACTGTATGAACAACTTCAAAACTACCCAAATTGCTGCTTCGATTCGATTAAGTTACAAGAACTTGGCATGGCGCACAGATCGCGACCTGTGCCCTAACCACGGATAGACAACAAGTAAAAGAAAAACAGAGCAATGATACAACAATAAAATTCTCCTGCCATCATATTTGCTTGCTTCTGCAAATCAATCATCTGCTTTAGATGTTTCTTGATCTTATTCAGTTCCTGGTTCAGTTCGGACTCCGTGGGCAGTTCATCATTGCGCGCACTCCTCCTCACGTCCCCTCTGTCAGCACCTATGTACGAGCTTCCCAAAATCTCCACGCCCACCGGCGACAACCCCAAATTGCTCAAATTGAGCTCCTAGGTTGCGCCCCCATTCGAATCAATGTAGCCCTCAAATTGAAGCCTATCTAGATAATCATCCATCCACTCGAAATGGCCACATTTCTTCAGGATCTGAAAACAGCAACATGAACCATAAATCCCAAATTCCCCAAATTCGACGAGAAAAAATGAAATGGGGTGAAATCAGAGCAAACGGCTATGAAAGAACTGAGATCTAACCTTGCCATCCCTTCCCGCCTGTGTCTTGCTCAAGCATTTGACAAACTCGCGCCCAAGATTGCCATTCTCGTCGGTCTTACTGACCCAACGCTTAAGAGGCTCTGGATGTGGGCAGTCAGGGCACCGTGTCAGCGGCACTACACCATACCGTGGCCATTTCGAGTGCGGGGCGGAGGAGCTAGACATCTGCGCTTCGTTGCCGGAGAAGAGAGAGATTGGGGAAAGGGGAAGCAATGAGTAGCGGCGGGCGGGCGGGCACGGGCGCGGTTCTTGTCTAGCTGTGGTGAGGTGGGTCCCACGTGGTGAGGTGGATAAGTGGTGGGTCCCGTGGGTCCAACGTTCCCAATCCTAACAGGCACCCAAACCTAACAGCTATTGCGTCAGTTGCGTTTAAGTGGTGGGTCCCGTGCATCAGTTCCGTTTAAGGGCCATGTTGGCCCTAGGTTATTTACGCGCTTAGATTCGTCGCACGAGAGCTATTCCCTCGAACTACGTCGCGTAGGAGCTATTGACCCCGATCCAGTAGGGCTTGGAGAAGGCTTTGGCTTGGTGCCAACGGCACCATTTACGATTATTGGTGTGGACCTGCACACAGTCACAAACAAACTACTTTGCCCCAACGAAACAGACAGGTTGTCAATCTCTCCGGCTTGCTGAACACAAAGAATTAAATGTATGCGTGTAAAATAATATGAGAGCAAAAAATGACCAGCGAGCAAATGACTAGGAAAAGCTATGAAAACGGTCGTAAACAATATAGGAAAATAGGACCGGGGTCCACAGTTCACTAGTGGTGTCTCTCCAAAAGATAAACATGTTGGGTAAACAAATTACAGCGGGGCAATTGACAAAGTATGGTTGTATAACAATACTATCATGACACAAAGTTCACCGTTTCATTTAATATGGGCATTACGTCAAAATACATAGACCGTTATCCAACTGCATCTATGACTAATAATCCACCCCGGGATCGCTATCCAGCATGTCACCCGAAAGTATTAAGTTGCAAGCAACAGCTAATTGCAATAAGCATGGTGCGTAATGTAAGCAATGGTTACAACATATAGCAATAAACACCGCTGTTTTACCCCTAGTAGCAACAGCACATCTCAAGACTTAATCGTTTCTGTCAACTCGAACTCAGACAAGAGAGGCATGAACCCACTATCTAGCATAAATACTCCCTCTAAAGACACAAGTAATTACTTCGACCAAAACATACACAAGCATCGGAGAGCATGCAAGATCATAAATAAAACATATCATAAATAAACTGAACAATAATGTCACCTCCATAATTCATCGGATCCCCACAAACACAACATGTAGCATTACAAATAGATGATCTTGATCATGTTAGGCAGCTCACAAGATCTAAACAATGGAGTACAAGGAAGAGAGACAGCCATCTAGCTACTGCCATGGACCCGTAGTCCCGTGGTGGACTACTCACACATCACTCCGGAGGCAGGCATGGTGGTGTATATGCCTCCGGTGACGATCTCCCCCTCCAGGAGGGTGCCGGGAAGAGTTTCAGAACCCTCCCGATCTAGGGTTGGCGACGGTGGCAGCCTCGGACGTATTTCTGGAAAAGTGATCAGGTGCCGAGGGTGTTCGGGACGAAGGCAATTTATAGGCGAAAGCGCGACTCGGGAAGGCTCCAGAGGAGCCTAGGTGGGCCCCAGCCATGGTCAACCCTTTGACCGCGCTTGGGGTCGTTTGGGGCCTGTGGGGCCCCCCTGTAGGCCCCCTCCTGGTGCAGTCTTCGTTTCCATGTAAAAATAATTCACGTAATTTTTCAGGCGATTCGGAGAAACTTTCCCGACTAGCTTTTCTGAAACAAAAAAGACTGCAGAAAACAGGAACTTGCCCTAGGCATCTGGTTAATAGGTTAGTTCCATAAAATATGCCAAAATGATATAAAAACATGTGGCAATGATATATAACAAGCATGGAACAATAAAAAATTATAGATACGATTGAGACGTATCAATGCACGCACACCCTACCCCTATGAGCACCTCCGAAAGACTGAGCTGGCGATCGGGTCTTGAGATTCACGAAGTCACCACAGGCGCTTCGCTATCGACGTGAACGTCGCCTCCCACTTAAGAATGTTCCGCCTAAATGAGAAACACAAATGTCAAATCGGGGATTTGAACTCTGGTGGGCTGGGGGTACAACCACCCTCCTAACCGTCATACCACAGGCAGGTTCTCACAACGGTACAATTTGCAACCTCCAAAAGTACATACGCACCTAGGCCATCGCATTTTCTGTGACAGACACGGCTGTACTAAGCGTGCAGCTTTGGCGTGACTGGTGGGCTATTGTGGGCTAGGTGGGACTACTCTGTTTTCAGTGGCAGAGCCAGGGGAAAATAGGAGCCGGGGCGGGAGAACCGGGATGAGCTTAGCGGGAGAAACGGGAGTTTTGTGGTGGGATGGGAGACGGGATAGGTGGCATGCCCGTTCCACTTGCAAATATGGTTGCAAGTGCGACACGACAAAAGCTTTCAGATCCTTTTGACTGATATTTGAGAAACGCTGGTTATCAACCGGATGTTGATACAGTCGGTTACGAAGCGACACCCTCCTCACACGACTTGCATCTCTAACTTCTCCACCCAGTGCGCTCCGCTTGCTCCTCCTCTTCTCAAGGTCCTTCTCCGCGGCCCATTTCTCCTTCCCCACCGGCGACGTCGTGCTCCTCCCCTCAACCGTGCGCCACTCCTTGCCTACCAGCTTTCCCCGGCGAACCGCCGTGCTCCCCCCCTCCCGGTGTGCTGCCCGTTCTCATCTCGGAGGATGCAACGCCATGACAGAGCTTGCCATGGCCGCCATGGACGCGAGCTACGACATGCCACTGGACCTGAAGAAGATGAAATGTGCATGGATTTGGTCGGGGTTGACCTGATCTGGCAATGCCCGTTCGCCTGTGCGGCGGATTCTTGGCGACTTGAATCGGTACATATGTGGTGCCACCATGATCGTTGCTGAAGGTCAACTTTGTGGGAGTTTTGTCGATATTCCATGCGATTTATGATTTTGCTACATGTGTATATAGTTTTTGTTATGTAAGAACGAGCAAAATGCTATGATTATTCATGGGCTTATGCCACATAGAAATTGCTCCAATGTTACATCTGTGCTCCTGTATTGCTGGACGAGTTGGACACAAACGTTGGATGCAATGGGTTTTATTGTTGCAAAACTGACACCCTTTATTGAAGTTTTGCTACAACCAATTGGGATTTGTTACATATATTGTTGGTTTTTGCTACAGGGTTGTGTCCAAAA
Organism: Poa pratensis; assembly: GCA_947311845.1. Lineage (NCBI taxonomy): Eukaryota > Viridiplantae > Streptophyta > Magnoliopsida > Poales > Poaceae > Poa > Poa pratensis. The sequence continues at coordinate 35,756,199 of CAMZMU010000036.1, read as the reverse complement.
TGCTACAACATTTTTTTGCTACACATCACAAGTTTGTACAGATCCGAGAATTTTTGCTGCATAGGGTGCTACATGCGCAAAAAAATGTTCCACTCGTTTTTTTGCTACATTGATCGGGCACTGCATTTTTTGAAAAAATTTGTGCTACATGCCATGTTGCATACACAGATAAAAAATGCTACACGCGAAACATTTTTGCTATATTGATCGGACGCTCGGGATCGGTCCACTTAAGTGGACCTGACGGTTCCGGAAGCGGCTGATCTGTTTCTGATCTACAACCGACTGACGACTTAGCACTGGCCTTGATATTATCGATTATCTACACGATGTACGCACACAACACACGACGCTCCCAGTCAAGACCTATCAGATAAAAGATGTCATCGGGTTTCTTTTCTAAAAGAAACTTCCATTCCTTAGCATGCTACTACGATGGAATAACAACAACGCTGCCTTGAACCCTACCCCCGCGCTGCTAGCTCTGAGGAAGAACATCAGACACCGTGACCAGGTCACGACACCTTGGGTCTATAGAGAACATCTTACTATAAATAGGGGTTGGATATTTTAAGAAGAAAGTGAAACTTGTTTTGGTGCTCAACTCGAATTCATTCTCTACAAAACAATTTTCTTAGAAATCTTTTACGCATCCGTATGGTGGAAAGGTGAAGCACTTTATTTAACACTAGTCATCAACCCGTGCATCCGCACGGGCTAGATATTTCTTTACTTACTTCGGTACTATCTATAAATAAAGATAGTATTATACATTTATATTTACTCCTTGTATACATGAAATATTATACAAAAATGAATAATATGTTGTTCTTTTTTATTCATGTTTTTAGTATACCTAATTCCATAGATTTGTCTAGGGAGGCTACATGAAAGTTAAACTTCAATGATCTATTACTTTAATTTAATGAAACACATTAGTATTCATTATATTTATGCATAATTCCATAGATTCGTCTAAGAAGGCTGAAGCATAATTTCTGGTGGAAGGAAAACTTGGATTTTTCTTGATGATTATCTCTTAAACTTTTTTGGCATATTAAGACAGTTGGAATTTTCAACAACATTCTTTGTTTCCTTTTTGTAATGAATTGTGCAACGGAGTTACCAAACCTATGGGCATCAAACAATTTATATATTACTTAAATCTTATTGAACTTGAAACAATTTATGCTTTGCAATTATATAACCCATACACATGGAGAGTAAACGAACAAATCAATATATATTCAGTAACATAGGAAATCAAAATTCTTTATCAGTTTCATGCTGCCTTGCTTAATAAGACCGTGGATGTAAAGAGCACATAAATGGCAAGAAAAGGAATAGACTATTTTATAAGATAGCTGGGTGCAAAGGATATTATAAATGGTTCACAGTAAAAAAAAAAGGAATGAAGCAAATTCATTTCAACGGAGCGATCACACTGGATGTTCATATAATCAGTAAGCATTCTGACATATAGGAGAGTGTTAAATTAGTTGAAATATATTCCATGTGTAGATATATTAGTGCGATATACCTAAATGGGTGCAAGCTTGAGTTGGATCCACAACAGTAGATGCATGGGTATCAACACTTCGACCGTACTTCCAAATGGCGGTTATTAGACTACACAAAACTGCATACATCTGCAACCTTTCTCTGCCAGTTCTGGTGCAAAAGCTTTTGATGAAGTGCATGCATAGATAGAAATTGCTGCACAACATAATGGAAGTCATAGTCCTAATTTGTTCCCATAATGGAGGTCATAGATGTACTCATTTGGCGGTAAATATATTTAACATAGAATGCATAGACTACTAATAACTAACAATCTATACATCTGAATGAAATAACTATGAAAAAACATCGTATAAGGAACTCTTCCGTAGACCATAGCTGACGATACTTCAGTATGTTTTCCATGAGCCACGTTTGCAATTACAAATATTCCATCATGTTGAAAGTAAATGCAAAAATATAAATTTCTTGGTTACAGTTGCAAGCAGATCCCATATGAATGGTTTCTTTTATGTGAAAACAACACGATTTTAGAGCCCTTATTGTTGTTACCTGGAGACAATAAAGATGGTCGTCCTGCACGTACTACTACCTAGGTTGTGCAATCGAGTCAACTTCATTGATAGATACTCGAACGTGTCCGCTGAGCAGGGACGCTCTAGTGCTTACACACGGCGGCCTCACCAGTGACTGCTGTACCCTGATCTGCTTATTTCTATGTATGTGTCCTTAAGCAAATATATACTTAGCATCTTCACTATGATGATCAATATGGAGTGAGCATTTCAAAAACACACTATAACTTCTATGCAAGGATCACCCTGACTATTCAGTGAGAGAATAACATTAGGTTACTTACCCCTTACCAGAGAGAATAATTATTTGCTATAAACCCAGAAATAAGAAGCATATGTGTTCACCCCCTTGAAAATCTTAAAACCCTGAAATCCATTGTATAATGGAAGTAAGTTCTTTTCCTGCTGACATAGAGATATGGTAATCCTGTAGAAGGAAAGAGACCAGTTTGAGGCTAGGAAGAACCGAGGAGTTAAATAATTACATGTTAAGTGTCAAGTTTGTGATGAAACTAACTCCATCGGCATTTTCTTAATGCTCTCATTATGCGACATAAAAGGGACACCTCTGCGAAAAAAGCGAATGGACAGTAGAACACTGAAACATGCACTCAAAAGGATTCTCGCAACAAATTGTTAAACAGGTATACCCTGATATATAGCTATATCAAGCCTGTAGTAACACGCCATCGATTAAGATTTTGCAATTGAGGGAAAGGACAAAAGATAAAGATTGGAATTTGCCAATGCAAGTATCCAACTGTTCACGGCCAGCCAACAGGGGGTATCCAGGAGGGGCAGGCAGTCTTATATCCTTAAGAACTACGGAAAACACGATAAGATTAATTCATACTGCACTCTGTTTAGTCACTTTCCTCTATTTGCTGCTGAGCATACACATATTCGAAGAAACACTATATATGTTATAAATATTAGTGAAATTCAAATCTCATTTTTTTGAATGCAAAGATGCAGTTTATGCATGCTACTCATTATTTTATGTCTAATCAGTTAATGCAACACAGAGCTCTATGTAGTTACTTTGCTCAGTTTTCTTTAAGCATACCAACACTTAAAGAAACATTATATTTCGAAAAAAAGAAGAAACAAACATTTGAGTAAATACTAATTCGTAATATGATGCGTGCATAATATTTTCCCTGCGGCCTGAATAATTGGATTTCTTGAAAAGAAGTCAATACAATGATCTAGTGCCTAGAACAGAACAAATATCAAGTCTTCAAAATAACACAAATCACCAGTACTACGTTCAGTAATGTAGATACCATTATTCTTGTACACCCTAGATAGCATACGATCATTCCGACCTTTTTTTCTGTGGAAAAAAAAAGGTCGGAACGATCATTCCGACCTTTGGAGTGCCCAATATTGTACCAATTCTAGCAAATCAGCACGTAGATGGCTGTTGCACTAAATGGAATCGCTAGAATAAGGGAAACCCATAGAGAACTACTGTAAACACAAATAAGAGACAACTTGTAAACTGAAAGTCCCTGACTGTTATGCCAAACTGCATACAGGAATATGAGCAATGATTGATTTAGTACCAACAAAACTTTATGCATATGAATCCACCATTGAGGTGCAAACATGGTTGACATTACTTGTGCACTATTGTCTCCGTTCAGTGCCAGGAGATGTTGTCGTCGCCGTCGTCAAATGAGCGCGAGCTAGTCCTCTTGATGTTTTGCCATCCTCCCTTGTCTTTACCTCCAACGATCAGCTCTCCTATCTCAATTGGCGTTGATCCCCAAAAGAACATTGTTAACTGAGAGCTGTACCCAAATAACTGAGAGCTGTACCCAAAAGAGCATACAGGGAGGGCTCAGAGTTCATGACCTTGAGGTCAAGAACAGAGCTCTGCTCGGCAAATGGCTCTCCAAGCTTCTCAATGAAGATGGAGCTTGGCAAACCCTCCTTAGGAGAAAGTATGTGGGATCCCAAGCCGTATCTCAGGTTCACTGGAAACCTGGTGATTCGCACTTCTGGTCAGGCCTTATGGCTGCGAAGAAGTTCTTTTTTCCTCAAGGGTCTTTCTCAATTAGGGATGGATCGGAAGTTCGTTTTTGGGAGGACAAATGGCTTGGCCAATCCACTCTCCAAGAACAATATCCGGCTCTATATGCTATTGTACGAAACAAGAGTGACACGATCGCTAAGGTGTTGGGTTCCCACCCACCAAATGTTTCGTTCAGAAGAAGTTTACTTGGAACGAGACTAGCATCCTGGAATGCTTTGCTCCGCCGATTGGATTCCATCAATCTTTCGGAAGGCCGAGACAAATTTCTTTGGAATCTTATGAAGAATGGTAAATTCTCGGTTGATTCCATGTATAGAGCATTAATCTTACCCGTAGGTCCGGTCGATATTAAAGATAATAATAAAATTTGGAAGATGAAGATCCCGCTAAAAACTAAGGTGTTTGCGTGGTATCTTCGTCGAGGAGTAATTCTTACAAAAGATAACCTTGCCAAACGCAATTGGCACGGAAGTAGAAAGTGTGTCTTCTGTCATCACGATGAGACCATAACACACCTTTTCTTCCAGTGCGAGTTCGCCAGGTCTATATGGTCAGCCATCCAGATAGGTTCTGCCTTACATCCTCCGTGCTCCGTTGCAAACATTTTTGGCAACTGGTTAAACGGGGTAGATCCTAGGTTCAAACTATTCAGTAGGGTGGGAGCGCTTGCCGTTATTTGGTCGCTGTGGCTATGTAAAAATGACAAGGTTTTTAACGATAAAAATGCTTCTTTCATGCAGGTGATCTATCGGTGTACAGCAACACTACGTGCATGATCGGCCCTGCAACGTGTGGAGCACCGAGACTTGTTTTTGGAGGTGGCGTTGCGTTTGGAGGCGGCGGCCAGAGAGTTATTCTCCCGGCATGGATGGCAACATAACCTCCGGATCGACCTTCCAGCAGCCTAGACGGATTTACAATTTCTCATTCTGATATGTAATTCGTCTATTTTATTCTTCAGCATTGGGTACTTGTGAACTTGTGGCTGTGTGCATCCTAACTATGCAGAGGCCGGGTGTTATGCTTAAAACTCTTAAGTAATAAAATCCTTTTATCCAAAAAAAAAAGAGCATACAGGAAGAAATAACTTAATCTGACTGAGATGGCATGCAGCAAACCCAAATCCTACCAGGCTTGTACCTGAAAGGAGAAAATCTTGTACGACGGGTTAGAAAGTTACGGTTGCTTCCGCAAGTGTATGCCGCAATCGGCCGGCAAGCCGGCCGGCCGGGAGAAGTTCCACTTTCCATCAGATAATTAACCGTACACAGAAGCATTATGCGTTGGGAGAGGAACACTATCGGAACAGCTGGACATGCTATACTCGATCGTACCGAGGAACACTATCGGAACAGCTGGACATGCTATATATACTGGATCGTACCTTTTTAGTCGATCAACTCGAGGACGGATGCAATATTTGCTGATGCTGAAGCGACGGATTACGGCGGGCAAAGTAACCCAAAGCCGAGATTGATGTTTCCCGATCGCTGGCTCGTGAAATCAATGTCCGGCGGCGGCATCATACATGCGGCGGCGCTAGGGAAATATTGGTTTTAGGCTTTGATCGCTAGGGAGGGGTACGCGCGTGGAGAAACCGGAGGCCTGCGTTCAGTTATTTAATCCAAAGGCTACTAATGAATGAGAGAAATATCGGACGGAAGTCGTTTGTTAATTCGTGAGGATTAACGTGGTAGCTCCATTGGTGCCTCCAATCTATTATATTATTAAAACAACAAACAATAGACGGTAAAGATTAATCCAGTAAAAGTTAACGGTTAAGATGATTAGATAAACCAAGCAGTACCGATGTGGTTCTTTCCCGCAGCCTAAGCGTACATGGACTCTCTCCCTGTCTCCTATTCAACCACGAAGACAGCTTCCCCCAAATCGCCGCCGCATGGAGGAACCTGGAGGACGAGCAGTTAAAGCATCTACCTCTCAACCCTAGATTAAATTTTCCTAGATTAAATTTTCTTTCTGGGGCGTACTTGACGCCGGAGCTAGGTCAGATGCTTTATTTTTCCTTTTCCGTCTACCATGTGCTCACGGCCGCCGCCGCCGCCGGCCGTATTCATATGGCTTCCTCCCATAAGTACGCTAGCTGCCGCCGCCGTCGTATTTGCCTACGTGCTTTTCGCAGCGTTGCAAACTTACAGGTTCAATCTTGCCCTACGTATGAGTACCCCGCGTAACGTCAGATGAAGCTGGGCACTTCTGCTGAATTCTGATCAGTACCCACGTTCTACAAATAATTTGAACTTTTTGCATTGGCATCGTACCTTTTTGCATGAGCATTGTATCTAGCAAGAGTTGGAATAATTTTTCTAGCAGGGACTTTCATTAATATCCACTTTAATAGAGTATAAAAATCCATGGGCAGAATGGTACGTACGCAGTACTATTGTTATGAAGGGAAGTTTTCAGATTTCCCACAAGGTAAGTTGGATGATTCTATTTTCTCAATCGTTATAATCGTTATCCTGAGGTCAACACATCATGCACTCATATTTTATTTATAGCTGCATTTACAAGATACACATTTATTCACTTATACCGACCCAATGACATGGAAATTAAGGCGCTAACTCAGCTGGTGAGGAGCAACAAAAGGTTGATATTTTTTGGATCCTTATGAGCATATATATTGATACACTCTCGAATATTGTATAAATGTACTTAGGATGCAAAACGTAAACATTGTTTATATCCTCAGATCTGTTCATGGTTCAGGCAGCGGAGTAGCAGATGTATCAATGGAAGTGTTAAAAGAAGACGTACAACTGCCTTTGTCAGGAAATACGGGCGGACTACTACTGCCAGGCCCAGCCGTCCTCTCTATCCACTCATGTCAAACAGCGATAGGTATTGCAGCATCAGCATGTAGGATATGATCGATGTCCAGCAGCCAGCAACGCATCCAAAGGCCGATGATATCATCCCATCGTTGTGTGAGCCAATATAGATCTCACCTTGGTTTTCCCTTTGTGGATTTTGCAGCAATTGGGAAGCACTGTTGTGCTTATTACGTTCAAGATTGTGTTCGTTTCTTCTTCTTTTCCAGACGAGTCGTCAATTTCCTGGTTCGTCGGTGCCCCCTCGCTCTCCAGTCATATCGGCAGAGTTTATGTTGCAATCGCCCCTCAGCTGCCACGATACAAGGTCCAGCGGCCAATGAGTGCTTCGTGAAGCCTGCTAGAAGTTTACAACACAGTCCCAGGTTTGGTTGTCTCTCACATCTCATCATCGCATAACAAATCAAGATTTCCGTTTTTTGATCTAGGCTAGATAAAATTGATGAATTATAAGTTTATAAATGACCACACAGGTTATACCTAATTGCTCTACTGAATTGATGTACACGTTTTTAACGAATTTACAGAACTTCAGGCTCACGGTTTATGTCAATTCAGATGATTTAAGCCGGAAACTTCTTTGCACTTAGAAATCTGAATATTACTCCTTAAGCATCATGCGATCGTTGGCATTTCTTTAGAAGACCAGATTTAGGGTTATGTAGGCTGATTCCTTAAGGCCCCATGGCTGCTGTTTTTAGCCAATTACAATTAAGCATCAATGTGACTATGCTAACTGTTATGGTGGTACAAGACGGAATATCTTATCAGCAGAGCAAATACATTCAGGTGATTACACAAATAATGTAATGATTTTGATTGTCAATTTTACCGACCCTAGATCAGAAGGTGGTTTCAATGAAATTTGAGGTTTCAGGACCATATTGATCCAAACTATGATTTTGGGAGTCCCGGGCATCAGGATAGACAAGATTGTTGTCACAGTTGTGGACTTTTTTGCAGCACAGGGGATATTGTGGTGAGCTTCTGGGTAGCGAGGCCTACGACAAGGCTGATATCAATCCGGCAAGAAGCGACACGTCGTTGGTGCTGGACGTAGCTATGATCGATTGCAACCCAGCCTAGATTTTGCGAGTCGCCTTGACACCAAGGTATCCAATTTTCTGTTTCAAAAAAAAAAATGTATCCAATTTTCTGATCAACAGTCGGATGTTTTAATTTAAAATTGTTTTTGCGTACAATACTAAGGTAGAGAAGATGAAAGGATCATCAGAAGTTTTTCCAGATTACGATCTCGAGTTGGCTACCAAGGACGCATTACAAGAACAGCTGGAGAAAGAACGGCCGGAGAAAGAAAAAACAATGCTCAGGTACGTCTATTTTTTATAGAAGTAGATCAGACTTTAAACCAATTAATCTTTCTAATATTAAAAGTAAACAATTTCCAGATGTCATTGGATTACTCAATGAAGCATCGTCAATCAAGAATAACAAGAAAGAACTTACAACGTTCATACTTCTATGGGATTGAAATTGTAATACCAGTGTAAGAGCACACTGCATACCCATGCCTCCAAATTAGATGGAATTATTTCCACCATTGTGGTTAGCACTAACTGTTTCTTCTTGAACTCTTTAGGTTGTAAAAAATATCAGCATTATGGTATCGGAAAGGCTAGCTTATTTTATGAATGAGGATGCAATCGGCAACCAAGCTGTCCTTATTGTAACGACCTCAACAATGGTGCAGAAGGTCAATGGTAAGTACAATACTATTACAAGCTGTCCTTATTGTTGACCAGTTATTCGATTGTGAGATGTGAGGAGTGAGTAACAGAAAATTGACAATTTAAGTTTTACAAAATTGGGCCTACTTCGTAGTACATAATTTGGTATTAGACTGATTGATTAGGAATATGTACTAGAATGAGAGGCAACGAAAGTAATCCCTGGGTAAATCATAGAAAACGAACGAAAAATATAGATGTTAAAACCCAACAATATATCTGCCGGTGGAAGAAACTCAATCTTCCGTCTCTGGTCTAATTGATTCAAGCAGGCTTCGGTGTGGATTTGGCATCTAGGTGTGCAAGCGGTTGCTATTAGCAGCGGCACAGGGAGAAGACTTTGTGCGCGATGTTGCCGGCGGCACGCCCAGACAGCCTGGGTCGAGCAAAGCGGAGAAATGATGATGCATTTTGCTGTGTCTGCGTCTGCCCCAAGCTAAACAACACAAGCGCTGATTAAAATTTGGGGAAGAATAGATTAATAGAAATGGGCAAGCGGACGTGCACTGGGGGAACTGGAGTAGCGAGGCACGCACCTTGGCTGCTGAATGCGGGCCGCAGCTGCAGCCTTCGTCGTCGTCGACAAATTCCAGGTTCAGCGTGCATCCACAACAATCGCCTCCAAGAGCCTGGCCTGGAATAGGAGAAAGGGGATTTTTCTTGGGACAAGCAATGGATTGGGTACGGTCAATACTCACTGGGAGAGAGAAAGGTATTTCTCTTACATGCATTTCAGAAGAAAAATATATAGTGGACTGTCATTTACAATCACTGAGCGTGTCCTCAAATATGTAGTGAGATAAATAATAGCAGGATAAAAATACAACTAATATGTATTGAAAACTTTGGAAAAAGAATCGGCTAAATAATCAGGGTAAAGGAATGTATTTAAATAATGCCAAGAGAAAAATTGCGGCTACGCAAATATAGCATCTAATCAGTAACTAAAATTATAATTTCCAACTTCAAGAGAATTCAATTCTGAATTGTCAGGTGTAAAGATGACGAAACTAACTATAGAGGAGGAAGGAAATTAAAAATGATATAGGGATGGGAACAATATTTTCGGGGACCCAATGATGTTATAAATGTGAAACAAAGGCAAAATATAATCACGCTAATTTAAATGAACTTTAGAAGAAAAATATAAAAATCTAATAGCATATAGAAACCTCGAATTTATATACTTTTTGCAAAACACTTAAGTATTCTTAAAGTATTAAATTTGTAGCGAATAATATTTTTCTTCATTTAAAAAAATACGATAGCAAGATATAACATCAATAGGTAGTCTAGCCGCGCAAATGCGCGGGCCACCCTGCTAGTTAGTAAATATAAGATAAGATGAGGAGAACTGTTCTTGGCTTCAGTATAACTTATGTTGAGTCCAATTCTTCAGTCTGAAAATTGATGACTCTAAGAGTTGATATTTCATGGCCGAAATTAGAAGCATCAAGTGTTGTCACGTTTTGTGCAACACTTTTATCGCACCAGCTAACATGACCGTTGTGATGTGTTCGTACATCTCTTATCGGCTAGAAGGTAGGTTGGCAACTTGGGCGACTTGAGCTAAACCTTATATTGGTGATTTATTATTGTCAAAAATCTTGCCCTCTTTCCATTATCCCTATCTAAACAGAGTGAGTGAGAATGATTGAGCACCAAACAAGAGCATAGATAACAAGATAAGTTTCTTACATTTGGTGATTAGCATCTCCTAAATGATTAGGCGTTAGCTCTTCGAGCATTTGTTGGTGTCTGCATTTGTCGCGACAAGTCTGTAAAAGTTTGCTTTGATTCACTCAAATCAACATGAAGAGATTGATTCAAACTCACGAGTTTGGCTAGCAGAAACGAATGCTAAGTCTAAAGACTGAGGTGTATGCGCGTATAGACTATTCAAACGAAAATATAGGGTTGTTGCCAACAACTTAAACTTCGAGAAACAAATAGGTGACATCGTTTGATGCGGGTTGGTCCCGATTTTCACGGATTTGTACGGAGGGATCGATGAACACGAAGAACAAGGGATGAACACAAGAACACAAAGAGGGGAAAACACCAAAACAAGGATAACTAGCAAGTAGCAACTCAGCAAGATTCAACTGGTAACAAGCCCCAAGGGTAGCCCCCAATTCTCCTCTCCCAAGCACACCTTACTCTTAGCATTGTTTGTCCAATTGGTCAATCCAAATCAACCCAATCTAGCCACTTCAAGAGGGAAGATTAGCAAGTAGCAAACTACAAGAGGAAGCCTTGGTATCCACGAAGGGATCTTCTCCACAAGGGGAGGCCTTGGTTCATCTCCACAAGGGGAGGCCTTGATTCATCTCCATAGGAGGAAAGAGACACTTTGAGAAGAAGGAGCAAGGCTCTACTCTAATCCCAAATCATAGTCTAACCCTAGATCTAGATGGAAAGCTCCTACTTATAGTCCAAAGTCAAAGGGGAGCAAGGTAGGTGGGGGTAGGTGAGGTGACAAGGCTCACAGGCCTGAGCTGTGCCCGCAGCAGCGGTAGTACCGCTGGTCAGGCGGCGGTTAGTACCGCTGGTGCGGGCCTGACGCTGGCTCGCCTCCACCTCGGCGGTAGTACCGCCACCAGACCGGTAGTACCGCTGATGCGCGCCCGAAGGTGTTTTAGGCGGTAGTTCCGGCGCCTCCACCTCGGCGGTAGTACCGCCATCTGGCCGGTAGTTCCGCTGTTGTGCGCCCGAAGGTGTTTTATGCGGCAGTGGCAGCGGTAGTGCCAGCGATGCGCGGTCTTCAGCGCCGGGGCAGTAGTACCGCTGGACTTCCAGCGATAGTACCGCTCCAGGCAGTTTCTTCTCTTCTTCTTCTTCCTTCTCTTGTCCATCTTCTCGTCCGTCTTCTTGTCCAACCTCGACGCGTCCTTGGTGATCTTCGTGAGGGTCATGCCTGAGGATACATAAGGTGGTGGAAGGGAAAATTTTGTTTTTGCCACACTAGATTTTGCCCATTTTACTTTTGCCACTCTAAGTTTTGACATTTCGCTTTTGCCATTTTGAGGGGCAAAAACAAAAGCAAAACAACATCAATAGGGGCAAAAGCAAAACGAAATTTCGGCATTTTCATTTTGTTTTTGCTCCAGAGAGGGCAAAAGTGATGAATTACCAGGAACTGGCAGGGCAAAAGCAAAATGTCAAAACTTAGAGTGGCAAAAGCAAAATGGGCAAAAACAAGTGTGGCAAAAACAAAATTTTCCCGTGGTGGAATGAAGTAGTATACCATCCAAAGGGGTGTCGAAATCACACATAGAGAGGAGCGAGGTCACCTTTTCATGCAGTGCTTGGACTCTTGATCTTGTCATGGGACCATTAGGCGTTGTTGGTGTGGTGTGCCTAGGTTGCACTACATCATCTCCCCCCTTGGGAAAGAGTCGTCCTCGACTCTTCGCTCTCATCATCACTTGAATTCCCATGGTAAGGCGAGATGTCGGCGACGTTGAAAGTGTCATGTACGCCGTACTTGGAATTGGGGATGTTGATCTTGAATGCATTGTTGTTGATGCGCTTGATAACCTTGAACGGTCCATCTCCTCTTGGTGCTAGCTTGGACTTTCTCTCATCGGGGAAGCGGTCTTTGCGTAGATGTAGCCAAACTAGATCACCTTATTCAAAGATCATGGGGCGCTTGTGCTTGTTTATCTTCGTAGCATGGTCTTCATTGTGCTTCTCTAGCGTGGCCCTTGTGTCTTCATGTAGTTTCTTCATGTAAGCGGCGCGCTTGTCGAAGTCCATGTTTACTTGCTCTCGGAGTGGAAGTGGTAGCATGTCTAGCGCGGTGTAGGGGTTGGTGCCATAGACGACCTCGAAGGGTGTTCTCTTTGTTGCGCGGTGTAGTGCTCGATTGTAGACGAACTCGGCATGTGGGATGCACTCTTCCCAATTCTTCAAGTTGGGCTTGATCAACACACGAAGGAGTGTGGATAGGCTTCGGTTCACCACTTCGGTTTGACCATCGGTTTGAGGGTGGTATGCGGTGGAGAATAGTTGTTTGATTCCCATCTTGGCCATCAAAGTCTTCCAAAAGTAACTGACGAACTTGACGTCACGATCCGACACAATGGTCTTGGGCACTCCATGAAGACGGACGATTTCCCTAAAAACAAAGTAGCAATATGTGAAGCATCGTCGGTCTTGTTGCATGGTATAAAGTGTGCCATCTTAGAGAATCGATCAATGACGACAAAGATGGAATCCTTGTTTGTTTTAGTGCGTGGAAGTCCTAAGACAAAATCCATAGCAATGTCGGACCATGGGTGATGTGGAATAGGCAAAGGTGTGTATAAGCCATGAGAGTTTAGAGTAGACTTAGCTTTGAGACATGTTGAACATCGTCGAACTAAGCGATCCACATCCCGGTACATCCTTGGCCAATAGTAGTTTGTGGAGAGCATGACGAAGGTCTTGTCACGTCCAAAGTGTCCCATTAAGCGCCTCCATGCGATTCCTTCAAAAGGACCAAACGAAGCGAAGACTCGGGTATGCATAGTTTGTTAGCCTTAAACAAAAATCCTTTGTGCAAATAGAAATCATCAATTCCTTTATGTTCCGTGCACATGGCAAAAATTGGACCAAAGAAATTGTCCATGGCAGAAAAAATTGGACCAAAGAAATTGATTTCAAGATGCGTAAGTAGGTTGGTTTTGCGGGATAGAGCATCCGCGACAACATTCTCTTTGCCCTTTTTGTACTTGATGACATAGGGAAAGGATTCGATGAACTCAACCCACTTAGCATGTCGTTTGTTTAAACTTGTTTGAGTTTTCAAAAACTTCAAGGACTCATGGTCAGAGTGGATGACAAACTCCTTAGGACGAAGGTAGTGTTGCCAAACATCCAAAGCGCGAATCAAAGCAAACAATTACTTGTCATAGATGGGGTAATTCAAACGTGCTCCATCAAGTTTTTCGCTATGGTAAGCAATTGGTCTACCATTTTGCATAAGCACGGCTCCAATGCCTAAACCACTAGCATCACAATGAATTTCAAATGTTTTCGAAAAATCCGGTAAATCAAGAAGGGGAGCTTCGGTTAACAACCTTTTGAGCTCGTTGAAGGCAAAATCTTGCTCATGGCCCCAAATGAACGGTACATTTTTCTTGGTAAGTTCATGAAGAGGGCAAGCAATGGTGGAAAAGTTCTCAATAAAGCGGCGATAGAATCGGCGAATCCAAGAAAACGTCTTAACTCGGCAAGTGACATAGGAAATGGCCAATTGCGAATTGCTTCGATTTTAGCTTCATCAACTTCAACTCCATTGGAAGAAACAACAAATCCTAGGAAAACAAGTTTGTTGGTTGCAAAGTGCATTTGGAAAGATTGGCATAAAGCCGTTCATTGCGAAGGGCCAACAAAACTTGAGCAACATGTGAAGTGTGTTCATCCAAAGATTTGCTATAGATCAAGATGTCATCAAAGTATACTACAACAAATTTTCTAATGAAAGGTCGCAAAACATGGTTCATATGACGCATAAATGTGGAAGGTGCGTTGGAGAGACCAAAAGGCATTACCAACCATTCGTAAAGACCAAGTTTAGTTTTGAATGCGGTCTTCCATTCGTCACCTTCACTCATTCGTATTTGGTGGTATCCACTCTTAAGATCGATTTTGGAAAATATAGTGGCACCACATAGCTCATCCAACATGTCATCGAGGCGAGGGATAGGGTGGCGATACCGTACGGTGATAGCGCTGATGGGGCGACAATCCATGCAAAGGTGAAGCGTGTTGTCGGCCTTGGGGACGAGGATCACGGGCACGGCGCACGGCCTCAAGCTTTCACGAATGTGACCCATGGAAAGGAGTTCTTGTATTTGACGCTCAATTTCCTTGGTCTCCTCGGGGTTGGTGCGGTATGGGGCACGGTTCGGTAGAGGGGCGCCGGGTATGAGGTCGATGCGGTGCTCGATGCCTAGTAGAGGAGGTATTCCCGGTGGCACTTCTTGTGGAAACACATCTTCAAATTCCTGCAAAAGAGACATCAAAGAAGGAGGAAGGTTTGTGAATATGTTAGTCAAAGAAACCTCTCCCTTACATATGAGGACATAGTGGAGGGTGGATGGGTTTTCTCTCAACTCTCTCATCTCTCTTTTGGTGGCAATCAAGGACATGCTTTGTGGAACTCTCTTAGTGTTTTCACTCTCATTTGGCTTGTGTCACTCACTCACATTTTGGTGGATCTCTCGCTCACCACTCTTCTCACTAGAAACTTTCTCTTGTTGTGCTCGTGCTATTGTCTTGGCGTTGTCGGCAATCACTTGGCTTGGTGTCATGGGACGGAGGACATAGGTCTTGTTGTTGCTCTTGAAGCTATAGTAATTTGTCCTTCCATCATGCATTGCACCCTTGTCATATTGCCATGGTCGTCCAAGAAGCAAGTGACAAACGGACATTGGCATAACATCACAATCAACGGTATCTTCATAAGCTCCAATCATGAAGGATACTTGTACCATGTGTTGGATCTTGACGACTCCAGACTCACTTAACCATTGCACATGGTATGGGTGTGGATGTTTCTTGAACTTCAAGTTGAGCTTATCACAAAGCTCTTTACTAGCCAAGTTGTGGCAACTTCCACCATCGATGATGACCTTGATAGACTTTCCATTGATTCCCGCCCTTGTTTGGAACAAGTTGCATCTTTGGTCTTCTTCTACTTGGACATTGGCGGTCAATGCTCTTGCCACAACCAATGAAGGGTTGTTATCACCATCGCAATAGACGTCATTGGATTCATCTTCAACATGTTGTGTTGCGGAGGCTTTGTTCAAAGCATGATACTCATCTTCACTCATCGACTCATATTCTCCCATGTCGTTGACAATCATGACCTTCTTGTTGGTGCACTCAAAGGATTTGTGCCCTTGTCCTCCGCACTTGTAGCATTGCAAGAGTCTTGTTCCGGACGAAGAACCTTGAGGTGCCTTTGAAGAGGGAGGTACTTTCTTGAAAGGTTGAGGCGCTTGAGGTGTCAAAGTAGAGACTCTTGGAGGACCTTTTATGTTTGCTTGAGGAGGAGCTTGTGTGGGTGTAGGTGTTGATGATGACGGATTGTTGGCGAAGAATGCCTTTGACTTGATGTATTTGAGCTCTTCAAGCACGTGACGCTCGGCCTTTGTTGCTTGATGGACTAACTCAACCAAGTTGGCATATGGTTGGAACTCCACAATCTTCTTGATTGATAGTTGAGGCCATTCATGAAGCGAGCCATGGATTGCTCTTCGTACTCGTTGACATTGGCTCTCATCATGGAGATTTCCATCTCCTTATAGTACTCATCAACCGACTTCAACCCTTGCTTCAACTCTTGCAACTTCTTGTACAAATCTCGTGTAGTGGCTTGGCACGAAGCGCTTGTACATTGTTTCTTTCATTTCAACCCAAGTGTCGATTGGTTGTTGGTGGTTAGCGATGCGTGCATCTTGTAGTTGTTCCCACCACAAGAGAGCATACTCTTCAAACTCCATCGAGGCTAAGGCAACCTTCTTGTTGTGGAGAAGCGTTGTACGCGGAAGATCTTGTCAACCTTGAGTACCCATGAGAAGTAGCTTCCGGATCACTTGTGTCGTAGAACTTGGGTATGTCAAAGCGAAGATTGGTCAAGTTGTCGTAGTCGTCGCGACGGTTTGGAGGTGGGAATGCACGTCCACGTCTCCTTCTATTGAGTCCATCACCATTGTGTTGGCTTGACTCGTTATCACTTGACTCGGAACGTTGTTGTTGGTGACGATCATGTGGAAGTTCTTGACGAGGACGAGGATCATGTTGAGGACGGTGCTCTTGTTGAGGAATGGGTTGTTCGTTATTGTTCACATTGTTATGAGTTTGATGGCGTGGCCTTGGAGGATGACGGGGATGACGTCCTTGATCATCAAAGTCATTCGCACCCGGTACGCCATTGTCATTAGCCAATGGGTCATGACGATCACGTTGTTGCGGTGGTGGTGATGGTATGCGTTCGCGACGTTCATCATTTTGGTGAGGTTGTTCTTGATGCGCATTGGCATTGTTCACGTGAATATCATGTGGTTGTTCAACGTTAGGAGGAGGTCGTTCATGGGCGTCGCGCCTTGGGTTATGTTGACGTTCTTGTCGAGGTTCATGACGTCCATGACGTGCTTGCGTCGACCTTGAGGTGCTTCTTGTACGGCTTGAGCGTGATGAAGAAGAAGCTCGTTGTCGCACAAGGTTGTTGAGAGCTTCGGTCACCCGCTCCATAGATGCTTCTTGCGCATGCATGTGGTCATTGAAGTTGGCCTCTTGAGCTTGAAGATGGCGCTCGTAGCATCCTAGGCCATCACGAAGAAGGTGTCGAAGACCAACAAACTCGGTATGTGTGACATAGCCATGATCACCTCGAAGTCCACATGGATTTCATCGTCCGGGCTTGAGCTTCCGTTTGTACTTCCCCTAAACATTTTCTAAGAACAAGTGAGATATGTGGCAAGGAAAAACCAAGACAAACTATATCCCAAGTATAATGTGGCTTGAGAGGAGAAATCCGGTTCTAACACCCAACACACACACTTATGAGGATAGGAAGGTATGAAGTGGCAAACGAAACAAGCAAACCCGACGACAAGTATATTGTCAAAGGTAGAGAAAATCCACAATGATCAAATTACCAAAGAAACTCCAACCACAATGATGAAGAAACACACACAAAAGCGAATGAAGGTTGGCGACCAAAGGGCGAGCACTCGAAGATAGACAACCTAACGAAGACTACGTGCTCAAATGTCACACCAACACAAGAGGACGCTAGCTCAATTGCTTTTGGGTGGGCAACAGATTTGCACAAGTGTTAAACACTCACACTCACTTTGGCGGTTTCGGTTTTGTTGCAACCTACAAGAGATGATGCATGGCACTACTCATGTTCTTTTCTTTTCTCGTCTTTTTTTTTTTTTGACGATGATTCCTTCTCTTTTGCTAGTGCCAAGATCTCTAACGATACACACTCGCCAATACTTGAAGACGATCACTCGAACACGTGCAATGCCTCGCAATATCAAAGAGCTAGTCCGTAGGTCAAGGTACGCGAAAGGAAGAAAGGCTCACAACGGATTACGATGTCGGGGAAATGTCGAGTCCTTGGTGGCGTCGTTGCTTGGCGTTGATGACGCGTTGCTGCGGAAGCTTGTCGATGTCGTAGACATAGGGCACACCAAGAAAGGACTCAAACCAAAGAGGAAATGCCAAAACGAACCGAGGAAAAAGAAAAATTTCTGCAAAAATTGGCCCTGGCGGTAGTACCGCTGGTCCGCCCGGTAGTACCGCTGATCTCGGGCGGTAGTACCGCTGCGCACGAATCTGCGCGATTTTGACGCGATTTTCGGCGGATTTGGGCTCCAAAACTTCCTCGAATTCGTGGGAAATTGGCAAAATTGAGGCTAGGGAACGCAAACAAAGGTGGAGGGGGTCCTAAAGCAATAGATCCATGGACAAAAACTACCAAAAATGCAACAAATCGACAGATCGGCTCGAATCAAGGAAAGACTATTTTTGGTGGAAATTTTGAATTTCTCAAAAACAAAGAAAAATTTGGTGGATTTTGGTGGAAACACAAATCAAATCCGTGGCAACCTGTGCTCTGATACCATATGATGCGGGTTGGTCCCGATTTTCACGGATTTGTACGGAGGGATCGATGAACACGAAGAACAAGGGATGAACACAAGAACACAAAGAGGGGAAAACACCAAAACAGGGATAACAAGCAAGTAGCAACTCAGCAAGATTCAACTGGTAAAAAGCCCCAAGGGTAGCCCCCAATTCTCCTCTCCCAAGCACACCTTACTCTTAGAATTGTTTGTACAATTGGTCAATCCAAACCAACCCAATCTAGCCACTTCAAGAGGGAAGATTAGCAAGTAGCAAACTATAAGAGGAAGCCTTGGTATCCACGAAGGGATCTTCTCCACAAGGGGAGGCCTTGGTTCATCTCCACAAGGGGAGGCCTTGCTTCATCTCCATAGGAGGAAAGAGACATTTTGAGAAGAAGGAGCAAGGCTCTACTCTAATCCCAAATCATAGTCTAACCCTAGATCTAGATGGAAAGCTCCTACTTATAGTCCAAAGTCAAAGGGGAGCAAGGTAGGTGGGGGTAGGTGAGGTGACAAGGCTCACAGGCCTGAGCTGTGCCCGCAGCAGCGGTAGTACCGCTGGTCAGGCGGCGATAGTACCGCTGGTGCGGGCCTGACGCTGGCTCGCCTCCACCTCGGCGGTAGTACCGCCACCAGACCGGTAGTACCGCTGATGCGCGCCCGAAGGTGTTTTAGGCGGTAGTGGCGACGGTAGTTCCGGCGCCTCCACCTCGGCGGTAGTACCGCCATCTGGCCGGTAGTTCCGCTGCTGTGCGCCCGAAGGTGTTTTATGCGGCAGTGGCAGCGGTAGTGCCGGCGATGCGCGGTCTTCAGCGCTGGGGCGGTAGTACCGCTCGGCTTCCGGCGGTAGTACCGCTCCAGGCAGTTTCTTCTCTTCTTCTTCTTCTTCCTTCTCTTGTCCATCTTCTCGTCCGTCTTCTTGTCCAACCTCGACGCGTCCTTGTTGATCTTCGTGAGGGTCATGCCTGAGGATACACAAGGTGGTGGAATGAAGTAGTATACCATCCAAAGGAGTGTCGAAATCACACATAGAGAGGAGCGAGGTCACCTTTTCATGAAGTGCTTGGACTCTTGATCTTGTCATGGGACCATTAGGCGTTGTTGGTGTGGTGTGCCTAGGTTGCACTACATCATCGTTCCCTCTCCTTATAGCTCATTTATATTGTTGCTCATCTATATAAATTCCTTGTTGCTCTATGTATCTCTCTAAGGCATCAGATGTACTGTACATTGTGTATGTTTGATCTTATCTTGATGCATCTTTTGCTACCCCACATGTTTCATACTCCCTCCGTTGTTTGATGTAAGGTGCATAAGGTTTTGATAAAAAAATCCTAGAGTGTACTTCTTTCCACCACTCATCTGATTTTTTTTTAAGGATTTCATTATTTTTCCTTATATAATGCAAGCTCTTCTTTTTCCCAAGTCAATGAGCCAGAGGTAATTCCATCCGAAACTGGTGCAAATTTTTCCTCTATGAGCATTCTTAATTCTGTGCCAAAACTTATACACCCCTACATATAAGAACGAAGAACGGAGGGAGTAAAATATATGAATACTTCCTGATCTTATTTGAAGCCTCAGGTATCAGTTCGTGTATTTTGTCTACTGTTTTTGAAGCATCAGTTTTTGTATAGAGTTCATATGTTTACTTATGTCGCATCAATTATTCGTTGCTCTAAACTTCAATTTGAACTGTCATCTCAAAAACTAATTCTATGTATTAGATGTCTCAACTTTTATTAGAGTAAAATATATAAACTCCTATTCACACCTATTATAGCCGTATATCTTAATCCCTCACCTTGTCACTGGCGCTTCCCTCGTTGTGGGGTCTTCGAAGTGGTCTTACTTTATGCTTAAGCTACTTTCAACAACTCTCTCATCGCATGTCTAACATATGAGTTGATCACACTCCGCGAGGTAAACCTTGTATAGTGTACGGCGACACACCCTATAAGAGTTGAATCTAGAACATTGATCTCAAACTGAAATGCAAAAGTTCACGGAGGGAAATGTTTCCCAAACAAAAACATTATGCAACCAAAGGAGGGGCAAAATCGGAAAAGTACCCGTTTGCCCTTTTCCTTGGTCCATATTAGGAGCCCACCAGGACCCAAGTCCCAGCTCGCGTTTCATTTCCCCTCAGAACCCCAACCCCTAGCAAGATGGCCCACTTCGCCGGCTTCTCCGCCGCCGCCTCCGCCTCCGCCGGCGAGGGATTCTGGACGGCGTGCCCGCACTGCTGCTACGTGCACTCCTACCCGCGCCCTTACGTCGGCCGCCGCCTCCTCTGCCCCACCGCTACGTGCCGCCGCATCTTCTCCGCCGACGAGCTCCCCTCCCCGCCGCCCATCGTCCCCGGCACCGACATGTACTTCTGCACCTGGGCCTTCTTCCCGCTCGGCCCGCCCGCCGTCGCTGAAGGATGGGTCCCATTCACCCCTTTCAACCCCGCTCCCCCTCCCTCACCCTCCCCCATCCCAACCCCTAGCGCCGCCACCCCCGCCTCTGCCATTCCATCCCGCGTGAAACCCACCTCCAGGAAGAAGGTTGGTGTGTGCCTCAAGGGAAGAGCCCGCGTCGAGGCGGAGGAGGAGGAAGAAGAGGAGGAGAAGACGCCCACCTTCGCCAACCTCAAGGCCGAGGAGGAGGTGCAGGTGGACTGGCTGAGCCTTGGCGACAATGGCGACAGGGGAATCGACATCAACGAGTCGGTGGATCTGAGTGAGCTGGGGTTCCGCATCGACGAGATGGGATTCCTCCAGGAGTTACCTTGATCATGCCGTGCCATACTAACTGCTAAAAAATGTAGATGCTTCGAAAGTGGTAAAGGTAGTATCCTATCGCCGTAGTTCGGTTTAGTTTCTGATGGAAATGGTGCATTTTAGCTGTGGCAGACTAGCTACAAAGCCGCCTTTGTTAACGATGAAGATCGTGGCCGCAGAAATGCTAAATGTGGCTCCTTTTGTGGTGACTCGAATGGTTAAAGACAATGCGGGATCGATGCATTGTATGTGTGTGTGTTATCATCTGATCATATGCAGGGTGTCCTCTGGCTTAATGTCTGTTTCGCCTAATTAAAATGTCAATTGTGGTGCATGCTGCTGCTCATTTTGCTTCTATCATCTAGGTATGGGCTCTCTTGTGCAGGAGAGGTCATGGTAATTTTCGAAATGTTGCTTTTTTGTTCCGTTGGATGTTCGTATATGCCTGCAGGTAGATGCTCTCAAATTGCAACGAATTGAGTTGGAGTTGAGCATCTCTGAAATTGGAGTTACAAACTTCGTACTGCCATCTTGTGGAATTGATACTTTTTCTTTTGTTGGCATGCACTATGTGGGAATATTGTCGAATGGCACTGCCTCTGAGCTGCCTGATTCAGTTTCTGTTGTGTTCAGGGTCTGTCTTGTCTTGAACTTCACATCTTGTGGATGTTGTAAGGTTTTGTTGATCAAGGTTGTCATGATAATTTCATTGCTTTCTGCATATCTTTCTCTCTATATCTCTCCTTTCAGTTTTGAGACATATATCTTTGGTTTAGTGATTATAATGCTGATAAGTGATAACTCTTGGTTCTAGTTTTGACATAGTAGAATAGCTGCATCAGAATGTAATGTTTTAGGGCTACTATGTATTGACAAAGTCTGACACGTTTCCTGGTTATAAAGATAGAGAAAATGTATTATCGTCTTTAGCTTATGTTTCGATGTAGATTTTTTCGTCTTCTTCTGATTTGGTACATATAGTGTTCATTTTGCTTTTGCCGTGAAATCCTGGAGCGAAGATGCTTTGTATTTTGCATTATCAGTTGGTCACGTACTTCTTGCACACACACTTCTTTTTTGAAAGGGTGCTGATATTGAGCTATTCATACTCGTTTGGGTTAGAATCACGCACTACTTGCTCTAGCACACACGCTGGAACAGAGGAATGCGCATAACAGAGCGGCTGTAGGCCGCGATCATGTGAGCTGCAGTATTAGCTGATCTTGGGTCTTCAGGATTTCCAGAGAGGGGATCGATTCGGCTACCTGAAGGGCCTCATCGAAGATGAAGCAAGTTTGTTCCTCGCATGGAGAGGTCGATTTACTGTGCACATGACTGTTCCGCCTGTAGCACATCACTATTGTATCTTGTAGCAGTGTGAATGTGTGATGTACCTGCCTACTGTAGCATGTAATCAGGACCATTTATATGAGATCTGACGGTTCACAAAGAGCTAAGTCAAGCTAAATTTAGCTTCTCCAATTAGTCAGCTAAATTAGGAACGACGTCCACTAACCCACGGAGGCCTCGCCGCAAGCTTTTGGCTCTTTAGGAATTTGCTCATCGATCTTATCTTATCCATTACTTTGGGGTCGTATTCGTTCACACCACATTTGATCTGCACCAGTCAACATAGTGTCGAAATAGTTTTTCATAAAGCACGCAGGTTCATTTAGCTTGGCTTCACTGTCGCCGACAATGGAGTTGTTCCGAAGGCCCCAAGCACAGCCACCAGATAAAAGAGTAGCTGGTTTCTCGTATTTTCATTATGATTCGTTAGGATGTTGAGTACAAAGTCTTTACTTGACTCTCTTAGATCTTCTTTATCGGCATTTGCCAAGTCTTGCACATGGTTGAGACGAATAGCACACGCCTTGGGGCAGATCATGACCCCATGGCATTCACTCTCAGCTTCAGTGCAGCAGATGTGGCAGTTGTCAACTGAGTGTTTGATCCTATGCCCAATCCCAACACAAACCTCGTGAACGACAAGAAAGAAGGTTTGGTATGACCAAGTTCGTGCAAAGATAGTGTCTCTCGCTGATTGACCACTCTATGTCCTAGGGACATTTTTGTGAACTATGTGCTATTTGTGATTGTTCTGGTACTTTGATGAATCCCCGACATGATTCAATTTGAATCTCAAACTTAAACTATGACTTTTGCATATTTGTGTCATTATATGTTACTAATAATTTGTGCTAAAATATTTGTTGATATTTGAAACAATCAACATTATAGATAGACCGAAATGGACAAAAGTGCGTGTCAGTGGACAAAAGTGCGTGACATCCGCAGACACTTCTTCGGACCCAATGAAAACATACACATTTTGGAGGATGTCTAACCAAGCACGTGAACGACACCCCCTCTGACTGGCCCTCGTGGCTCACCGCCTTCTATGGTCTGTTCTCTCATGTTTCGTGTTCCCTCAGCCTGTTTAATCTTAGAGCATTGCATGCTTCCCATCCATAGCCTAGGGATGTCACCCTCGATTTCGCCCTGATTTGCCATGATGCAGACAAGAATAATAGTAATCTCGATCGGGTTGGATATCTTGGTCCCATCCTTGAGGATCTCGAGTTGAAGGAGATAAATCTCTTCATGTCTTGACGATACAAATGGAGTAATGAGCGTGCCAACAATATTGGTGTGTCTTGATCGCTTCTTTAGATCTGTCGACTCGGAGGAGCAGTTCCCTGGCTGTCTGCTTCGTGCTGTTTCGTCCTAGGGTTCAGAAAACTGCTCCATCCTGCTGCACACCTCACCTTGAAGGTCGAGAGCCCATCATTTCAATTTTGAGGCCTTTCGGCCCAAATCGAATGACTTCCTCAAGGTGGTGGTAGAGGCAAACCCTAGTTGCCACATAGGTCGGAGACTAATCCCTCCCGCATACCCCATGTGGCTTATGGTCCCGGCCCATTACTGCTAGCGGGTGGAGACGAGGAAAAAGAAAGCGAGGCGAGGGAGGCAGCGAGAGACGAGGAAGACGAAGCGAGGCAAGGGAGGCGGACGGAGAAGAAGAAGACCGGAAAGAGCACCGGAGACGGAGCCAACATCGCCGCCGATGGCACAGCGTGGCTGGCCGCGACGTCGCTGGCCAGGCGAGGAATGGACCTCACCGTAGTCGGCGACGACGCGGCTCGCCGCAGCGGCGTAGGTGGAGGTGAGGCATGAACTTAACGAGGGTGTGTGGGGTGGCCAGCGCCGAAGAAGAATGTGAACTGGGGGGCGGTGTTAGAGGGGCGGAGGTGGCGGCTCGATACCGCCCGCCGAGCGCGCGGGGGGGGGGGGGGGGGGGGGGGGGGGCAGGCGGGGGCGGGGGGGGGGGGGGGGGGGGGGGGGGTCGGGCAGGCGGTTGGCTGGTGGCTGTGGCAGGGTAACGCTGGGAAGAAGATGACCTAAAGCTGCTGTTGGGCCGGCCCACAAGCTCCTGCGATCGGAGCGGAATACGCTCCGCACGGGTCGTCAACTAGGAGCTCCCGGTGGTAGATGCTTGGTGGGCTACCCTCCATCTTGATTCCCTGCACTACCTCCACATCATGGTTCCCTTTAAAGACAAAAACTCCACATCATGGTGTCATTCACGGCGTCTGTGCTTCATTCGTGGAGCAACGACGGATCAAAAGTGTCAGCTTGCAATTCACCATGGCCAAGAAACTTGGCACAAGAGTCCAGGCTATTTCCCCTCATGAGCTTTCTTTCCGGAAGGGAGCTCAAGCTGAACTGCTGAAGGTGCTGGCAGAGGGCGACGCAAATGTATCTTCCAATTCATGCCTGACAGTCGTCGAAGAACCACGTCGTCGTGTTCTCCTCCAGTGGCCACGTGAGAATGAACATAAGGCACTGATGCTTACTATTTCAGCAACCTTCTGGCTCTTGTTTTGCTCAACTGGACGGGCTCAATCTTGACTTCCTCAACATCTTGACCTCAATTTGATTATTTGAATAACCTGGATGTCCCGTTCAGCCAGGATGAACCCAAGGTATAAAACAGTGATGACACATTGGTCTCTAGGATGTTAGTGGTAGCGGGGCAAATGGGAGGAGAACTGTGGGACATTGGATGAAAATCGAATGGACGAAGGAAGTGACCGACCTAGAGAAAAACCAGGCAACTCGTCAATAGATGGTCCCTCTGTTAAAACAAAAGGATTTATTTACTTGATGAATCGACTAAGTCGCATCAGTTATACTTGTACTATCCTGACAAGGGCTGATTCATGCCACTCCAAAGATTGTTCGAGCGATCCAGGAAAATACAACCAAATAGAGCCTAATTGGTTGCTACAATGCTGAAGAATCGATCAACTGCCACTTTGCTTTAAAAGAATGTGTTTAGTCTTCTGAATGACGTTCATGTCCTTCAGCTCCTATCCCCTCACAATTCGTGCCTTTGGAATAAAGGTATGGTTTGTCGACAAATAATGTGCATGTTTTAAGAGAGAGATGAAAAGAACATGGTGCAATAATCCACAAGTGCGGCAAAAGACTCCATGTGCAATTGTCTTGATGGTACACAAAGTATTCGACCCAAGGACAGGAGACTAAAGATTAACCAACTCATCACGACGATGCCAACGAGGCATATAGACCAAAGTCTTTCTGCACAAGCTCGATATCTCGAACCAGGATAGTCACTGCACATCACCGGGTACTCACAAATGCAGTTGAGGTTAAGCTCTAGCCAGCTCAGTTTTCCCTAGTGCTGTTCTTGAGCCACTCCAGGTACTTGAGGTTGCCTCCGCTTATGGGCAAAGCTATGACTTCAGGAACGCTGCATAAAGAAGATCAAACAGTAAATCTCCGTTCAAGATGGTGAACATGTATGCCTTTATACCCTGTTCGTTGCCCCTTCATGCTAACAAATAGACCGAGCTTCATAAACAGCACAGAACTTACTCATACTCATGGTTAGCTTTGACATGTTCGGTTAAGGCATTTAGAAGAGATTCTCTGGTCTTGATGATGAGCAACTCCTCAGCATCAGTTTGCACCTGAGGAATGAACATATTGTGGAAAACAGAACATCTTTACTTTTGTAATGGATTGATAAAACATCCCATGTAAAGGTGTTCTTGATAAAAATGATGAATGAACAAGCACTCCAAATTATCATGGCCAGGAAAGTATAAATATGTACCTTTCCCTCCCACCAGTAAACAGATTCGATTCCTGGAGGAAGAAGACAATACCAATTTTTTAAAAAGTACGTTTTCCCAAAAGAAAAGGGTACGAGAGAAAAATGATGACTGAAAATAAGATTGTTCAGTAAAGCGGAAAAAACTATCAAGAGAAGATGACGTAGCTTATCTGTAAATCAACCAAACGCATATCCATCAGTTTAACACAGCTTGTTAATAGAGTACAGCTTGATAGAATATTGTCATAATTGCACCCGCATTTTTTAAATAACCAACCAAGTCATACATGTCAATTTGTCCACACATTACCGTGTCCAAACTATTCCAATTCCAGTGCATCTATTAACAATGATTATTCAACTAGAAGTTGACCTCTGCAGTTAAATGGATCTTGAAGATCTGATGAAGGCCATACGTTCAGTTATTCAACTAGAATCTCGAACAAATATTATGTTGAACTCAACTACCACAAGTTGGAGTTGTGCTCTTTCATTTAAAATGTTTTTTTATCAGCGACCAGGTAGGATTGTGCTATCAAGCATAACTTGTTTAAGATATCCCTTTGGCATTTTATTTTCATTTGAGACCCCACAATGCCATCAAGTGAATCCTTTTCATCAAGTTAGTTCCAACAGTGGTGATGACGCTGACCCTGACAGGCCAAATGATGCTTAAGTAAACAACCACATGATTGCCTGTGCCACATTTTGGAGAACTGAAATGTTCAACAATCATCCTGGGATTCCTGGCCCATTGATGACATTCAATAGAAGTCAAGGCATAGAGAAGTCAATTTGCTAAAGTGCACGGCATGTTGAACAGGAACTGGACGAGATGACGAGGTTCAAGTGAGAGCTGGAAACTACTGTAGAAGATGGTCAATTGACAAGAGTCTGCTAAATTTGAGTGTCTATAGCTGCACAGAATAAACAAAGAGAGAGAGAACAAAGTTCCCACCAGGCACTATGTTCACACACGCAGCAAGCTTCTCACTGATTATGCTTTCTGATAGCTTTTTGCCTGCAGCAAAAGAAAAATAATAATAAGATAGCTGAAATAAAACATGGCCATTTGAAATTTCTTAGTGCTGTTCATGGAAGATATAAGACTTGTCAAAACAATACAATAGAACCATCTAACAAATGGGCGAAGTGTAACTCAAATGAACTATCAGGCGTGAAATAGGAGAGCGACGTTTTGGAGCCCGGTATTTTTTTAAAAAGAAAAATGGCATTTGTACTTTTCTGCACGAGCACGACATGCACGGCTCACTCTCCTGCTATGTAGGATCGGTAGTTGAGTTTGGTAGAGCGTATTCCCCTCCCTCCGTCCCTCCCTCTCTGTTAGTATGTGTGTTGCTGGGTCCTGCCCATCATCACTGAGGATCGGAATTGGACACGGGGTTAACGGAGGACGCGGGGCCATGGACGACGACAAAGGAAACGACGGGGATGACCATTGCAGAGCCGAGGAAGGCCATCATGTCTAGGATGAGGGAATTGCTCTACGAGGGAACACTTCCTAAGCACTATCATATCATATTTACAGCTTTTCTTTTTTCAGGACAAATCATATTTGTCATGAAGAACCCATGCACAGAGCGTTATCATATCATATACCAACCTCCGATCCATAATAAGTGCTGCAGTTTTGAACTAACGCCAGTTCAAAACTGCGACACTTATTTTGGATCAGAGGGAGTATTTCATATTTATAGTTATTCCTTTTTCAGAACGAATCACATTTGTCATGGAGATCCCATGCACATCACACTCAGGGCGTGCATTTGCAAGATAGAACGTCTTTAAATGTCTCTACAAAATCTTTTTGCCGAAGATATAATGCTTTTTTTTCCGTAGCATATTTACCTAGTGTAACGATAACATAAAAGAGCAACGACATAGGTAAAGTACCTGCTTCCCGATTTGGAACTGTCACATACACAACAATGGAAGGCACAGTCGTGGAAGTAGACTCCATTCGAGCAGAACTGAAACTTCTTGCCCTGTAAAGTTTCAGAACTAAATCAACTGATAATTGATTACCAACTATTCTACATTAAGAAAAACGAAGTAACCACTGGCTCGTATAGAATTCACAGGCTATTATGTTACTACTTCAGATTATCAACTACATAACATTAGTGACACACAGAAACACATTGGTTTTTATCTGAAAAGCTACGAAGGTAACTGCAACAAGTATTTCAGAAATTCAGTAGTGGTGGGAAACATATGGGCTGACTAGTAAGATCCATTACACTGAATTAACAGTGTAGTGGAATCCATTGGCTTTACTTATGTTTTTTCCAATATTCAAAGCATTATTTAATCAAGCCAAGCACACCTTAACACGAGTTTCAGATATTCAGGTAACAACAATCCATGGATGGTTGTAAATTGTACTGCAAGTGATTTATTATTACTCCTATTTCCTAGTTCATCGACAGAGCCACACAACAACTAGCGCAGCCTTTCTGTGAAATCCTCCCAGATTTAAGGCGAATTGACATGAATATAAAGCACGACTCGTTAATTAGCTGAGTCCGCTAAAAAATATGTCAGCTAACTACGTAAGAGGGCAGAGAGAGAGGACAAGATAGGAGGAGCATGGGTTACCGGAGGAAGGGGACGCGGCGGGTGGAGAGGGCGCAGCCCGCGACGGCTCCTAGGCTGAGGAAGATGAAAGCACCCGCGAGCGGCGGCCGAAGGCGGAGGGCGTGGCGCGGCGGCACAGCGGTGGTGGAGGCGGCGGTGGTAGGGGAGAATAGAGCTCGGAGTGGGGTGGGGAGGAGTGGCATCTTCTCGACCTCTGCTTCGTGGGCCCCCCCCCCCAGTAATCCAGTTACCAGGAGAGAGCACATATGCAGTCCGCAGTCGCAACCCAGGCAGCAGTCCCCGCTACCGCCAGCGGCGTATGCTGAACGCCGCGTCCAAAATCCGGAGCAAATCCGGTCTCGCCACCACCGCCACCACACGTGCTATGCCATTGTTCTTCTCCGCCTTCCCCGCACCCACCGCCGCCACCGCTCCCTCTGTCGTCCCTTCGCTCTGTCCGACGCGCCAAAACCCTAGCCCACACCCGCGCCTCCCTCCCCGCCCCGCCGCGCCCTCGCCTTCTTCGCCGCCGCTGCGCAGTTGGGTGCCCTGTCACCCTCGCGTACGCGGGCCATGGCGTCGCTGGCAACCTCGACGGCGGCCGCGGCCTCCGTGGAGGTGACGCACCTCTCGCAGCGCGACGCTGCGGAGATCGACGAGCAGCTTATGGGTCCGCTCGGCTTCAGCGTCGATCAGCTCATGGTAAGTGAACCGGAACCATCCCCCGCTCCTTTCATCAGTACTGGTCGGTTCTTCCACTGACTGCTTCATTTGATTTGGGCGTGCAGGAGCTCGCGGGGCTGAGCGTCGCGGCGGCCGTTGCGGAGGTATAATGCTTTGGAATTGTTGTGCTGCTCGAATGTATTGTTTAATTCGCAGGCTGGTTGTCCAAATTATTTTTCTAGCACCAGACCGTTTAGACTATGCAGCAGTAGCTTCCTGTTGTTGTGGTATGATAGAAAAATATCCCATTAAAGGACTCGTGACGAGATTGCTACTTGGATCTCTTGATAGTTGTGAACTCCCATTAACTAGTTGAAAATGGGATCTGATCATCAGGCATACAAGGTTGTATTAATATTCTCTATGAGATGGCATCCATGATCCATGTCGACCAACATGTTTGTCTTTTCGGTTCCCTTTTGGTTGTACTTTCTGTTTTCTGAAAAAATATCGTGATCAATACAGGTTTATAAGTTGAGTGAGCATACAAGGGTTCTTATCATCTGTGGTCCGGGAAACAATGGTGGTGATGGTCTCGTCGCTGCTCGTCATCTTCATCATTTTGGATATAAGCCCTTTGTTTGTTATCCAAAACGTACAGCCAAACCTCTGTATTCTGGCCTTGTTACTCAGGTAGTCTCTGGCAGACTCCGCAATTTTCTTTGTGTGCATGTTGTACATATTTTTCCAACATCATTATTTTAGCGGTCTGTCTTCTAGCTTGAATCACTGGATATCCCGTTCGTGCCTGTCGAAGATCTATTTCACGATTTACCAGGCCAGTTCGACATTGTTATTGATGCGATGTTTGGCTTCTCATTTCATGGTATGTGGGTTTTATAACCTATTAACCTTTCTTGCTATTCTGATCTATGTTCACTGATTGAATGTAAGCTTGTGCCAGATATTTTATCACTTACCTGGCTCGCTTGCTCTGTTCCTTGTGAATATTCTGTGCCATATGATTTTGTTAAGTAGTTCATATGTTCTCATTGAAACAGTGTTGTTGTTACCTCTCCATTAGCAGGAGTTGTGGAACTGATCAACGTATACATAACACATAGCTTGTTCAAATCAGAATTAATTTGTGCATTATCTAGTCTAGCTGAAACAACGGCTGAGCTCCTAGCTTAAACAAATATGATTTTCATATAATAAATGATAGTTTGTTTTTTGAGTTAATTGGATTTGATCAATCTCAGACATAATTATGATTATTAAGTAAATATATGAGATTACTCTCCCTGTATTAAGTGGTATTTTGGAATATAGGTATATAGAATGGTGCTTGGAGCAAGTGGCTTAGTTTTATGTAGAACCTTATAAAATCATCAATTACCTGTAATCTGCTAATTAAGAAAGGAACTGTTTCTATTGGGAGTGAACTGGATGGAACTGAAGTAACAGGCTATGTTATTGTTTTCCTGACTGATACCAGTTATAGTTTTCATTATCCGTAAGATTTTGTTTTTGGAAATTACCTTTCAGGAACACCCCGACCACCCTTTGATGATCTTGTCCAAATGCTTGTTTCGTTGAGTGCTACTGATAATTCAGTGAAAAGGCCACCAATTGTTTCTGTTGATATTCCTTCTGGCTGGCATGTAGAAGAGGGAGATGTCAATGGAGGAGGAATTAAGCCTGATATGCTGGTTAGCATCTGTTTATAAGATTTTTGGATGAATTCACGTATCAATACTAGAGATAGCCGTTTAACCATGGAATGTCCAGGTATCATTAACTGCACCAAAACTCTGTGCGAAAAAATTTACTGGCCCACACCATTTTCTCGGGGGTAGATTTGTTCCGCCTCCTATTTCAAGCAAATATGGGCTTGAACTTCCTCCATATCCTGGTACCTCAATGTGTGTGAGAATTGGAAAAGCACCATCAGTTGACATTTCAGCACTGAGGGAAAATTATATTTCCCCAGAACTTCTTGAGAATCAAGTGATGCCTGATCCATTTGACCAGGTACGATCAACTTGAAGCAATTCTGGAAATGGTGAGCCTATTTTTCATAATGCTTTCTTCGGATGACTGTATCTTTGCTGCAGTTTCGTAGATGGTTTGATGAAGCAGTTACTGCTAACCTGTGTGAGCCAAATGCCATGGCTTTAACAACTGTCAATAAAGAAGGAAAACCGTATGTTTCTTTTTGCCTTGACGTTCTTTTCAGCTTTCAGAAAGTTATGTTAGATAATTGTCTTTGTTGTTAATTTCTGGGCAGTTCTTCAAGAATGGTTCTTTTAAAAGGTGTTGATAAGCATGGATTTGTTTGGTAAGTTAAAGCCACCGTTTTAATCAGTTATCCGTTCCAGTGAAGTTCCCTACATGTTTCCCTCATGCTTTTATGGGGTCTGTGCAGGTACACAAATTATGGTAGCCAAAAGGCACATGATTTGTCAGAGAATTCAAATGCTGCACTTCTTTCTACTGGAATGAGATGAACCGACAGGTGATTTTACCAAGTGCGCGCATTAGTAATATAGGATATTTTTTGTTGCCCACAGTGACAGGAGGGTGAACAACAATATTTATTGCAGTGAACGAACAATGGTTATTGCCTGCAGTGGCAATAGGGTGAACGAATAAACTTTATTGCCTGCAGTAGCAAGAGGGTGAAAGACCTTCTCAATTATTAACATATAATACAAATTCTCTCACGGTATAGTCTAACACGATGAGTCCATTTTCAAAACTACCACTATGTTTGGTGTCAGATATGTGAAATAGCATCTCTTCAGAACAATCTGGTTTTGCTGTTTTTACCTGTAATAGTTCGTTAAGCAATTTCTTCTGATGTACCACCTGCCTTTATTGGCTCTTTTCAAACCCTGCACTCTATTGTTCTCTCATGTATTTGGTATTTATTATTGACTAGGTCTCATTTTCACGTTACAGTTACGAGTGAGTGAATAGTAGACATTGATGCATCGGGGGTGTATTCATTTAGTAAGTACTAGTACAGAATATGAAATGAACTCATGCACTCATGCAGTATATTTGACATAATTGCCTGGAGGTACAAAACTTAGTGTGAAGGCTCATTTTATTCCATCAAAAGCTGTAAAATGCAATGGATATTCCAAAAACTTGGCTCGCTGGTTCATTTTGGTCCAAACTGAGCTTGCCCGGGCTAGTCTCGCCCACACGGTGTGCTAGTGTGGCAAGTGAAGCACATGAGGCAACCGAAGCATTGGGGGCGCCGTGCACCTTTTGCAGTTAGGACGCCCAGTTTTTTTCTATCCGCATTTCCAGTCCTTCCACCTCTATCACTTCACCCAGAGTTGTTCGCGCCATGGCCAGAGGATATAGATGCCGGTAACTGTAACCTTTGATCGGGATGGACTATCTCACGACGCAATACTGTCAGGTGTCACCTAATCTTGCAGATCCTTAGGAGTTTTGGTGAGGTTTTCATAGGGTTTTTGGAGAAGATGATCTGACGAATTTTCCGTGAGTGTTCTTTAGGCCTCACGAGATCTCAAAACTGTTCTGCATGCTAAGTTTATGGTTTGTATGATGTTGGAGAAATCATGTACGTCAGAGGATGGTATCGGGGGAGATTTATAGGATGACTAAAGAGTAAATGAAATTTATAAGAGGTTGGAGAGGGGCCTTTTGATGTGAATTGAAGAAAGCTTAGGGTGTTATATGCAAAATTACAGGGCTAGCCGAGGCGTGGGAAACCCCTTTGTGCACTTTGCGTGCGTCACTAACCACGCTGGCATGCCACATGGGTGTGATTAGCGAGTGGCACGTTTTGGACCAAAATGAAACCGTGAGCCAAGTTTGTAGACTAATCCATTGTATTTTGCAACTTGATGGACTAAAATGAATCTGCACGCAAATCAGCGCAATTACTTTGGTATATATGTATATCTTGTTTGCTACTTTTTTGTGATATGGTTTTGAATCTAGGCGTCAGATTTACCAAATAGAACTTCTGTTTCGTATTATACTAAATTAACGTGAAACAACCGTATAATGTACTTATCAATGCTAGGTAATCACTTGGAAAGAAAGTTTAGTCAAGAGCACTAAAAAGGATAATTGGAAATGGTCTGTAAGTTGAAATATGTCTTCAAGGCAAATAAAGGATAGTTTTTTATTAGGTAATTTCATTTTAGTATTTGTCTGTCACTACTTTTTGTTTTTGAAGCCAATACCACACCACATAGTCGAATACCTATTTACCACGTATTTCTGTAATTCCAGTCAGATGTTCAGTTCATTGTTATTCAATGCTCCCGTGCTGTTGGCTGATGCTGACCTTTATTGTTGCGCAGGTAAGAGTAGAAGGGTTGGTTCAGAAGGTTTCAGAAGAAGAGTCTGAACAGTATTTCCACAGCCGCCCACGTGGAAGTCAGCTTGGTGCCATAGTTAGCAAGCAGGTATTGTTGATCTACTGTTGGTCCGATATCATGTCTCTGTTGCTAGAAGCATGAAATGGATGCCTCAGCATGCTTCATAACAAAAAGATATTAACTATGCTATTTCTAGAGCACTGTCATTTCTGGAAGGGATGTTCTTCAACAGGCGTACAAGGAATTGGAGCAAAAGTATTCGGATGGGTGAGTCAACATGCCTGCTGCACCCATATTTGGTCTCCATTGCATGTTTCTTTAAACTTTTCTTGTTTCGAGTAATTCACTATAAGCTGCTTTGTTCCCAAGCAATTTATTTCTATTTTACCACATTCCTACTATACTATTGAAGTTTTCAGTTGGTGGTCGTCCGTTCACTGTCACCTCACCCTGACAAGTGGCCTGGGCAAACCCATGTGAGAAAATCTTGAATTGGATTTCTGTAGTCCAATGAATGGGCTTTGGACCTAAAATTCGTTGGATCTTATTGGACTGGACTTAACTGAACATGGACACCAATAGAACATAACATCCAACAATTTGTGCCCTCCACTGGCGTCCACCGCGTTGGCTGCCGGATCCGTGTTTGGCACCAGCAGTTCACCGTGGTACGCGTTGGCCGCTTGCACCTCATCTGGTGCCACTGCCGCCAATGCTGGTCGCTGCTGCACACACTAGCTGAACTGCTGCCCGTTTAGACTTCCAGTATCATGGCTAGAAGCTAGCTGCATGTGCCACGCTAAGAATTACGTGTAGCTGCATGTGCACGAAGCTACCACATGCTGATCCCCCGCCGAAGGTCCATTTGGACCTTGGATATTCAATATTTATGTGTATTTGGACTGGATGGGTTTGGATACTATATATTCAAACGTGGACTGTAGATGGATTGGGCCACGTCAAAGTGGACATTAGTTGTCCATTTGCCATTTGGATTTGGCTTTGATCCAGTTCCACCTTTATATGTGACGCAGCAAGCCGGTAACCGGCGAATGAAGGAAGCGATCTACTTCCACGATCTCTTGGCTCCTGAAGCCTTTCCCCAATCATCTCCTTGCTGCCCTTTCCACCCCAAATCCCCTCTTCCTGCCGCCAACAGTCTCCAATCTTCCTAGGCATGTTTCGCATGTAGGAATTTTACAGGATTTTGAATGGAATCTCGATACCATCGTTCTGTTTAGAACGGATATTTTAATGTGAACTCATCGTGTGCCACACGGGAGAGAGAGAGAGAGAGAGAGAGAGAGATGTGTACATCACCCCCCTATGTTTCATGTTTCGGTCGCCCATCTTTAAATTGGAGCAAATAACCCCCCTAAGTATCTAAAACCAGACAAATTACCCCCATGGAGCTGATTAGGACACGGTGGACAGTGGTTTTAGCCACGGAGGAAAGCGGTTTGGACAGGTAGTGGACAAATAACCCCCCTATCTTTCACTCGCGTGTGTCTGCTCCGCCCCATCCCCCCCCACCCACCCACCCCCGCCGCGTTCTTCCCCAAATCCGTCGCCTCTTCCTCCGGTCCACCCAAACCCGCAGGCCATTGCTACGAAACCACCCATATCCGGCCGGCCATTGGTACGAAAGCACTCAAATCCTCCACCTCACTTCTCTACCGTATCTCCCTCAACCTAACCCTAGTACCACGATGGAGATCGAGGGGAGATGGATTCTGCAGCCGGCGACTAAAGAAGCCCAAGAGCTTGAGGAGGCGGTGGCGGCGTTGCTGGATTTGGCGGGGTGGAGCGCATTGAGCTGTTTGAGCCTCGGTCAATGCTCGATCTCCGCCGTCTGGGGGTGGAGTGCAGGCGCTGAGGTACCGAGCTCGTACTCCGGTGGGATGGCGATTGCAGTTTGCTGCTACAATGGAGGGCTTCAAGTCTCGCGCCGCAGTAGCTAGGTACTCCTCAGAGCCCACGTTAGAGGCGATTAGAATGACGAAGTACGCCGGAGTTGCAGGGTGGGAGTGAGGTATATTTTGAAGCAAAAGCTGACCGAAATGTTGGTGAAAGCTGCACAGCAGCCATGTCCACTTGGCGTGCCCATGTCATGGATTGCAGGGGTCCGAGCGGACGTGGGCTCACCAAGTGGACGTGGCTGCTGTGGAGCTTTCACCAACATTTCGGTCAGCTCTTGCTTCAAAATGTACCTCACTCTCACCCCTGCAACTCTGGCGTACTTCATCATTCTAATCGCTTATAACTGGTTTCTGCCGCACGAGACCTGAAGCCCTCCATCGTAGCAGCATCGATCTCCAACAGTCCCTGCAAATTGCAATCGCCATCCCACCGGAGTAAGCTTGGTACCTCTGCGCCTGCACTCCACCCCTAGACGGCGGATATCGAGCATTGACCGAGGCTCAAACAGCTCAATGTGCTCTACCCCCGCCAAATCCAGCAACGCCGCCGCCTCCTCCTCAAGCTCCTGGTCTTCTTTCGTCGCCGGCTGCAGAATCCACCTCCCCTCAATCTCTATCGCGGCAAACTAGGGTTTGGTAGAGGGAGATACGGTGAAGAAGTGAGGTGGAGGATTTGAGTGCTTTCGTACCAATGGCCCGCCAGATATAGGTGGTTTTGTAGCAATAGCGGGCCGGATTTCGGTGGGGCGGGGGAAGAGGCGACGGATTTGGGGAAGAACGCGGTGGAGCAGACACACGCGAGTGAAAAATAGGGGTTATTTGTTTTCTACATGTACAAACCGCTTTCCTACGTGGCTAAAACCACTGTCCACCGTGTCCTAATCAGCTCCATGGGGGTAATTTGTCTGGTTTTAGATACTTAGGGGGGTTATTTGCTCCAGTTTAAAGATGTGTGTGTGGGGGGTGATGTACACTTCTTTCTATTCAAGATGAACACAGTGGGAGAGAATTTGGGTGCCATTAATAATTTAATACCAACTTAAAACTTGGTTAGGACGCATTTGTGTGGGAGGGTCCTTCCATGCTCGCCGATCGGTAGAGGGGAATAGGAAGAAGGGGATGTAGTCTGGCCTTCATGCCGTGGCAGATCAGATCCTCCCAGCGTCAGCATTGTAGGCATGTAGCAGACACAGTTTCAATCTCGTCATGTCTGGTCCGCGTGGTTAGGACCAAGGATTTGCTTCTGAATTTGGGTTGACATTGAATCGATTTGGTGTGGAATTGGTGACCTCTGTCGTATGGTCAAGGAAGAAAACTCAAGAGAAGTGCACCTGTATAAGAGTTGTCCCGAGAGGATAGGGACGATGATTCCCACTTATAAATGCTCTTACGTGCCGCTGTTAGTAAATTATCTGCGTATTGGAGATGGCATGGAGATGTGCCATTAGATGGCTCCAGTCCATCAATTTCCTTCAGAAAATGACAATGGCGATAGAAGTTTTGAATTATTTAAACAATAATTATTGGGATTCCTGTTATTTTGTCAATTGTTAGGTGGGAGTTTTCATATTTTTCTATTCATGTGTGTTTCCACCCTATTTCTTGTGCTTCCATGGCGTAGCATCATCTTGCTAGTGATTGTAACGGTAGCACCCCTTTAAAAGATTCAAGACAGAGCAACCCAGCAGCCATAAACCCAGTTTCATGAATAGTAGACATAACCATAATATGCACAGAACGAGTGTGTTCCAGTTTAAAAAAAAGAGCGTGGGAAATGGATGGATTTATCTACTCCGAGCCCTAACTCCTGAGAGAGGGAGATGATATTATTCTTTATGTGTAGACTGTAGAGTGCGACTCAAAGGCTCCAGAGCCAGTATGTTGGTATTTGTTGGACATATTCGCCATATATTTCCGATTGCCTATGTCTTAGATGTCACTACCGCAGATGGCACGACACTCTGAGCTGCTGAACTGTAACAATCTTTAGGTAGCTGCAAGGCCAACAGATTGCTGAATCGGAGTATGCTATTTTAACCTCGTTTGCTGTTTTCTGGTTCTGCAGCAGCTTCATCCCAAAACCTGATTACTGGGGTGGCTACAGATTGACACCAAATCTTTTTGAGTTCTGGCAAGGCCAACAGTCTCGTCTGCATGACCGGTATGTTTTGCACCTCCTTTATTTTTTATCCATTTTGATTTTGTAAAAAATCCTCGTTTGAATATCCGTGAACAAAGCAGTGTTGTTTTTAACAAAACAAAATACTTTTTTAAGGGAATTTTAACACAAAATATTTTGGTATGAGCAGGCTGCAGTATTCACAGCGAGAAGTAGGTGGGAGCATAGTATGGCACATCGAGAGGTTGTCCCCTTGATCAGTAACCCTCTTAAAGCTCTTGGTAATAAAAGGGACCGTCTTATCACCAGCACTCCAATCTTATTCAGCTGCAAGGACCTTCTCATGATTAGGGCCCGTGTTTGAGTTCCTGGAGCTCCATTTTGCCCTGGTTTTTCCTTAGCACAAGGATGGATGAGGCGAGTGGAGGTGCCTCGCAGGGTGATCAGAGTTTGTTATAAATGACATTAATTTGACCACAGCAGAATCTTGGTATATAAATTTCATTTTTGCCGTATTTGGTGTGTCAGTATCTCATACTTTAGATGGTTCTGTTGGGCATGGTGGATTGGTGGGTGAACTGTGATTGTTCTGCATGGATGCACCGGTTTGTCAGAGGAATTATGGTCTGTGCCCCGGATGGTTCTATTTGGCATGAAGCAAATAAATGTGTGCTACTGGCGTTAGTCGGTGGGGCTTATGACATTTACATGTGACAGGTTATAAAATCATAATACTCTGTCGATCAAAAGTTCTTTCACATGTGAGGTTGTGAACCCTGACCACGCGTGCCGTCGTGTCTCGTGGACTCGTGGTGGGTGGAAGCGGAACAGACGTAACAGGCACTCTGTGATGATACTGTATCTTGTATTTTTTTTTGTAATGTTTTAAATAGCCAGGTATAATAAATAGTGGCAAATCTCAAAAAGAACAGATCTAAATGAGGCTATAACGGAAAATTGTATATGGATTTATTTAGCGGCAACATTTAAAAAAAATAAGGCCACCTGAGGCTAGCCCTAGGTAGTATTTTTATAGAAGAAGAGCTCCTTTGTGAGAAAATCCGGAAATTCGTCCCCGATGGGGATCGAACTCTGGATGTTGAGTACGCTCAGCCATACTCCAACCACTGGGCCTCTGCCCGTTCTCAAGCGGCAACATTTTCAAAAAGCTATAGCGGGGATATAGCGGGCTATTTAAAACTATGAGAAACTAACATGTATGGCCTGTACTTAAAACTTTTTCAAATCTGGCCCCTTGGGGTTGGCGTCGAAGAGGTTCGAGCAGAACTCGTGTAGTTCGGCGCCATCCTCTTTTGGTGCCGAACACTTCTTTCGGTTCAATAATTTTTCTAAGCATTTAACAAATTTAAAACGGAGGTCGGCTGCAAAAGTTCGGCTTCATCCTCTTTGACGCCGACCTCAGGGTTGATTTGAATTTTTTTTGAGAAGGTCATATACGTGTTTAGTTTCTCAAAGAATCATATTTAGCGAAAACATACGTATCCTGTCTGCCATGACAAATATCCAAATGGAAGGTACATGCTTGCTTTTTTTTGTTTTGAGGGAAGCACTTTCTTGGTTGGGAAATTGGTCCACGGGTTTTTGAAAGGGTATTTCCCTCCCTAGATGATATTGGTGTTAATAACACCATGATTAGCGGATTGACTATGTGCTCCGGCACAATAAGCTTATTTGAAGATGGCCTAACATTGTTGGAGACACCTCAAAAATGAAAATAGGAAACAGACTATGCCTGACGTTGTTCGCTTATTTGAGTTGTAGGAAAAATGAACTATTAAGAAGGGATCCGCTTTGGAAGGTATGGGAGAAATCAAATTTACATACGCAACTCTCAAAATATGCACCCTAGACTTCCTATGGTAGAGAGTATCACACTCCATCTAGTTGTTTCCAGTCTCGGTTGTACCTGGGTGTCTGGATGAACCACCCCGATCTATGCATGCATGCGGTATATATCTAGGGCACACCCGAGGGTGGCCCACTTCAGCGTCGCTCTCTGGAATGGCCCGGTCCTTGCCTGTTTCTATCGGGATCCCGATAGATCCAACCATCCGAGGCTCTGGGTATAGGGTGCTGCCGAGAGAGCGCCAGGTGTGCTGCTCTTTGGAATGAGCCGAATCTTGCCCCGTAATACCGGATCCTGATGAACCGTCTCTAGGTACGGTTGTACCGGCTAGCATATTAAGTAACATAACAGTTGGATTTTGAGTGCCCATATAAAAGGCCTCATTCGACTCCATTGTTCTTGAGCTATAACTCTGAGATCCAATCTTGTTATTTATTTGGGGTGTGGACGTGTGGTTGAGGAGGTCTAGATCTAGGATTCCACCTAAAGCATTTGATTTCCCCTACTATCATTTGTGGTTCTTGTTACCCTTGAGTTTTTTGCAACCGGCCCTAGGCCTTGGTGGTAAGGAGTTTAGGGATATTGTTAGGATATTCGATTAAGTTGTGGAGATTTTCCCAACCTTATTTATAAGGTTTGGCCTCCGCTTTCAAGGCACCATATAGTGGATCGAGTCACTCCGCGTTGTATGGAGACTCAAGAAGAATAAGGTGAGGCTTGGTGGCTATTGGGGAGCATTGTGCCTCCACACCTCTCCAATGCAGATTAGCTTATCTTAGAAAGTGAACTTCGGGATAAATTTCGCTCCATTGTGTGGTTATTTCCTTGTTTGTAGCATTATATTCTTGTTTATTTTGTATGGTAGATTGTATCATTGATGTCATATAGATTGCTCACCTATTTGCATTATCTAGAGAACTTATAGTTGTGTTAATTCTTAAATTTCTAAGACAACATTAAATTTGTAGTGCTTACTCACGCCATCTAATCAACCATTTCAATAATTCAATTGGTATCGGAGATTTGTCTCTTTTAAAGTGTTTTACAGTCTAAAGAGGTAGATGGCCGAAATAGAGGAGGGAGTACACAACCTCGACCTCTTCTAGTCCCGTGACATTGGATAATTTTCCTGACCTCTTCCTTCAGAATAATAACCATTATTAATGAGATTAGGAAAAAGTTGGAGGATAGCTCTACAGTCGAAAACCCCGCATCCGCATCGGCTTCTACCTGTTCACGTTACGAAATAATTATTTTTGGTTCTTGCTGAGATTTATAGGAACTTTTCTAACTAATAGAAGTATATCTTCTGTGCGAACTTTAATTTTCAAACAATGATTTTCGAAATTATCTGTTGCTAGGGAGTTTTTCCAGATTCACCTGCTACCATTTATTTGGTTTGGGACGTCGGCAAAAAGAGAAAAGAAAGTGGCCCACCTGACCAACCAGACACCAGAGTATCCCGCACCGCACACATGACCCGCTTTCGCCCTTTGGTCTCGCTCGCCTCTTCCCCGCTTGCTTCGCTAGACTCCAACCAAAACCCAAACTCGCAGGCATACGCTCCATTCACACGCCGCACTTGCGCCTCGCTCGCTCACTCCTCCGGCCGCCACCGCCACCACCGCCGCCGTCCCGCACGAGCGAAGGAGATGGCGGGCGGGGAGAAGGTCGACTACGTCTTCAAGGTGGTGCTGATCGGGAACTCGGCCGTCGGCAAGTCGCAGATCCTGGCGCGGTTCGCGCGCAACGAGTTCAGCCTCGACTCCAAGGCCACCATCGGGGTCGAGTTTCAGACGCGCACGCTCGTCATCGACCACAAGTCCGTCAAGGCCCAGATCTGGGACACCGCCGGCCAGGAGAGGCAAGCCCCTATCACCACTCCTTCCCCTCTTCGATTCCGTCATAGCTAGTCACCCAGATCTGCTCCCAACCGTCGCATTTGCGGTTTCCCGATGATTTCTAGTCGTTTTTTTCGGGGGTTTGTTTGATGTCAGGTTGTGAGCTAGCACAGTTTGCTGTCGCTTTTGTGGTTGAAGCAAGTCAGGAATTCCGTAGATTTTGTTTTTTTTTGCTTTCGTTAGATCGCTACATTGCTCGTAGGCCTATGTTGCGTGGTACGGACGTCACTTAGTGTCATGTAGTCTTGGTCATCATACATGTACAGCGTACGGGCAGACTGGTAGTGGATCTCTGCCCCGGTTGTTGAAGTGGCCGATTTAGCTTGGGTTGTACTTGTACCCTACTGAATGTACATCATAGTGTGATACCAACCGGAGATCTGCCACACGATGCTTAAGATTGAAGTCAGGCTGCTGAATGTACTAAATGCTACTTTGATATTACTCTTGATACTACCAATCGTTGTGCCAGCTATTGATGTCAGTGTTTGACCAATTGACTACTGTTGGACACACGCCGAACGTAACTAGGGTATCAGTGTTAAGTGCTATCTCGGGAAAATATACGTCTGTGGTACTTTTAGTTTTGAACAATAGTTAGCATTTTTTATTAAGTGATTCCCTGGTTTTTGATCCTATTAAATTGAAAATATTTGAAATCCAGTTCCATTATAGAAATTAGTCATCAGTTCGAGCCTGATTATCCCTAAACCCAAGGTGAGTTTTTTCTATTTTGACTTACTCCCCCGGCACGACGAAAGGCACTTATTATATATTTTCATAATAAATATTAACTAAGATAATTTGGATTTATATTCTCTGAATACTTAACTAAGGTAATTTCAATGGGAGCCAGAACTAA
The DNA here is from genome assembly GCA_947311845.1 of Poa pratensis. Taxonomy (NCBI): domain Eukaryota; kingdom Viridiplantae; phylum Streptophyta; class Magnoliopsida; order Poales; family Poaceae; genus Poa; species Poa pratensis. The sequence continues at coordinate 35,713,614 of CAMZMU010000036.1, read as the reverse complement.
GAAATAGTTTATTATTTAAAATTTGAAGACATGTCACTAGTTTGACCAGATTCTCTTATGTGAATTCCTGAAATGGGACAGTTCTCTTGAAAACTTTGGTGCTTGGTTTCTTGTGTATATAGATCTAATGTTTTCACTGTTTCCACCAAATTATAGTATGCGTTGGTTCCTTTAGTTTTGTTTATGCTTAACTTCCCCTTTATTGCCTTCTAGTTCCAGCTCATCATACAAATTTATTTGCCACTCACATCTTAAATTTTGCAGAAGCACAGTTACCTTCAAAATTTCTGTACGTTGATTAATTTTGTTAGACAATGGACTGCTAGTAACAGTTTCTTGAGATGTTCGCATAAGCTGTCCTGCTGCAGGCTATTCTGAGAACGGACAACTACTTGCAATATTTTGTTCAAATGTTCTCAGTCTCACAAAGCTTTCCTTCAGTTACTCTCTAATACCATGTCAACTGCTTCTTAAGTGTTCTAATTTCTTGTATGAAATGCAACCATAGCCGTTATTGTTAGGGCTGCTGCTTTCCCATCTTATTCAAACAGTCGTTTGTTTTGCAATTTTTTGTGTGCCGCGCTTTAGTTTGCATTCTGCTAACTGCAATTGGATGCTGTATCTTTAGAGAACTTGAACCATACTTGTTCTTAATTGTGAAATTGTGGGCATAAAAAAAAGCAATGTTTCTTGCTGACTGTTAGATGAAAACATATGAGTGGTTTCTGAAATCAAATTGTGAAGCTTCTGTGTTCTAACATTAGAAATGTGTGCTAAGCATAAACTTGCAGTGGACAAGTCCTGACATTAATTTTGCACACCCTCTGTTGTACTAACAGCTACCAAATTCACATGCTGCCCACTGCAGGTATAGAGCTGTCACGAGTGCATACTACAGAGGCGCGCTGGGAGCTTTGCTAGTCTATGATATCACCAAGCGCCAAAGCTTTGACCACATACCTCGCTGGCTGGAGGAACTCCGAGGGCATGCAGACAAGAACATTGTCATCATGCTGGTTGGCAACAAGAGTGACCTTGAAGACGAGCGTGCTGTGAGCACCGAGGATGCCAAGGAGTTTGCGGAGAAGGAGAACCTCTTCTTCCTTGAGACGTCCGCGATGCAGGCCACCAATGTCGAAAATTCCTTCCAGACTGTCCTGTCAGAGATCTCCAAGATCCACAGCAAGAAAAACATCGCTGCTGACCCAAAGGCTAATGGGGCCGCCCCATCACTGGCAGGCAAGAAAGTCCTTGTCCCGGGCCCTGCGCAGGAGATCCCAAAGGGCAAGTGCTGCAGTTCCATGTAACCGATTTGGTTTGTCTGTGTTTTGAGAATATTCACGCGGTCTGGATATAGATCCCTACTGAGATAGTCGTAGGTTTCGAGTATTGGTTGATTTGGGGAGACGTCGATGTCATAGCTACATTTGTCACTTATCTCGATGTGACATTGAGGTTAGGGAGTGAGCAGACGAGCTCTCTTTCATAGGTCGGAGTTGTGGAGTCAATTACCGCTAGCTGTGTTTGAGAATTGTTTTGTGACACCTGGAAACCTTTTTGTAATGAGATACATATTATATCAACCTGTTGCATATTATCATGCTTTTAACATACCGCCCACGCATCACACTAACATTTGTAATCCTTATCGTACGTATCATCATGTTTATATTTAGTCTTAGTTTCTGCATTTACTTGTTTCATAAAGACGAGTATGGACGTGTGACAGTTTATGCTATTTCGACTGGAACAACAAAGACAATACTATGTGATATAGATCATAATCATAAGTAAAGTACTTTTGATTAGGAATACAATGATATCAATTTTATGTCACATAAATTACATATTAATAGACTAATTGTTGGTCAAAGCCTTGGTCAAAGCAAACGAAATACGCCTTATATTTTGGAATGGAGATAGTAAAACAAAAGAAAGTGTTTGATAACATCACCTACACGCAGACACCTAGATCACTCTAGAGAAAAGGGATCCTACATCCAGTACGCTGTTCTGTTCGGACATCACCATGATAACGGAGGAAACCACATGTGGAGAAACAACACGCAGCACCGCCATGTGTTGCAACGCCGCCTCGACATAGCCGGTCGCCTCGTTCCTCCATGTTTTGAAGTGGATGGGAGGGAAATACGTGACTAGACAGGGACATTTACTGACATTTTGACCACCATTGGGCTGCAATTCGGGCCTAATAGAAAAGGAGAGAGAAAACACATTCAGGAAAATAGCACAACAGCTACGGGGAAATTTACCGAGAACTCTATCTGACCGGAGCTTCAAGGCAGACTGCGTATCCTATTCTTCTTCTTCTCCAGCGAGATCTCTGAACACTTTCAACAAAAATAAAACGGAACAAACAAACGAAGTCAAAAAACAATTTTATTTCACATGAGTTGCCTCCCAGGCAACACTTTTGTTTTCGGTCGGTTAGGTCGACCGAATATTTTGATCAAGTGACTCTTGGTGCAGGCGAGCCCATACCGAAATAATTGGCTCTTAATTTCATGCCCTCGACCATAGATTTCTTTTTCCTAGGACAATAAACTACAAAAGGATCATGAAATGGTAAGTCAAATCTAACATTTTGACATTAATTAAATCCAATGATGGGGATATCGCTTATCGGAAACTTATCGGTCGATCTAAGATAAGGGGTAAATCGGCCGGTTTATCGGCATATTTGCCGATTATCTTATCGGTCAGACACCGGTAAGCGATAAATTGACCGATTTATCGGAATATCGGCCAATGTCTTGAACAATGATTAAATCTCTAACAATTCTGAATGATGGTCTACCAAGTGTAACAGGAGAAATTGGGTCCTCGAACATATCAATGATTAAAAAATCAAGGAATGTAGGATACCCCTTAATAGAAATAACAATATTTTTGTTTAATTCCACAATTTGTTTCTAAGTTCACTAACAACATATGGTACAAGGTTTAGCATATCATATAAAACTTTTGGGATTGTAGAAATCACTAGCCCCTAGGTCTTTTTTTTTAGATAAGGGGGTGCGGATCCCCGGCCTCTGCATCAAATTGATGCACACAGCCATCCGCAATTATTCATCAAAACTTACAAGTTACAACATTGATCAAACCGAAGTCAGCCGCTCGGCAACAAAAAGTCGCTACAACTATGATGGGGGTGGCCATGATCAGAGCCGCATGCCTTGACCTCACACCTACACGCATCATCTACAACCGGAGCACCGGTCCAGCAGACCCTCAACGCGCACCGCATGCGCGCGCTACAGAAGTCGCTACCGCCGTCTTCCACGAACCCATCTTCAGGAAAAGATCAACGCCATGACCTTGCAAGGCCAGCCGGCGACGTCGCCATGACGCCAGACAGCACCACCACCCTGCCCTCGTCCATTCGCACGCATCCACTCCGAGACTCCACTGCACCATGCCGCCGAGCCACCATTGTCGATGCGGAAAACGGCACGCCGCTCCACCAGTAGACTCCTCCAGGCATCACGTGTTCCAAAACGATGCCCTCAAAAGGGAGAACGACACTGAAAATGCCGCCATCGTTCGATCTGGTAAAACCAGATCTAGGGTTTCCCCCGGAACACCTAGGCGGGAGGCGGAAGAAGCACAGCGACAACACCTTCATCAAGGTAACGACGCCCACGAGTGCCGCCATCGTCGGCCCCGACCGCATCAGAGCCCGGCTCTCACCGGCCGTCATCTTCACCTCCAGATCTTCAGCGAACATGGTAGGATGTCGAGAATGGCACGCCACCGTGGTGAGCAGCGCCACCCGAGATCCATCACCGTGACCCGGCTGGATCCACCCCGTGCCCGACCCAAAGGGCCGCGCCGCCGGAGTCGCCGATCTGCGCAAGGAGGGTCGGGGACCCACGTCGTCCGTCACGCCGCCGACTTCTCGACGTCGCCGTGGTGCCCGGCGGCCGCACCACGCCCGAGATCCATGGCCCAACCCGCGCCGGCGCCATCTTCAAACGGGGACAAAGAAATCCCCCCCGCCGCCGGCAACGCCCAGGCTTTGCCTGGCCGCGCCCTAGGTGGCAGCGGGGGAGGAGGAAGGAGGGGCGGTGGGGGAGGCTTTGGCGGCGGCGGCGCTAGGGCTCCCCCCTGCCGCCGCGCGGGGGCGAGAGGGGAGGAAAGAGAGAGGGAGAGGGAGAGCCCAATGTCTAGCAAATATCAGTTGCTAGTCTAGCAAATATCAGTTGCTAGTCTATCATAGCCCCTAGGTCATGTAATGAAGTAATGTCACTAGCACCAAAAGTGACTTTGATAGTAGAAAAAAATGTCATCTTGTTTAGCCGTAAGATTAATGGAAAGTTTAGCATGATCTAAATCAAGCCCGCGTACCTTTAGAGCAACATGACAAGCAAATTAGATGTACGCAGCATCATCCTTTCATTCCGTGCTTGGTCTTTTCAGGTTCATCATTTTCACAAAATCCTCCATGGTATATTTGTGGGTAGGAGCATGCATATAGGTCGAGTTCCGTAGACATCTCTTCATCACTGCTTCTCATCATCTTTAAGCTTTCTACTAGATTTGTTTCCGGTTTCCGTGCAAACTTAGCAAGAATGAGAGTTTGGATCTCCGTTATCTTAGCGATTTGAGCCTCCACATTACGGTTATGATCTTGCAGAACTTGCACATTATTCTTTATAGAAACAACTTTATTGGTCATTTTACCAAGGTAGAGTCATCAGATTAATAATTTCAATGTTTTGCTCAGTTTGAGCAGCTATAAAAGTTCTTATAGTTTCCTCTAAGTTCCGGTGTATACTACTTCCGGCTCTATTGTTATTGCTATAGTTACATGTAACTCCTGCGGTGTTAGTGTATGGTTTCTGAAAATTAGAATTATAATTTTGACCTCTCCATGCAGGTTATAACTGTCTCTAGCTATTATTTCTTCTACTTCAGCTTCAGCTATGGCATTGATAGGAACTTCATTTTTACCTTTAATTTCATTAATAAGTTCATCCATTGTAGCTGATAATTCTTCATTTCTTTGTTAATAATCGACGAGGATCTTTCTACATGCCATTGGGCATTGTTCTATTGCATATCATCAAGTAGTTTTCCTTTTGCATTAACAACATCCTTCCGATAGACGGTTGATGATTGCATTTCATGTATAGTTTTGCCCAATACTTTTTATATATTTACATCGGAATCTTGGCAAATCTCTGAGTTATCTTCCTTTTATGTTGTTTAACAATCAAACAATTTTTCCGATCAAAATTTCACACCCTTAAATTTTTAATAGGATTTTACTTGTTTCCTTGTCTTTTGTTCCCAAATTATGTGTAGGTGGAAAATGGACAAATAATAAAGAAAGGAGGCAAGGGAGAAGCACCAGATACAAGCCAGGTGTCATGGAAAATGATAATTTTTCTATGAACTCAAAATCAAGAATGGATACCACTAGAGTTTGGGGCTCGTTCATACGAGTCCAACAAGCCAAAGATCACCAAAAATGGAGTTCGTATGAAGAAATGACGGCCAAAACATCACGCGAAGACAGAAGAGATAACGAGTCGCGCTACGGTCGTGCCCGATCGTACCGGTGACTGTGCTGCGGAGTCTGGGCGACGGGAAACACCTGAACTTCCGTGATTCTGCACCAAATTTGACCCTGTAACCTTTCTTAGCTATTACGGTCGGTTTGGGGGTCAAGATGGACTCATCTAGAGCCCTTGGATCAAGTGGAGGCCGTTTATATAAGGAGGGGAAGACCTAGCTCTCTCCAAGCCTCTCCACCACATCCATATATAGTCGTCGGAGGGCTGCCGCCACACCACCTCCATCTCCAACCACACCAAGGAAGAATAAGAGAAGGCTCGGGACACGGAGGCCAAGCCATCTTCATCATCATCATCACCATCATCCTCTACGCCGCTGACATCGATCCCTTCATTATAGTCTCAAACCCTATTGTGCTATTGTGGATTACTTCGTGTATCACTTCATTTTCATGTACCTATGATGCCTTGTGCTTTCATACCTGAATACTTTAGTTGAGGATATGGATGAACCATAATTTATAACTATGATGAGATAGAAATTATGTGGTTTAATACTGGTTTTCATATGGCAATGACTACTTATGTTTTTGTGCAAAGATAGCTGTACGATATTGCCTTCGGGACTCAAGCAGGTTGTTCGTGTCAAAACAAGTATTGGGAGGTCACGGCGCCCCACACAAAACCGAAGGCAGGGTTGATATACTTCCTACGGTGGGGTACCTCCTGTTCTTGGGTTAGCACGGGAATAACGGGGATCCACATAACCTCTCCACAGTCCACGGGTTATACCCTTAATTGCTAGTGGCTCGGGCCATTTATTCGGGGTTTTAACTGAGGCCAGCATCTTTAACTTCCAAAGATATTTGCGCATATATCTAGTATGGCCATTTAATAAATCCTCGTAAAATGATTTAACCGTAAAGATGCCATTTGAAGTTAGATTCCATCTAAACTTATCAGGTTCGTCCCTAAATTTACCATCATTAGCCTTTCTACTAAAGTTAACCACTCCGTTCTATTCTGTCCTAATAACGTCCTCCTAAAAGGCAAGTTAATAGGGACCGCCTCAAAAACATTCGCAACAGTATTGTCAACTGAAAAGAACTTCTGACAAAAGATAATTTAGCCAAAGAAGATGGACAGGGAATACGAAATGTGTCTTATGTGATGCGGATGAGTCTGCAGAACATCTTTTTATAAAGTGTACTTTTGCTAGAGATATTTGGAGATTAGTACATTTTACTTTTAATGTTTACCCTCCAACCAGTATTGCCAATATGTTCGGCAGCTGGTTGAATGGGATAGACAAGATTACAAAAGCTCGAATTCGGATTGGTGTTGCGGCCATTTTATGGGCTATTTGGAATTGTCAAAATGATATTGTCTTTAACAAAACATCATCTACCCATTATTTGCAGGTTATACACAAGGCGTTGCACTGGATCAATTCGTGGTCCTTCCTGCTTCCTGTGGATCAGCGTGGCCTTATGGACGCTGGATGTACCCGTATAATGACGGGCGTACGGGCTATCTTCTGCCGGGCTGGGTGGCTTAATCATAGAAGACTAGATGCTTAGTGAGCTTATGTTTGAGTGGTTGGTGTTTGTAGCCACTTTGAGTGATCCATGAGATGTAAACATTTGATAACTTTGGAGTTTAATAATTGCGGAATGTTGTGTGCATCTCTTTGATGCAGAGGCCGGGGATCCGCACCCCCTTATCTAAAAAAAAAACTGAGGCTAGCATTGGTTGTGCACGCGTGCATGCCTGATAGACTCAAGGCACGTATAAACGGGACTCCGCCCCTACATGAATAATTCGATATTGAACGGTATAAACCATCTGCGCTCTAAGAATATACTAGTGGTGACTCCGGACTCCCCGTTTAAGTTTTCTGTTCTTTCTTTTTCACGCTCACACGTTCACATCCACTTTCACTTTTAGTTTCGCTTACTAACATTTTGCAGAGTAAACTATTTGCAGACATTGTTTGGGTGCGAACACAGCTGTGCTGGTGACGAGTTGTGGGGATTGTGAGAGCCTTCGCCATAGCTCTATTGGGACGATATAAATCGAGAGTATATACTTCCACGAAATTGTGTGATAACGAAACTGTGCACTTGCATGCAGGCATCAAGTTCCTCATTCGGCTGGGCTGTAGCAAGCATTGATTTCATAAAGGATGTAAAACATTATAAAATAGATGGAGGATAAGCAACTCATCCATTCCGTGTTGGACAATCTCTAATTGCTTCTTTTATTTTCTCCCATGCGAGCGCTAGGTGCTCTCGTTCTTCCTGCCTGAACCTTATAATGTTAGAACTAGCAACTCGCAGGCACAAATAATTTTTTCATAAATATATTGCAACAATTATCACATGAGATAATGTGGTGCCCTTGGGTAGTACGAGCAGCTATTAATTAGCTTTTCCTCTTAACGAAATAGAAAATAAACGCAGCTTAACCGTGTTAGGTATACATCTCTAATTTACAGTTGCATAATTTAATAAATGTATGCAAATGCAAACCCGTGTCTTCTGAAACCGATCCTCCAAATTGATTATGTTGAACCAAATTGAGGAAGTTAGGTTTAATTTCATAATTTTCAGCTTCCAAACTAGGTTGGATAGGGCACGGTAAATAGCATCTTGGGAGTAGCAAACTTCTCTAACTTTGGTTGCCATATTACAATTTTTCTTTAGTTTTTTTATTAGAATAAAATAACTAAGAACTAGAAATGACTTAAAAAAGCGAAAAAAACGCAAAGACTACTGACCTGACCAGGGTAGCAATTACTTCTTTGGCAACATCGCCAAGAAAAGGTTGATTACCTTAGATTAGGATTAGGATTGTGGTGTAACTCTTCTTCCTAGAGACACTAGATTTTATCGAACCGGGTAGGAAAATTCTGCGAGTGCTTGTTTCTAAAGATTTTTTTGGTATGGACTAATATTAGTTTAATGTAGGGGTTAAAAATAATAAGGAAATAGGCCTAGGGCAGAGGATTCACCTGAAGTTATGTATATGTTCATAAGTTACACATGAAAGCATCATCACAATGAAAATATATGATTGGGAAAAATAAATGAGCGACACACCCTAAGTTTCGCGGCCTGAGAACGACAACCACCGCAAATATGTTGTTCCAGCTTAGCCCTACCCGTGTTGCGCGGTTGCTTCGGTGACGTCATCATTTTACCTTCATAAGTTCGTCGCCGACTAAGTTACTAGCTTTACATTATATCACAAGTCTTAGACTTTGATTTGCTAATGCTGGTCACATAATCCTTCATCATTTCTGTGTTTTTGGGTACTCACAAATCTTGGAAGTGAGGAAATACACAATTGATTTTTTTCACAAATATATTAATGGAAATCATACCCTAATCTCATCTTGCCATGCAGGGGGATAGGAGGCCACACCTTGGTCCTCAGCTCGTGGATACTAATCATACATCATGATCAGATCCCATATGGAAAACATCGTAGATTGTATTGAAATTGAACATATATGACTTCTTACAATGTTGCCTTTTGAGATGGGATCAAAATTACAAGTAGAATATTCAAATCTAATGGAAATGACGGCGGATGATGATGATGATGATGATGGTGTGTGGTGATGGTGTTGTGGCTCTTGATGATGTGACCTCCTTCCCTTCGGCGGCTGCCCCTCACCTTTTACAGTGCAGGAGTACGAAATAGGGTTTCGATGACGTATGGCGCTGATTCTGACTTTGGGACTTCAACGAAAGTGGGTGTGGATAATATCGCGGAGGGGGAGGTGCACAGTATGTGCATTTGCAGATATCATCTTGTCGTTCTCTCATCACCCGTGCTCTTACTTCCAACGCTACGACTCTTGGAGATTGAGCAAGGACGCGTGGCCCGCTTCCGAAGTGGAGGCAGGTGGTATACAGACGATGAAAATACTTTCTTCAAGTAGATGTGGGCATGGCTTCTCCAACGACTGGTCTTCTCCAACATCAAGATCTTTCTTCTATGTCACATTCGATGAAGCGATTGTTACGGTTGACATGGTTTATTGTAGTTTTAATGGCGCTCCTTATTTATCTTTCATTTGGTTGTTTCTACTCTTTCTTGCAAGCGTTTTCCTCATCACATTGTATGATCCCTGGACCTTTAGGACTTTAGTAATTTAAAGACGAACGTTATTGCCTTTTATCGAAAAAATATGCAGGATTTTGTATTTTACATTGTCCGATCTGATCAGTAAAGTTAATTTTTTTCCTCATAAAATAATATTAGTTATTTGTTCACGTTTTTTTGTGACAGTCGAGTAACGAAAATTGATACACACCACAACAGAAAAAGTTGAATATGATGTCATATCATGAGATACTTACATGCATACCGCGTCACATACATTGGATCCACTGTTTCAGTTTAGCTGATTGTTACGTTGTGCGCACCCCTTTCTTCAAAGGTGCATGCATCTAGAAGGTGGAATATGGGTCCACATTGGGTTTCTTATAGCATTTTGATGGTCTTCACCGGCGCATTACAATATTACATGCCGCGCCACATCTTGCAAAGTGAGCGCATTGTCCTCTCTTCTCACCAATCGCACATAAGACTTTGTTGTCATTATTTTACTTTGGATGGTTAGACAAACCAACTCGTCGCGATCATGAATCCGTCACTTGCAACTCTCTGCTTCTACCTGCAGCCATTGCTTGCCAAAAGGAGCACGTCCCATGTTCAAACCCTTGGTACAAATAAGGCATGCATGGAAACTTCTTTCTAATCACCAAGTTGAACATAGAAGACACGGGGACTTGCTAAAGCACCATCATTAATAGCCAACCTCCCTTTCTGTTTAGCTTACGAGTTGATTTACAACATATATTTATAAATAACAAAATTTGAAATTTTAACCTAGCAGCTGACGAAGTACACATAGAGTAGTAATTTACAAGCGACAAACATCCCTTCTACTGAAATTTAACTGGCCTGCATGCATGCAGGTAAGCATGTTCTCCTATATCTCTCTGACTGACATGCATATCTTTGTTCCCTAGCCAGTAAAAACTATAGAAATTGACTTTAGCTGTAGTTACTTTTACTTACCCCTTGCCTGCTTGTACGTTGCCATATTTTTTACAAAGGTGCATGGTGGACACCAATCAGCCAACAGCTCACTACGAGCTACCACCCCTCGCCACCGTACCAGGCGAGGCCGCCAGCGTGCTCCTGGTCGGCGGCAAAGAGGCCAGCACCCCCGAGCTCGTCGGCGGCGGTGGCGCCGAGTAGGAGCCCGTCGTCCTGGTCCAGATGCGACCCGTTGTACAAAGAAGGGAAAGATGATCTCAGCGTCAACGCACTCGAGGGGGCGCCCAAGAAGGAGGTGAACCCCGTGAAGCTTGGCTGTGGTGGATGGTTGTGGTGGTCGAAGGCCGCGCCGGAGTAGGCCGACGCGTCTTCGTTGAGCACGGCGCTCGAGTCGCTGTCCGTCGACCCGTAATGCTTGTAGACTGCCGCAGCGGCTGCCGACGACGGCAGTTGCTCCAGCTTCACGGCCATCTCCTGCTTGGTCTCCACCTTCTCCCTCAGCTCCCTTATCTGTCAGGAACACAAACATGTATGGCGTCCTGGTCATTAACTCATTATAGAGGAGAGCGTATGCCGACGACATGGACGGACAGGAAGCGAGTAACAAGTTAGCGGAGGCGTATGTACCTCGGCGGCGAGGGCGTCCTTGTCGCGGCGGAGGGAGTCGCACTCGTGGCGGAGGACGTCGTGGCGGGAGCGGAGGGCGGTGAAGTCGCGCTCGATCTGCTTGGTCTTCCAGCGCGCGCGGCGGTTCTGGAACCAGACGGCGACCTGGCGCGGGTGGAGGAGGAGGTCGCGGGCGATGCGGGCCTTGCGCTCCGGGTCCAGCTTGTTGTCCGCCTCGAAGCTACGCTCCAGCGCGCGCACCTGCTCCGAAGCCAGCCGTCTCTTCTTCTCACCAAGCCCACCCGCGCCGCCGCGAGTCCCGCTACCGGCGAGCTCGTCGTCCTCTTCTTCCTCCTCATCGTCGTACGCCCCCACATCGAGCGCCCATGTGCCGTTGCCTTCGACCTGATCTAGGCGCTCCATGTACCTGCAGCTTTCTTCTGCAAAACAGAAAAGGAAGGAAGATGGTGATGCTGATGCATGTGTAGATGTTACTACTTGCCAAAATCTGAACATATCAACTACATTTAATTTGCCGTCTCGATCATCCTGACACACACGCACACGCACACACACATTTTATATATACAACTAAGAACAATTCAGTGGTTAATTTCATAATGCACAGAAATTATGCACGGATTTGGTTTGGCTTGGACAAAAACCACACAAATTCAAGTTCCCAGAAGTATTTTGGTACATACTATATATGTATGCAGGGGAAATACAATGTCTTTATTTGGGAGTAGTACCTTGTTGATCCGTGGTTTCTTGAATTACCGTTGATAAGCCTCTGCAGGCGGACCTGTTCATGTGCACAGAGAGACAAACAGAGAGAGATGGATCTGAGAGAGGAATTGACAGGATGAAAGAACAAAACTGCACTAGCTTAATGAGAGCAGGGATGTGGAAGAGAGTTCTTTGGATCTACAAGCTGGCAAGTATAGAGATAGAGAGAGGGACAGAGGTAGCTACGCAGGCAAACAAAGTGATATGCAAGAGGCCAAGGAGGTGTATAAATAAAAACATTGGTTGGGTTGGGCATGTGGCCGCTGCCAAGATGGCATGTGCAGAGATATTTGGTGCCTAATATGTTAGCATTGACAGGTAAGGGCTTATCTAGTTTAATCTTTTCCCCTCTCAAAGTCTAGAATTGATGTGATTTCCACATGGACATCGGTTTGCAATTATGTATGGATTTTTTTCCCCAGATCATCAAGCATCAGCACATTTATAGTATATTTATACATAGATGAGCATTACTAGCATACATATCTTAATTGAATTGTGAATTTCAGCAGTAAAAATGGGATTTATATGCAGGCAGTACACTGCCAATTAGTTCGTCTAACGTTAAATTAAGCTCCAAAAAAACTAATAGTGATGATAAAATGGATATGTGCTATAAATATCCTTTCTGTCAACTACAAGGAACATATAGTACTAGCTAAGTTAGAACGCTCGGGCTTTCGCACGGGACAAAAGTATCTTGATGGTGTTGGATATTGTAACCATGGTTAAGGATGATTCTACTTTAGATAACATGCAACGAAACTCCAATGAATTATATATTTTCTCTCATTGTTTTTTATGTAAATTGCAATATCGGAAAGCTAGCAAAATTAAAATAGCACAAAGTTTAACTCATACATAACGGGGCTTTATTGGCGTTTCTGGAACACTTTGCAGACCTAAGCTATTGGTGGTACCGTCGCGTCGAGCTGATCCACCATGCCGTTGATGTTTGCGGTGTTGCATCCCCGTAGGCGGGCCGGCAATACGTTGTTGTGGCATGGCAAGGAGCGTGCGCCATGGAAGCTGCAGACGAGATGGTGGTGCCATGAGGGAGATGAATGGCGCTGGAAGCTCGATGTTGCATCCTCCCGTCCTACACGGCAAAGTGGGAGAAGCGGGAGAAATGCCTGCAGGGTGTCGAGCCGGCTGGTGAGGTGAGGTCGGCCGTTTAGTCTGATGCAGCGGGAAAGCGTGATGCGCGGCTGAGGGTCACGGTCCCACGTATTGTGGTTGGACGGTTCGATGGTTGGGGTGTGTGTAGTTGCCGGTGAAATCCGCACTGCGGCTGTGGACGGAGTTGTTGATGGCGGCGCTTTCGGGCGTCGCTCCCTTGTTAGAGGCGTCGACAAGCAACTTTCGCACCCTCCAGACATGCTCTAGTCAAAAACCCTAGATCCAGCCCCCCAGATCGCACGATGGCCGTGCTAAGCTAAGCTCGGTGCCGCATTCTCCCTTGTGAGCATCGGTCTTTGAGGTGATCACACCAGAGTGACATGTGGTTCGCAGAGGTGTGAGGCGAGGGTGGGCTATAGGAGCATTCTTCACATGCGAGGGGCGGTAGATTAGCAACTTTGGTCTTGCTCTCAGGTCGGATAGGGATTTGTCCTCCTCTTTCAGGCATGTCGTTCCTCTCTAGCATCACTGAGGTTGGCGTAAGGGCTCATGGTGAATCAGCTGGACGTGACGGTTTTCGGTGCGCACTTTGGTAGCATGGGCTCGAGTGCCCAGTTGTGGGTGTCGTGTGTTCTGCCTTACTAGTGTCTTGTATGTTTTATGGTGCTAGGTGTGTGTTGCTATTCCGAGTAAAAACTAGCTCCTCGCTTTGTAGGACCCCATGCCCTAGTGAAGACTGAGCAACTCAAAATTTGCCGAAGCACCAAAGCGTTATCATCATCTAGAAGCCATATCGATTTTGGGCACCTCGACAACTTTCAATCACCACCAAACCCACGTCGAGTTCAACATCTGTTCTTGCAGAGTTTCACACATTGTAAACTCCATTGTATTCTCCACATATAATAAAATCAAGGGAGGAGTAGGGATTTTTCCTGGATAGGGGGGGGGGGGGGGGGGGGGGGGATAACCCGTAGCATCTCGTGGCCTGGGCGCTCCGACGAAATAAAGGGCCACTTCTTTTTAGGTTAAACTTATGAAGGAAGTTACTAATGTATTTCGGTTGGGAGAAGCTCTAGTGAGGATAAGCTCTTGAAAACTATTTTTTCTACTGCCTCCGTTCAGAATTAATTGACGCAGACTTGTCTAAATACAAATGTATTTAAGCTTGTTTTAGTGTGTAGATACATCTATATTTAAAAAATATATGTCAACTAATTCGAAACGGAGTGAGTATTTTTTTTGGCATATGAAATTTGGGCTTATGATGTGTGTTGAGCAATGCAAAGTTTGTAGTGCACCGGACTACAATTATATCATGTTTAGTATATATAGTTTTCATGGTAGTTTTTCTTCAGAAAAGAAGGGTGACCCTGTCATAGTTTTCATAATAGCTAAACCACACTAAAGAATGGTTTCAATGGGATGCAGATTTGTGGCACCCGAGCACCAGTATGCACCAGTGTGCTCGGGTGCAGTTTTGTTTTTGAAAATTTTGAATTCGAGATTACATAAAATTTAAACTCTTTCTGTTGGATACACATGCATGTTTTCTACCTATATGAAAAGTATCGGTGAAAGAAAATCGTATTCCGAGTTGAAGCGAAATAACAAAATTGTGGACCAAAAAAAAGGAAAAATGGTACTCCTCTGATCCATATTAATTGTCGCTCAGTTTCAATTGAGGGACAATTAATATGAATCCAAGAGAGTAGTTTTTTTTTCCAAAATTTCTCTTTTGTGCAGCCCAAAATACAAAAATTATCTTATGGAACTTCAGGTATACGCACACAGCGTGTATATGTACTTATATACCAAGGTTCATATCTTTTTAGACACAGAAGTATGCTAAAAATGCCTTGGAGAGCCTGGGTACCATATACCCTGATATGCGAAAATAATTTAAAAAATTCAAAAAAGATCAAAAATTTCCGAAACTGACATTCGGGCAAACATTATCAAGTGTTGTACCCGTACAAAAAGTTTCACCAAAAAATAACTTTTACTGCACCATAGGTAAAAGATTTGTCTAATGTAGCGCTATATACACAATATATTCGTCAGAAATTTCACTTTTTTTGCCCGGAAGTCAACGAGAATTATTTACTATCCAAAAAATTTACACGAGTTGAAAACTTGGTAATCTTTGAGTGTAAAAAATTTCAGAATTTTTTAACAGTGTTTTCATTTTTTAAATATTATTCTCGCATATCAGGATGCGTTGCACTCGAGAGTCAAAAGTCATGTTTCTTTTTTTGTAAAAAAATCAAGCACTTCCCGGGTTTCAATGTCACTTCGTAATAGTGCCATTGTGACAACTAAAGAGATATGTTGAAGAGAAAATTGAGCCCCGGGACTAGTTTTTGGTTGTCGCTTTTTTAATAAGAGAAATCACGGTGAGCATCGCCGAGCCCAAGATTCGAACCCAAATGGACAGCATGCACAGCCGCATTGCCAATTGACGCTCGATGTTTTGATTTTTTGTTTTTTTGACGAAAAACAGCCTCAGTTCTTCCACGACGGTGCTGTCGGCGATGTCGCTGACTACGAAGCAGCATCTGGGAGAAAAGAGCGTTGAGAAATACCAGTACGGCACCCTGGCCCCCTCTCTCCACCGCTCTTGTTTTGAGAGTCGTCCAGCCTTCCTTCCTCCTTGCCGGCTCGCTCCCGCTCCTCTCCGGCGGCGCTGCCGTTCGGCGTGGACGTGGATGCGCAGCTCGGTCTATATATAGTAGATCTAGATTTTTCTTAGCCGTTGTGCTGAAGTTCGCCTGCATGGCGTCTTTCTCCCTCCTCGCCTGGCCTCCGGTGGCTCGCAGCGGCGCCGGAGCTAGTTCTTCTTTCCTTTGCAGGTTGAATCCGTGGTGGATGGCTTGCAGGGCGGAGGAAGATCAAGGCCGATTCAATAAAACCGCTTGCCGTATCTCCTGCTTCGCGAATCGGGAGTTGATCCATATTCCTCTGGCCGGCCGTGTCGGCGAGGGGAGGAAGTGGTGCTTCTGCTCAGCGAGGTGGTTCTTGCTGCATCATGGAGCTCCTCACGCGGTGGTCTTCTTCACTGCCGCGATCCATGGCCAAGAAGATGGCCGAAGTTCAACCTCCACATCGGAGGCCTTCTCGATCCAGCGCCAGTGCTCGGCGACTCGCCGCAGCCAAGTGGGTTCGTCCCGGCTGTGTCTAGTCTGCTGGTGGCTGCGATTGCTCGCCGGAAGGGAGAGTCCGAGTGTCCTGAGCTCTGATGATCTCGGCGTCGCCGCCTGGAGATCGCCGGCGAGGTGTGGCAGAGGCACCCAAGGGCTTGATTGCTTTTTATTTTTTAGCTCTAGGGTGTTTTTTTTGTAAAAGCGAAGACCCTTTCTTCGAATTGTAGGTCTTTCAGGACAATAGACGAAAAGGTCTAGAATTATAAAAATGCAGGTCTTTTGACCCCACCCCCTGTACAAAAAAAAAACGAAGCAGCATCTGTGAGACGGGGTTTGATGTGGCGTCGAAACGTGGCAACAACTGTGTAGCCGGCGACGCAACCACCACGCCGGCATCCACAACTGAAAAGCTCCATGCACCTCGATCAGGAACCACACCGTGGCCTACCAAAAGCTATGTAAAGTCAGAGGAAAATTAAACAATTCGGTCGATAAAGTGACCCTAGCTGCTAATCTAGGCTAGCGGCATTATAAATAGCTAGAGCTATGTACCTTAACACCAAAAGTTTTGCATAATTTTTTTTATTTAGATAAGGGGGTGCGGATCCCGGCCTCTGCATCAAATTGATGCACACAGCCATCCGCAATTATTCATCAAAGGTTACAAGTTACAACATTGATCAAACCGAAGTCAGCCGCTCGGCAACAAAAGTTGCTACAACTATGATGGGGGTGGCCATGATCAGAGCCGCATGCCTTGACCTCGCACCTACACGCATCATCTAGAACCGGTGTACCGGTTCAGCAAACCCTCAACGCGCACCGCATGCGCACGCTACAGAAGTCGATTCCGCCGTCTTCCTCGAACCCATCTTCAGGCAAAGATCAACGCCATGACCTTGCAAGGCCAGCCGTCAACGTCGCCATGACGCCAAACAACATATCCGATCTGCGCGTCATCATCATCACACGTCCAGTGCCAAAACTCCACTGCTCCGCGCCGCCAAGACTCGCCGTTGTCGACTTGCTAGATGCCTCAACACGCCACCTTCTCTTGCCCGTCCCAACCAGCAGCTGCTCCAAAACGATGCCCCCAGGAGGGAGAACGACCCTGAAAGGGCCGTCATCGTCCGATCCGGGAGACCCAGATCTAGGGTTTCCCCCGGAGCAATCCGAGATAGGTGACGCAAACTGCATTGACGATGCCTCAATAAGGAAACGACGTCAAAGACGTCGCCATCGTCCGCCATGGCCGAAGCCGGCGCGGTTTTCACCGGCAGTTGCACCACCCTACCCCGCCGCTGTGTGGATCCGCAAGCACCTTCGCCATGAAGACGAACGGCACCGACGGAAAGCCGGTAGAGGACCTCCAACCGCCTCACACCAGCCTCATCGCGCGCCCGGCCGGCCGAAGCCGATCCAAGACGAATCTGGCCGAGAAGCCAGATCCACGGCCATGGCCGCCGCCCAAGGCGCCGCCGCTGCCGTCGCCCAGCCAGGGAGCCGCCCTGGCTGCTGTGCGCGCCACGCTGCCCAGGACGCCCCAGTCGCGCCCAGGAGCTGTCGCCACGGCCTCCTGCCCTGGCGTCTTTTGCGCCGGGCGCCGCCGCCACCGCGGCCATGGCTGACCGGCGGCAACGGCGGCAGGCTCAGATCGGGAGAGAGGGAGGTTTCCGGCGGCCGGATTGGATCCCCTGGCGCCGCCCTGGGGTGGCGGCGCGAGGGGGTCGAGAGGGAGACCGCCTGCCACTGAATATTTTTTGCACCACATCTGCTCCCCAAAAAGTTTTGCATAATTGGCTATCAAGGTACATCGATCCACCATGCTACTACATATGGCTTGGATAACCATCTATCTGGAGTTTTGAACTAGCTCTTCTTGTATTTTTTTTCACGTCGTTGCTGCTGGAATTAGATCCCGGCGTGTCCATGTAGAAGTGGGAACAGCCAAAGCATCACCAAATTTGGCACTGAGAGATTCACCTTTTCTTGCCATGTTGCAGATCAGTATGGCTGTTCATATACTGCAGGAGAAGATGGTTCACTACCACTTGAAAGATCATCGATGATAAGCGTTTACCTATGGCAAGGACTGAGGTGATTAGCCAGCGGTCGGATTAGCAGGTGGATAACTATTTGATGGGCCGAGCGCTGCATGACACTAGCTTACACGACCATGCATGAAGGGCCACTAGGCTGATCATGAACATCACGACAAAATGCAAAACATAGTCAGACTGTTGGTGATTAATCCTTTTCGATCGACAGCCGCGTTTGGATGCAGATGCAGGTTATGCGTTTCTATCCGATTGATCCATTGAGGAAAGGGGAATCGGGAGGAGCTATATGAACGTCGATGTGCCTATCTTTGTTTCGGCTTATATCCTCCGGAATAAGAGAATACATGTTGCTACATCATTCTTATTTTCGTTCTAAACATTCATGATCCATAATTAGGAATAACTTAGTTTCTCCATCACTACACCACGGATTAGAATTGAAGGTATTCGTATGAAAAGTGCCTTCAGAAAATATTTGAAGGCAAAAAGAATTATCAGGCCATTATATCTGTTCATTGTGGATGACATGAGTATCCTCCCTTCAATCAATAAGGCCGTCCACATCATAAGGCCAAATCGGTGCCACAAGCGAATTTCTTCTGGCATCGATCAAGCTCTTCATTGTCGAGTCGGTGCCACAAAAAAGTTTGAGGGAACCGGAGCAAGTAGGTGCTCCGATACCAATACCCAAACTTATTAGCCAATGAAATATTGATATAATATTGAACTCTAACTCAAGATGGGAAGGTGAGCTTGGCTCGGTCAAGGTTTGTACCCTAGTATAGGTCCCTCGTATTTGTTCCACCAACACGATGTGAGATTGGTGCTTGAGTTATATTTCATCCACTCGGCCATTTTTTCAACATAAATTATGTACCAGAAACTGAGTTAATAGCGAGTTTTCGTAGGGAATTTTACTTCCTTTCCAAATTCATATTTCTCAACAACAACTTTTCACATCCCCACGGATATATTCAAAATTCTGGAATCGTCCCATGTTTCTATTTTGATTGTATATTGTGGCGTATACACGTATGGTTACTTTACTCTATTTTTTATGGCTGGCTAAACTTTTCTTTTTTCTCTTTGGATCATAACCAAATAAAAACTTCTCGAGTTATCTTTTTATCCATAATGGATTTACCTGGACCGATACATGAGATTCTTATACTATTTGGGGATTTGTTCTTATACTAGGGGATTTAGGTGTAGTATTACTTACCAACCCCATTTATTCTGCTTTTTCGCTAGGATTGTCACACTTTTCAGGTTTTGGGTACCGAGTATGCGGTGGAAGGCCTAAGGTACTTTGTATCCCTATCACCGAAAGGTTGATGGGACGGAGATCCTGGCTGCTAAGTCGACACCATAACGCTTTTGTGTGAGGCCGTTGCCTGGACAACAATATCAAGCTCGTGCAAGACAAAACTAGGCTGATGCATCTCTTGCATGATCCAACACTTCTGCATACTGAAAGTGTTCGCCACGGTGGATTGCCCTATTTTGTCGAGGTTCCGAGGAATATAGGGTTTCAGATGTGTTGGATTTGATTGGTTTAGTCTATGGCTTACTCTACGGATTTGACGCCCATTTTTCTCAATGGCGACTTGGGAGACACGAGTCTAACAGACAGTGTGTCCACCAGGAGGGGGGTGGGGGGGGGGGGGTGCTTTTGGCGATGATCTTTATTCATGCAATGGATGTGTTGCACCACATGGTCACCAAGGCAACGGAGGTGGGCATCCTAGCATCGCGCTCTAGACTTCCTCAACTCGTCGTCTGTAAAATCAATGAGTATCTACACAGGAATCAGACTCGAATTGATAGAATTGGGGACGAGTTAGCTCAACCATCCGAGCTAGTTCTGAACGTTTGATACATACGGAACGGACGTCCATTCCTTCCGTTACAAGCCAAGTCTCTAGTTGCAATCTATCGTCCTTTAAATCACTCTCGCTCCCGGATGTCTCTCTTGGTTACAAGGCCCATTCGTGGCCCATATGTGGCATGCAGGCCAGCCAGGCTCCCGCTTCGCTCTTGTGCCTTCTTTTTTTTGAGGAAAGGATCCGATTCATAAATCAGAATTTGGAAAATTGTTTAGATTAGAAAGTTATTTAGATTTGGATTATTTTTACTTTACGAAATGGTGAGATTTGAGTTGGAAGAAAGTGTGTGTCCAAAAGGTTGTTCAGATTTTGAAAATTGATCAAATTGGAAAATTATTTAGATGTATTGAGCAAATTTTTTTTGGTATTTTTTATATTTTGTTTCATTTTTTACCGGTGGGTATATTTGAAGTTATTGAATTTATAATATTATTTGTTTTTCGAAAATTTGTATAAATTAGTAGGGACCACATGTAAGAAGTTTATAATTTTTTTTTGTTGAAAAGGAAAAAATTCTGACAGCCCTGGTTCGCGCTGACGTCGCGATGACGTCAGCAATGGCCAGGGCTGGATCTGCCGCGGCGGCGTGGGGTTCGTCGGTGTCGTGCCACTGCGAGCCAGGACACGTGGCTTGGGGCGCTGGAGGCGCCTCGACGCGGGCTGCTTGGGAGAGGCGGCGTCGCCCCTTTTAGGTCGCCGGAGCGGCGGCTACGGCGTGCGAACGCGGCGGCGGATGCCGAGTGCGGTGATGTCGATTCCGGCGACGGCGCAGCGGTTCGACACGCAGGACTCGGCGAGGAGGGAGATGGGGCGACGGGGAAGCTCGTCGTCTCCGTCGATTTGAACGGGGAGGGCCGGAGTGGCGAGGGAGCGTGGTGGCGGAGCCGGCGACGTCGCGGCCGCAGGAGAGGGAGAGGGAGAGGGGAGTTTTGTGGACAGTTTTGCGCGGAGGTCCCTGCATTTTTGGAAATTGCGTTTAGGTTCTCCTCTTCGAAGAAGTGGTGGACTGCGGAGCAATTTATGGAAAGTGTAGGATCTTTTTCGTAAAACGACCACGGGGACCGTTGGATCGAGGATCAACGGCGCGGAGGCGTGCGCGCACTGTAGCTACTGTAGCGTGTACAGTACTACAGTGCTGCGGTTCTTCACGCTATTATAATCTGGATCCGAAATTAAGGAGGTAGACTCGATCAAACTCAAAACTGATCACGGGAATGAAACCTACTCGTCGGCGCGCATATATTTTATGTATATAATTTTCGGAGAACGTGAAATTTTTTTTCAAAAAAAAAAATTCTGAAAAAAAACTACTGTAGCGCAGACACTGTAGCTGCTGTAGCGGGTACAGTAGCTACAGTGCCGCGGCTCTTCACGCTATTATATATAGCAGTGATACACAGAACAACTTACAAGAAGGTCCAAACAATAAAAGAAAACACAAAAGGACCCTGCAAATTGCACTACGCACCCTGAGCATCCTGGATAAACTTCAATCGGATCCAAACGCCGGCGCCCAAGATCCTAGCCGCCACCGCCGTCGCCGTACCTCCAACCACCGGGGAGAGAGCGCCGCCAAACTTTGAAGGACGCCGCAGAACTCGTCCGCCGCTGCGCGACGGCACCTAGCCGCGCTGAACGCGCACGGCCACAACGCCTTCTCCCCAGCACCACCGATCTTCCAACCGACGCGGCAACGCCCAGGCCAGCCACCACGAACGCCTCCCACCTCCAACCACCGCTCCCCTCGCCGCCAAGGCGGCCGGAGCAAAGAGAAGGAAGGAGACCACCACCACCTGCACCAACAAAAATGGAGCTCCCAGCTGCGCCTACCTCTCCCCTCGCCGCCACGGCCGGCCGAGAGAAACAGAAGCAGAAAGAAGCACCGGACGCAACACCTTCACGGCCTCCCCGGCGACGAAAACGGCGCCTGAACGGGGAAAGGAGGGGAAGGACCTCGCCTCACACACCGACGCCATCGCCACCGTCCTCGACGCCATCGGCCAGGCACGCACACCTAAAGAACCTATCTACACGCACGGCGAGCTACCGGAGCTCCCCCCACCTCGCAGTGCCTTAAAGGCAGCCGGAGGCGGAGGGGAGCGGCGAAGATCACCGGCGGAAGCGAGGAACTTCGAGTCGCCTCTGGATTCGCCTCTCTGCACTGTAGCGAGGCTTATCCCTTTAGCTGTTATAAGCTTGGCTCGCTCTTGTGCCTTCGTACGTGCCTGAAAGGGAAAATGCTTCCTGCCAAAAACTAGCGACGTGATTATTCGCGAGCTAGAATCAAAGCGACTCGGCGGACGTGTATCTCCTATTCTCCTTGCTTCGAGACCGTGTAAAGGGAAAAGAACCTCTCGCGAACTAAAATGGGCCCAGCCCAGTAAAGAATCCTTCAGGCGACACGAGCAGGCATCGCCAACGGGCGATGTATAGGATTCGCCGCCTTCCCTTGCCTTCTTGTCAGATATGGCTGCTTGCCTGCTTCCTTTTTTTTCAAAAAAAAGAAAGAGATATGGCTTCTTCCTCTGCTTCCCTGTTGAGTGTAGCTTGGTGGCTGACATCGTCTCAAGACCTTCTAGAGATTGCAGCCATTTTGGATGACTTCAGCTACACCTCCGAGTTGCGGGTGAACTTCACCAACTCTGCCGCCTTGCTGGTACATTTTACTCAGGAGTATGTGGAACGGATCGTGGATTTCTTACACTGTCAATCTCATATTTTCGCTGAAAATACTTGAATGCCCACTTAGCATCCAAAAACCTTATGTTGGCAGTCGTTTCTAGTCGACAGCAGGCAAAGCAAGAAATTCTACTGCGACAAGCGACTCGGACAGATGTTTCAACGAAGCAATCAGGAGCACGAGGCAATCGGGCGTATGAAGCAGCAAAGAAGCACGCAAGAGGCTCTCGGGTACTCAAAAGCCTAGCTGATTCTGGCCAAAGGACAGTGGATAGCAGACCAATGACAAGACAGTATGCGTCTTTACACGAGGAATACAACAAATAAGTTATATTTAGAGTTATATCCGGTTTAGAAGTTGTAAAACACGTTTTGTAGTCCTTTTGTTTCACAGAAATTCCAACCGCCTAATAAATATGTAAGGCATGACGGCCGATTTAATCTATAAAACACACAATGGACCAAATTCCCGCGGTGGCACGGGTGCGTCGACGCCACGATGCCGCCGGATTTGACCATAGGGGTCAATTGATTCGTGTTCTCCAGACTGGTATGGGTGTGCGGACTTGGAGAAGCTTGCTGCTGTCGCTTGGATGTTCGTCGACCAGTAGCGTGGGCGCTTGGCTCGGAGGTGCGCCGGTGTGGCAGCGGGGTTGGCCGGCTGCGCATCTGTGGCTCGTCTTGTCTCCGGAGGCGGGTTCGGGTGGTCTCTTGGACGCTGGGTTGGCGGCCCTGGATGGTGGTCTCGGTGTTGGTCGTGGTCTGTGGTCGTATGGGCGACATGGATTTCGGCGTTTGGAGTTCCTGGCGAGGTCCGGCGAGGGCGCCGTTTCTCGCACAGATTCCGATCTGGAGGCTCTGTTGCAGCCATGGTATCCCCTGCCATTCGCGGTGGGGGTTGGAGTTGGTGACCCTTGTCGATGAGTAGGAGGGGATCAGACCGAGCGAAAGCTCAAGCTGTCATTGACGTCGGTGTCGGCGACGCCCGTGGGCGCCGCTTTCCCTCTTGGGGGCGACACCGTGGTTCCACCCCACCTCACTCGTGTATACTCCGGGTGAAAACCTTGGTCAGCTGACCCGATGGTGGCATCGCTTCTGCGTCGTGACCTCCTTGGAGGCACCGTCTTGGAGCAGGGGTCTACTCGCCTCGCCATGGCTGTTTGAGTGCAAAGCTGGTTCCTTTGCGCAACCCGATCTGAAGTGAAGTTGCCCTGTTTATGTGCTTTGGGGGAGGCACAGCCTGCAGACACGGTGGTCCGTTCCCGCCCTCTAGTGGCTGGCCGTTTTACGCAAGGGTTTGGTGTTCGCCGCTTTCGGTGTTGTCCGATCCCGTCACTTTGGTGGCTGGCTGTTCTACGCAAGGGTTTGGTGCTCGCCGCTGCATTGGTGCGGTCTCCCTTCGGCGTTGTGATCCTCGGCTTCCTCTCCTTCGTGCTCGACGTCTGCTAGAGGCTCTGGTCTTTCGTCTCCTGCTTTCCTCTCTGATGTCAAGCTCTGTGCTACTTGTGGTGGTTTCCTCGCTGGTGGTCCGATCCTGCCTCATGGCTGGCCGTTTTACGCAAGGATGTGGTGCTCGGCGTAGTGTAGCCCCTTTTATTTAGCTTGTCCTTAGTCTGCTTTATGGGAGGTTCTCCTCAACACCTTGTATTTGTGGTTGTAAAACTCTGAGTTTTGTTAATTCAAACCTGGGCATTTAATGCCTTTTATCTAAAAAAAACAATGGACCAAATCAATACAAAGCCGTGACGGGTCCAGACTCGTGTGTATCATGCTTTCGAAGGGTATCCATCGGCGATGTTGTCCTGCGTATCGCTCTCGACACAGAGAGTAGACAGTGACGTGCTCGTGTGACAACACATTTTTGTGACTACGCTGGGGGACATCGATCAGATTGGATCATCATGGCCATTTCAAAAATTATCAACCCTGGAGAGATGAATGCTGGTAACATCATCAAGCCTACTCTTGATGAGATATCGGTGGATTATTTGCAAGCTTATGAGGTTTTTAAAAATAAGCATAAGGAGGAGTTCGAGGCGTGTTAGAAGAAGCATGAAGAGGAAGATCTAGGTGTTCCTTGCTTGTAGAAGGATCATCAAGGTATCATTACTCTTGTCGGAGAATTCAAGCATCCTATTCTACCTGGCAAAACCCTGTAAATAAAGACATCTTCCCTCCCAAGCAATCAATCGACATTCATCATCTTTTTTTTTTTTTTGAGAAAGAGTTGCGCGAATACAAACTAAAAGAAAGAACGCACACACGCAAGCTCACAGCCCGAGCTAGAGCAACAGAAAACAGAGAGGAAGAACACCCACACACGCTACCACCACCACCGCCGGCGAGCCACCGGAGAAGAAGGAAGCCGACCACCGCCCTTCCTGGGAAAGAGAGCACCTTACGCCTTTGAAAGCAAGAGTCGTCCGACGACCGACGCCGACGCCGACGCCGAAACTTGAAGCTTTGATCGCACCACGGCCATGGCACTCCCACCTGCAGGTCTGGCCGCCGTCGCCTCAGGCAACCGCAGCACGCACCAACCACCGCCCAAAACTTCTCCTCTGAACTGAGTCGAGCTCCGAACCTCCTTCTCCACCCTCTTCCACCTTCGAGACGACCCCCCCTCGCCGCCACGGCCGGCCGGAGCAGAGACGCCGCAAAGAACCAACACCACCACCCAACCATCCAAAACCAGATCGAGCACCTCCACCTCCTTCTCCCTTTGCCACCATTTGATTTTGAAGAGGGAGAAAGCTAGACAAAATAAGCCTCAACCCAGTTCATAAATGGTTCACGCTTACGATATGCCAATGAATTCCTATCACCTAGTGACGACACATGCTTGTTCGAACCCATTAGAAGCAAACCTTAATCGGCGGTACCACCGAGCCAACGCTCACACCTTTTAAAGACGGGCACAAAGTCGAACTCGAGTTAGGCACCTAAGTGAGGGCGCGCCTGTGGCGCGATGGCAAGACGCGGCAGTGGCCCGTCTGCCGCCGGGTTCGATTCCAGTGGAACGAATTTCGGGTTGCCTCACTGAGCAGCACTGTTCATGTGAACAGTGTTTCGCGTGAACAGTGTTCGGCTCCTGCTTCTGGGCCAATTCCACCGTGGTTCGATCAGAGGTATTGTGGTGCACCCACCACCGCAGGGGTTTCCCGGTAGGTTTAGGCTCACGGGGCCCAGAAGACTAGTATAGTCTGGTTAGGTCTAGCTTGCGCACAGGTGGCGTGCGTGTGGCGTTGAGTGTGTGTGGAGTGAGTTGTGCGTGAGTTCAGATACTACAGCTGTACTATGAAAGACCAGGAATTCTCAAAAAAAAAAGAGTTAGGCACCTAAGTTGTGAGTAAATTCCACAACAATACTTCCCTCGCGCCACCATATGCAAAATCGTGCACCATGGACGATAATCTAGATAAGATCAAGGAAGAGTTGGGCCAACTATTTTATGAAAAATACATGATTAAGCCAAATGGTCGGGTCTATCAAAAGACCCTGCCCGAAAATACTTTGACACTCTCACATGCCCCAGGGTTACAAGGTACTCCCTCCGTTCGGATTTAATTGACACATATTTTGTTACACATGGATGTATCTAGACATCAAACAAGTATAGATATATCCATATTTGAACAAAACCAAGTCAATTAATTTGGAACGGAGGGAGTACCTTACTTTGCCAAATTCAATGGGGTACACACTAAAAGAACATGTGAACATGTTAGCCAGCATTTAGCGCAACTGGGTGAAGCTAGCAATAGCGATGCTTTCCAAGTATGCATGTTTCCTTTGTCTCTGACTAGTGTGGCTTCTATAGTTTCTGCTTCGCCGCATGGTTTAATTCATACCCGGTTTCATCTAGAAAATAAATTCAGTGTATATATATAGGGTGGATATATTATACAACAGGTTGTAGATTTCTATAACCGACGGCCGAGCGATTCCAATGGAAATTCCCCAAATCCTCCCCACCTTCTTCCCATCCGTGCGAGACCCAACTCCTCCTCACCTTCTTTCGAGCGCCTCCACCATCGGCGGGATCCCTGCCTCCTCGCCGCCGGAGCGCCTCCCGTCCACCGGGGCGGCTACCCTCCACCGGCGCGCCCGCCCTCTGGCGCACCTCGCATCCGATGAACGCCTCCCGTCCGCCGCCGAGCTCCCTGCTTCCCCATCGCCGGCGCGCCCCTTCTTCCCCATCGCCGGCGCGCCCTGCTTCCTCCCCTCGGCCGGCGCCCTGCTTCCTCCCCTCGGTCGGCGCGCCTCCCGCCCGATGGCGCCCCTCGCCTCCGACGCACGCCTCCCGTCCGTCGGCGTCGCACGACCTCTGACACGCGCTACTCTCGACCACCGACGCAGACTACCTACCTCGTGCTTTACTTGCGGCCGTCGACGCGGCTTCACTCCGGTGGACCTTGGCCTGCCACCCCTTCCACTTCCCCTTCCGCCTCTGGCCTGCGGCTTCCCGCGCCTCCGCCATGCTTGCTGTGCTCCAGGCTGCGGGAGCCAGCCCATTCGTGGTGCCGCCGAGGGAGCTCTGCCGTCTTGGGTATTGGCGGTGTGGTTCCCCATAGCCTCCGTGCTTCCGCCACCCCCACCATGGCTCCCGTCGATGGGAACTTCTCGCCGCCTTCACTCGCATGCTCTGCTGGTCCAACAGTCCCAAAATTCCTTTTATTTTTCATCTGTTCATCGCGTGCTCTGCTCTGTAGGGCAAGAGCAGTATACAGGTTTGACAATGCCAGTACACTGTACACAGGACCTGCAAGGGCAGTATTTTCCTCTTGAACAGTGCTCGCGAGGAAAAAGATCGATACATCAAGCTGATTCAGTCGATTTTGTGGAGCGGCCGACCATGGCCGACGCCGTGTTTGTTCTCCTCTCTCGCATCTCTATTCCACGGGCAGTAAAAGTTTCTTTTTTTTACAGTAAAGAGCAATACAGATGTTCAATAATTGGAACTGCAATCTTTTCTCTTCACTCAATTCCGAGGTATAAAAATGGTTTGACCAAACTTTGACCACCAAAAAAACTATCTAGAAATCGATTTTTGTGATTTTCGTTACCGGTAACCGGTAAATTTAATAGATGCATATTTTCAGTCCGAGCATTTTGAATGGTCATAGATCTGAAACGGACACCGTTTGAGAAAATTATCGCTGATTTAGTAACACTAATGATGAAAATACACCGTCGGTAGTGCAAACGAATCAATAGAGAAGTTCCGGTATCTTTTCAGGAAAGTACAAGTATTTTGTTTGTGAATTTCACATCCCACCGAGGATTTTAACGAAACAGTAAATATCCAGCCTAGAAGTACACATAAAATAATTCGGGAAGTACAAAACTCACTTTCGGTTAGTACAAGTGTGGAATGAACAAGTTTTAGTGAATAATAGTCGCTATTTTGCTACACGTATATATTTTTCTTTTTTAGTAGATAGTCCCTGACTTTATCTTTCCAACGCAACAAGAATCATTCAATTTCGAGGTCGGATGGGTTGTCAAATAATTTATCAAACGGGTAAAAATGGTTTGACCGAACTTTGACCGCAAAAAACACCACTTGGAAATTGATTTTCTAGATTTTCTAAATTTAATATATGCGTCTTTTCAGTCCGGTCATTTTGAGTGGTCATACACCTGAAACGGACATCGTATGAGAAAGTTATCGCTGATTTAGTAAACACTAATCACTAAAATACTAGTCGGCAGTACAAACAAATCAACAGAGAAGTCCAGGTATGTTTCAAGGAAAGTACATATACTTTGTTTGTGAATTTCACATCCTACCGGTAAGTTTAATGAAACAGTAAGTATCCCGCCTAGAAGTACAAATAAATAATCCGGAAGTACAAAACTCACTTTAGGTAAGTACAAGTGTGGTATGAACAAGTTTTAGTGAATAATAGTCGCTATTTTGCTACGCATATGTTTTTATTTTCATTTTCATTTTCCGTAGATAGTCCTTGATTTCATCTTTCCAACGCGACAAGAATTACTCAATTCCGAGGTCGGATGGGTTGCCAAATAATTTATCAAACGGGTAAAAATGGTTTGACCAAATTTTGACCGCAAAAAACCACTTAGAAATCGGTTTTTGAGATTTTTATTACTGGTAAAATTAATAGATGCGTCTTTTCAGTCCGGACATTTTGAGTGGTCAAAGATCTAAAACGGACACCGTATGAGAAATTTATCAGTGTTTTAGTAAACACTAATCACGAAACTACGTCGACAGTACAAACGAAACAACAGAGAAGTTCAGCTATGTGTTAGGAAGAAGTACATGCACTCTGTTTTTTGGGGCGGAAATATATCATAATAATCTCGCCGATTTGAGCTTTGTATGCCTCAAATGTTAGTAGCGAAGGCTTCATATGGTGTAATATGAATCTAATTGTAATAAGTATTGCATTTCATAAAGAATTAAAGTGTTGAACTCATCAATTTGATCTCGCCACTCCCGTGAAACACCGATATTGTGATGTTAGAACTATTAAAATTACTTTTAAATGGTAAAGAATTTAAAAATTGACCAACATGAAAAAGTTGGGTATCGTCGGTATCTTTCCAACGCCATATCATTTGAATCATTCCAATAAACTAGATTTAGGGGTGCGCCTTGGCGCACGACCCCCGAGCCCTGTCTTGACGACATGCCATACACGATGTTAATAATCAACGGTTATAAATAATTATATCCATATGTAAAGCCGAGGACAAAATAAGACAAAAAATAAGCAGAAATCAGATCCGTGCGGGTAAACAGTACCGCGACGCCACATTGTCAGTCGAACACAACATTTATTCCCAACATTAAATCACGGTATGCTCATGTGCCGCCGAGTCCAACTCGTCTCACACAGAAAGCATAGACACGCATACCTTGGCGAAGAAAGACCGAGAACACCCACACACCACATTAAGATGGCAAAGGACGCTCGAAGCGTCGGATGCATCACCTACCCATGTCTCCGTCTAATAACTACAGCTCCCGGTCACTCACACAGTCACACACCCACCACCGGCGATAGAGCGGACAAGAGGAACAGACGACGCCATGGCAGATAAGCTGCTGGAGAAGAATGTCGTCGTTGTAGTTGCGGCTACTAATGGCCGTGCGAGTGCTACTCCGGCCGTCGTGACCGCGGTGGTTAATCCCCTCTAGGGGCAGGTGGAGGAAAATAGTTTGGTCCCTGCCATCATCGACCACCTGCAGCAGCCGGGCGACAAGGGCCCCCACGACAACGCCGCAGCTCTCATAGAGACGATGGTGGTCGAAGAGGCTTTCGACGACGAGGAGGAGGAGGTACGTACTAAACCAACCAATAAGCAGCTACGTGCTTACCTGATACGATTTCCTGCAGATATGACCAAACATAAACAATGGACCACATACATACCATTTAGTTTTGTGGTTCTATAATTTTGAGATGTTGTTCTGTATATGCTCTCTGCCTTACAATCTGTTACCCTTTTATTTACGTCATGTTCGTGTCTTTATCGACCTTGAGGCTAATCTAAGAATACCTCTCAACAACGAACACCTATCCATCTCATCGTTATTTAAGTTAAGACCTTTTTCCTAATTTAGGCTAATCACATGCACTATGGGCGATGATTTTTGCGTTATTTTGATACACATGAAGATTCTGATGATGATGTTGGAACCAAGAAGGAATCGGTGCAAGCAAATAACTTCCAGCCTTCCTATCCTTTCCACCATCCCCATCTTCTTCTTGCTGGTT
This sequence comes from Poa pratensis, assembly GCA_947311845.1. Taxonomy (NCBI): domain Eukaryota; kingdom Viridiplantae; phylum Streptophyta; class Magnoliopsida; order Poales; family Poaceae; genus Poa; species Poa pratensis. The sequence goes on along the minus strand of CAMZMU010000036.1, from coordinate 35,682,965 downwards.
ATGGGGAGCCGGTGATGTGTATGTGTTTGCAATATAATATCTTGACGGTTTCTTCGAGTCGGCGACGTCAACGATTGTATCGGCGCAAACACAAACGTCTCGTAACGACGACTTGTACAAATCAAATGAATCCTTTGACTTCATCTTTAAACTACCATCCAAATAATCGACCAGCAAGAACCACTCATCAATCCATCCGGCTCCGGGAGCCATCCAGAAGGACATCACTAAGACCGAGGGGTCACAAAGCTGAATACAGGGAGCCAGCGTACACCTAGGCGTCACGTCACTCCCAACGAAGATACTCAGGGAACGTATTCAATAACTTCAACCTGCCAACCTACCACACTTATTACTTCATCGTTCAACCCCTACCAACCTAGCATTCTCATTACTTGGCTCGACCACTCACTCTACCTCCCCACATCCCATCAAACAAATGGCACACCACGGAATGCCTACCGTTTGGTGTAGCTACACGTCGTTTCTGTACCATTCCCACGCGGTGTCCTGCTATTAAGGCGACACATGTACCTACGCGGTGCCCTCCTATTAATGTGACCAACAAGAGATCAACTTGCCGATATATTCACGAAGCCACTTGATGAAGCAAGGTTCACTTTCTTGAGGAATGAGCTAAATATCGTGGATTCAAGGAACTTGACTTGATTATCTTGCGTACACACCTATATTTTGACTATTTGTTTGGTTTAGGTGTAGGCATGGACATAGGGGGAGTGTGGTCCTAATACATTGGACTATCCCTCCCCCCATTATGCCGACATTAAGAACTCATTTGCCTCTCTATATTCGTGCTATGAATTGTGAGCTTAAATGATGAGTGTTGGTTGTGAACCCAAGATATATCTTTGCGGTGTCACACCATAAACTCATACATGGTGGCCTAGGCCACCGCCCTCCTCTTCGTGAGGAGTTGGATCTTCTTTGGATCTCATTTGGTTTTGTTTGGATTTCATTGCCTATCCGTTGTTTTTATGGGAACACACTCAATCTTGGTTTTCTTTGTGTTCATTTGCTCCTTGCAAGTTTTGAGTGTGATGTACCATTCCCAACTACTTTTGTGTCTCTCCTAAGCCTTCTCATCCCAAAAACATGCTCTTCCATCACTCATATCCTTGCGTTTTCAATATGGAGGTTGCTGGCTTTGACACCCCGAAATTTCCGGACCCTCTGATCGGATATTTCTAGTGTCCAAACTTCCAGCAAATTTCGGCTAAGGACCGAACCATTTTCAGTACTGGAAGTGGTCCAGAAATTTGCCTGGAATTTGTGTCGGAAATTTCCGGGCACCGGATATATCCGGCCTTAGGACCGGAAATGTCCGGACTTATTTTTTTTTGGACAACTCTTTAGGAGCTGCGGGGTCAACTTCTTGTCCGAACAGTTGCTCCACCCCCGCGCGCTCCTCCTCCACTCTCTCTCCTGCCCGGGAAGAATGCCACCGCCACTGACCTCCCGGGGCCTCCTGGCCTCGGATTCTTCCGGTTCTGCGCCGGATCTGCATCCCCACGCCTAGGGGATCCATCTCCTCCAACTCATTTGTGACATGGACTCTGGTGGTAGTAGCTCACGCCGTGTCCGTCAGAAAGGTGTTACCTCTCGTGGTCCTCGTCCTGATGATGATATTGATCAAGAGTCTGAATGGAATGTTGCCACCGCAGGCAAGAAGAAGCAGCAATGGAAGAAGAAAGCAGTGCAACGGTCTATGGACGAGCTAAGCAAGTCTGAGTTTCGCGCATGGCACTCCTCCTTCTCCTATCCGGAGGAACATGTGGAAGATATTGATAACTGTTTTTGGACTGCTAATATGGAGTTGCTGCACCGGGAGTTCTATTGCAAGCTTTCTGACAAGAAGAAAGTGTGCCCCCAAAAGGCCATAAATTTTCAGCAACTTGCAACCAAGGCGGACTATTTTGGAGGGGCAGCTAGTGTAGTTGATGCTATGGGGCTGAGGCACTTGATGGACACTACCTGCAACTACAACGTTCCTTTGATCCATCAGTTCTATTCCACTTTGGTATTTGATTCCTCCGCGCTTCATGGTATGACTTGGATGTCTGGACCCTTCAAGCTTGAGTCCAACTTTCATGAGTTTGCTGGGCTACTTGGATATCCTTTTGTGGACAATCTCACACCTCAAGGTGAGCGGATGCATGTGGAAGGTATTGCCTATGACTAGAATGCGTTGGCTGATATTTATGGTGAGGGAGGTGTGGTTGGCACGATTGCTGGGCCGCTCCCAATGTTTGATATTTTGCTCCGCATGTTTCGCCATACACATGTACCTATGCGGTGCCCTCCTATTAATGTGACCAACAAGAGATCAACTTGCCGATATATTCACGAAGCCACTTGATGAAGCAAGGTTCACTTTCTTGAGGAATGAGCTAAATATCATGGATTCAAGGAGCTTGACTTGATTATCTTGCGTACGCACCTATATTTTGTCTATTTGTTTGGTTTAGGTGTAGGCATGGACATAGGGGGAGTGCGGTCCTAATACATTGGACTATCCCTCCCCCCATTATGCCGACATTAAGAACTCATTTGCCTCTCTATATTCGTGCTATGAATTGTGAGCTTAAATGATGAGTGTTGGTTGTGAACCCAAGATATATCTTCGCGGTGTCACACCATAAACTCATACATGGTGGCCTAGGCCATCGCCCTCCTCTTCGTGAGGAGTTGGATCTTATTTGGATCTCATTTGGTTTTGTTTGGATTTCATTGCCTATCCGTTGTTGTTATGGGAACACACTCAATCTTGGTTTTCTTTGTGTTCATTTGCTCCTTGCAAGTTTTGAGTGTGATGTACCATTCCCAACTACTTTTGTGTCTCTCCTAAGCCTTCTCATCCCAAAAACATGCTCTTCCATCACTCATATCCTTGCGTTTTCAATCTGGAGGTTGCTGGCTGTGACACCCCGGAATTTCCGGACCCTCTGACCGGATATTTCCAGTGTCCAAACTTCCAGCCCAATTTCGGCTAAGGACCGAACCATTTTCAGTACTGGAAGTGGTCCAGAAATTTGCCCGGAATTTGTATCGGAAATTTCCGGGCACCGGATATATCCGGCCTTAGGACCGGAAATGTCCGGACTGATTTTTTTTGGACAACTCTTTAGGAGCTGCGGGGTCAACTTCTCCGAACAGTTGCTCCACCCCCGCGCGCCTCCTCCTCTCTCTCCTGCCTGGGAAGAACGCCACCTCCACTGACCTCCCGGGGCCTCCCGGCCTCGGATTCTTCCGGTTCTGCGCTGGATCTGCATCCCCACGCCTAGGGGATCCATCTCCTCCAACTCATTTGTGCCATGGACTCCGATGGTAGTAGCTTACGCCGTGTCCGTCAGAAAGGTGTTACCTCTCATGGTCCTCGTCCTGATAATGATATTGATCAAGAGTCTGAACGGAATGTTGCCACCGCAGCCAAGAAGAAGCAGCAACGAAAGAAGAAAGCAGTGCAACAGTCTATGGACGAGCTAAGCAAGTCTGAGTTTCGCGCATGGCGCTCCTCCTTCTCCTATCCGGAGGAATATGTGGACGATATTGATAACTGTTTTTGGACTGCTAATATGGAGTTGCTGCACCGGGAGTTCTATTGCAAGCTTTCTGACAAGAAGAAAGTGTGCCCCCAAAAGGCCACAAAGTTTCAGCAACTTGCAACCAAGGCGGACTATTTTGGAGGGGCAGCTAGTGTAGTTGATGCTATGGGGCTGAGGCACTTGATGGAGACTACCTGCAACTACAACGTTCCTTTGACCCATCAGTTCTATTCCACTTTGGTATTTGATTCCTCCCCGCTTCATGGTATGACTTGGATGTCTGGTCCCTTCAAGCTTGAGTCCAACTTTCATGAGTTTGCTGGGCTACTTGATATCCTTTTGTGGACAATCTCACACCTCAAGGTGAGCGGATGCATGTGGAAGGTATTGCCTATGACAAGAATGCCTTGGCTGATATTTATGGTGAGGGAGGTGTGGTTGGCACGATTGCAGGTCCGCTCCCAATGTTTTATATTTTGCTCCGCATGTTTCGCCATACTATTTCTCCGAGTGGTGGCAACAATGATGATATCCGAGGTGGACTTGTCAACCTTATGGCCTTTGCTCACACGATCTTCGAGCTACAAGAACCAGCCCCAACTCACATCCCATTGATGTTATGGATTACATTTTTCATGAAATGCATCAAGCCATAATGGAAAGGAAGACTCCTTCCTGTGCTCCCTATGTGATGAAGCTTATCAAGCACAAGTATCCTCTTGATGATGAAGATAACCTTGATGTGGACATTGCTTTGGATTGTGAACCTCATAACTATGTCAAGTTGACCAAGAAATCTGCTCATGTGGTTCTCAAGCAAGCTACCATGCAAGATATTGACAATGATGTTGCTCGTGGTTATCAATCCCGTGTTCCTCGCAACCCCAATATCAAGCAAACCAAGCCCAAGAATAGGCCGTGGGTTGTTTGTGCCATCACGAAGCTCTTCTACATGGGTTCTTGCCATCACAAGGAACACTATGATGCTTATGAGGAAAGGCACAACATCTTGAGCAATCAATTGATGACGTGGAACGCACGTTCGCTGGGAAACCCCAAGAGGAAGGTATGATGTAGTCAGCAGCAAAGTTTTCCCTTGATTACAAAACCAAGGTTGTCAGATCCAGTAGGAATTGGAAGAGCTTCAGAAAGGTGTCAGCGGCGCCGTTACCCGATCACTGACGTGGACCTGCATACACACAATCAAAGTACTTTGCCCCAACAAAACAGGAAGGTTGTCAATCTCCCCGGCTTGCTGAATACAAAGGATTAAACGTATGGTGTAGAATATGATGATGAACACAAAAGTAGCAGCAGGAAGTAACGTAGAGCGTGGTGAAAACGGTGTTTGTATCAGTGTGGAATAAAGGACCGGGGTCCACTGTTCACTAGTGGTGTGTCTCCATAAGACAAATAAACATACATGTTGGGTGAACGAATTACAGCTGGGCAATTGACAAATTGCAAACACATGACAATGCCATATATGACAAGCACATGTTCATTATTATATCTATTGGGCATTACAACAATATACATAGACCGCTTACTAGCTGCATCTATGACTCATAATCCACTCACAAGATAGCTTCCGGGTCTCCCATGAGTTTTAAGTTGCAAGCAACATATTATAACATTAAGCAAAGTGTGTAATGTAAACAAACGCATTAGACTTAACAGCAGTACCCTTAAGCTAAGCATCGATTATTTTATCCCTAGTGGCAATAGCACATCTACAGACTTAGTTGTTTCTGTCTATCAAGCCTAGGCTTCTAGAGCCATGAACCCACTATCTAGCATAAATACCCTCTCTTGAAGTCATTAGCATCTACTAACAACGGAGAGCATGCAGGATCATAGTTAAAACATAGTATAGATAGATTAACAAACTTGATCATAACTTCACCATTCATCAGATCCCAGCAAACACAACATGTAGCATTACATAAAGATGATATTGATCATGTTAGGTAGCTCACAAGATCTAAACATGATAGCACAAGGTGGAGAGACTACCAACTAGCTACTGCTATGGACCCGTAGTCCCGTGGAGAACTACTCACACATCACTCCGGAGGCAGGCATGGTGATATAGAGCCCTCCGGTGATGATTTCCCCTCCGGCAAGGTGCCAGGAAGAACTGCAGAAACCCTCCTGAACTAGGGTTGAAGACGACAGTGACCTCGAAACTTTTCGTGGATTTTTGCTCGGGTATCTAGGGTTTCTCGATTAGATGCAACTAGTCAGCAACCCGTGCACCTGCACGGGCTAGTTGACAAACTTGAATCCAAATTTTAGCTTTGTTTTCAAAAATTATAGCTCGGATGTTTAAAAAACATAAACCTGTGATTTAGGTACAGTTAATAATATATGAGAATATTTAAAGATTGTAAGCTAATTTGGTTGGAAGAAAATTCCACCTAAGAGACTGAAAAGAGCTATCAACCTTAATGATGTAGTGATTGTATTTAAAAGAAGGTATTGTCGCATTATAGATCAGCATGGTATAAATTTCTGGTCCACATATATAAATAATTTAAATAACAGTAAGAAATACATTTTTTTAATTATTTATTCTTACCAAGTGGCAGAAACACCCATGAAAATGATCTGATGTTGAATGTATATGCAACTTATAAGCTGGCAGGTGCACATATATTATGTTAGTAAACAAAGTGGGACTACAATGGTGGCAGGAACTATGTTCAAACATATTATAAAAATCCATGTAAATATAATATATTTTGCGAAAAAATTAAATACAATATATTGAGACTCAAGTATATTGCTTGCAGACAACCATCTAAGAAAGCAACTATACCGAAAAAATTAGCATTGATCTATGGTTGTAAGTTATTAAATTTAGGCCGACTAATTTTAATTGCTAATGAAAGAGGTGATCCTAAATCATTTATTTTACCCTCCTCACTCCAAAACTAAATGTCAGTGCCTATCAAATCACTTGCAAATCAGCCCAAAATCGCCAAGGAATTGCTACCCTGGTGCCTTGTCTCTGCTCTGTTTGTCTTGCTATCTGCGCCATGTATTCCCAGATCGCTATGCAAATCGCTACTAATGAACACAAAATACAGTCTGCTCTGAGGCATACGGTTAACATGAACTTTAAATATCAGTGGCATAGTTTGTCCTACGTAAATTGTCCACCAAGGCGAGAAACACATTACAGGGCCATGGAACTGCATGAAAAAACTCTTCTTATAGTCATGTGCCTCATATAAGACTATAATGTTAAGCACAGTAAGATAATATCTGAATATAAGGTAGTATCAGTTAAGTATTTAAGTGTCCAATACATGGATAAATATTAAAAGCTTAGGCATTGTACCATCGTTGTATGGTGAAAGGCGGAAAACTTGGTTATACAGTGCAGATAATCACAGATTTGACCTGTTCTCTAACTAAAATACCGTCAATAAATTCAGTTGGCTAATATGTGATAACATAAAAAAAAGCTTTGTAAATTAATCCTCTATCAAAACCGAAGTGAACTTGCTGGCCTCCTCTCCCACAAATATTAATAGAGTTAGAGATACACATGTACAAAGCCAATCTTTTCTTCATTAAACGATAGGGTTCAGAATTAGCTGATTTTATTGTTCGACAGATGGAAAATACATGTTGCGGCCGCCGCTAGCAGCCTCCCATTGAAGGCGGACGCCCAATCTGCTTCATACTTACACCTTTTCCTCTCCTGCGTCAACAACTGTGAGATAGATTCACTAATTCACAGATGAAAGATTCGGTAATGCAACATTGTTGGAACTTCAAATCTGGAGACATTAAAAGTCAAGAGATCAAGAAAGGGGTTTGTGAGGCAAGATTGAGCCGTCAGAAAACTGAAGCTCGCAGTTGCTGCCACGGCTGCCGGCTACTCCGCACCGGCATGTGGCACGTCTAATAGAATCCATGCTGCACTCCCTTCCGTTAATAAGCTACCATAAGTAGCCATGCTCAAGGAAGCAACATGTCTGGCTGCACAAATGCAGAATTAAAAGTGTACAATCATGATAAGTAGAACATAAAAATAGAAAGTGGTTGTTTTGCTGATTGGAATTTCTGAACCCAAGACATCTGTACATAGCAAACATAAAACTGGCCATCAAATAATCTTTAAAGTTAAACAAAAAAGAGAAACGAAAACAAAAGAAAATACGTGTTTAAAGTTACTACTTCCTGCAAATACCATGTTGCAAGGCTGCAACTTTACACTGTCCCAGAATTTCCAAATTAATTGTACGATAGAGTAGTGACCAAGAATTCCCTGCCAAGAAAGTTACTTAGAGCAGCGTGCAAAATAACACAAAGCATAGATGAACTTTCAGAAATATAAATGTCACTATTACTGCAGTCCTTAGATTGCAACTCCCATCCCACTTACGTTCAGATTGCATTCCCATTGGTGACCAATCCCAGCAAGTACATGTCTACTCAGCTCAAAGCAAAAAAAGTACTCCCTCCGTTCTAAAATAGATGACTTTCCTTTCTCCACATGTGGATGTATCTAGACATGTTACATGTATAGATACATGTGCATGTGGATAAATGGAAGTCATTTAATTTGGAACGGAGGGAGTAGATGACAGCAACTGAGTTACTATTAGTCCAGTTTTCAGTGCAGGACACCAATAAATATGACTATCAGGACATGAGGAGTTAGCGATTAGTAGAAAAAATTCAAAGGATGAATACCTGATGAGAGAAAATACGGATGTCCACCATGTATGCATCATTGGCCGCCGCTATACGTCAGGTGATGCTGCTGCCGGCCTTGCTACAGTACTTAGCATCATGCTTAGGAAAGGACCGCGAGAGGATGGCTGGGAGGATTCCTATCTGCTTTGAAGTGTCATCGGGAGATGAGTCTTCCTCTGCATCAGTTATGGTTCTAATAACTGATTAGTCTAAAAGAAGAACGTAGACTGCAGGAGGTCACAAATTCGAAACTGGGCAGATTGAAAGGTTCAGAAAAGACTGATCCGATATTGGTAAATTTACCTGCCTGCGCCGTGAGAATAGGAGTGACTGCGACAAACTCCAGCAGTGCAGGTGCGATGAACCGCGGCGCAACTGCGCAATTCTTCTGCCGCTCTCGACTGCCCAGATCTGAAATTTCTTTCGATGCACCTTGTAATCCATCGGCTATTGCAGACATAGAAGCTTGGAGAGGGAATTTGAAGGACCTACCTAACCGCATCAACAATTATAGATTCGAACGTGGTTATTAATCTTGAAAAGGAAGGGGATTAGGGAAAGTTTGGTCCTCTGTTTTGCACGATCAGCGGGCTGTAGGTTGAAGGAGGCTGCGAGGTTTTGATGGAAGGATATTTTGTTTCGGCAATTGGTAGAAGATTTTGCTAAAAGACGTGCGCGTGGGACACCGGGCGAGGACTCCTTAACTAATTTCATCTGACGGCTGTAGAGGGTTAATAGCTTGATCGGATGGATAATTAGCATTAGTTTCTGAGTCATTAGTTTCTGAGGATTAACGTGGAGCCTCCTACGGTGACTCCAATTAGTAAATATAAGATTTATAGGTGAAAGGGTGGCGTCGGAGGGCACCCGAGGTGGGGCGGTGGCCTAGGTGCGCGGCCCCACCCTGGGCCGCGCCGTGGGCCCGCCGGCCTGATGTGGCCCCGGCTCCGTCCTCCTGGTTGCTGCTCCGTCTCGGTCTAGAAATAAATCAGTTAAATTGGCGTCCGATTCCGAAAATATTTCCAGAATAGATTTTCTGAAACAAAAAACAGCAGAAAACAGGAACTGACACTGTGGCATCTTGTTAATAGGTTAGTCTCAGAAAATGCATAAAAATGATATAAAGTGTAAGATAAACATGTGGTAATCAATATATAATAGGCATGGAACATAAAAAATTATAGATACGTTTTGGACGTATCAAGCATCCCCAAGCTTAGTTCCTACTCGTCCTCGAGTAGGTAAACGATAACACAAAGATAATTTTTGAGGTGACATGCTACCAACATAATCTTGATCATATAGTAATGTAAAGCATGTGAGATGAGATGAAATCATTCAAAGCAAAAGTCTATGTTTGATATTAGACACATAGATGAATAAAGCAAGACAATTAAACAAGTAAAAACCTTTCATGAAGATGCTATAAAGACATGAAACCGTACAAAGTTCATTATAGATGTTTTAAGCATTCAATATAGAAGTTATCCTTCTACTCAAGCATCCAGCAATCTTTAACAAACATAGAAAGGATCCAGTCAAGCAAAAGTATCACAAAAGTAATGAATTCACTGGTTAGAAGTTTTACTCAACCGGTGAGCGTAAGCATTTGGTATTGGCACCAGGATGTTATGGCAAAGAGAATAATAATGGGGGTTTGGAAGGCCAATGGAAGAAAGGCTCACAAAGCTATAAATGATCATTAGACAAGAGGAAGTCTTATAATCGAAGCTATGCAAGGAGTAGTGATTGCCATGCAACGGATGCACATAGAGCTATAAGTGTATGAAAGCTCTCCAATAAAACTAGTGGGGGTGCATCCAACTTGGTTGCTCATGAAGACCTAGAGCACTTTTGAGGAGGCTCATCATTGGAATATACAACCCAAGTTCTATAACATAAATTCCCCACATAGTTATACTAATGAAACATGAGAACTCTCTCATATGAAGCATAGGTGATACTAGCACAAATGATGACTATAAAACTGGTGCTAAACATGAGCACAAGTGTGGATAAAGGATAGTAATGTTGCCCCCTCTCTCTTTATTTCTTTTCTTTCCTTTTTTTCTTTTTTTTCTCTTTTTTCTCTTCTCTTTTTTTTATTTTTCTGTTTCTCTTTTCAATGGCCTCCGTGGCTTTTTCACTTTTCTCTCCCTCACTGTAGGGGCAACACTCTAATATGACAACACACTTTTTGGTACAAATAACTCATAATGAACAAAACATGATGTATAAAACTGTATGCCTCTGCCAGTGTAGCAGTATGTGCAATGATCTAGCGTAACATGGGTAAAACCACACATCAGCTGTATAGAATCATGCAAAGCAATATATAACAATGATGAATGACAACAAGTCATGTAATGTAAGGTGGAAGTTGCATGGCAATATATCTCGGAACAGCTATGGAAATGCTGTGATAGGTAGTTATGGTGGCTGTTTTGAGGAAGATGTTTGGCTTATGTGTAGGAGAACAAGATGAAGTTCTCCCACGGGGTTGGATGTACTGGCGAAGTGTGCACAATCTCAATGTGAGCAGAAGGCAATGCACAACACCGAAGAGGCTAGCAAAATATGGATGGTGAAGTGCCAAAAACCGTAGCTCAACATTAGTCAAAAAGAACTCACAAGTTTATTGCAAACAACTAGCAGGTTCAACATTAAGAGCATGATTAAATTTACCCCAAGGAAGGCCGTTCACGGAGGCACAAGTACCCCGCTAGATCCCTCGACCTTAGCACGCAACTATGTTGTTTCCAAAAACCTTCAGACATGAGAAGCTATCAAGTCCAACTATACCTTCAGCAATTTTAAGAGTTTGTAGTACGGTACAAGCTTTAATAACATAACCACTAATCAGATTTTAGCTTTAATTAACCAGCAAGCATTTAACATCTAATTTCTTAATATCTCAAAACATTTGCAAGGAATCAAGTTATCAAAGTTCAATGAGCTACAAGACTATGCAAGTTTTTCCATTATACAACTACCACACACTTTAGCATTTTCTGTTCCAACCAGACGCCAATTATACAACTCTCCAAACAAATCTAAGTGAAGCAAGAGAGTACTTTCTATAAAAGAACTAATAGCTCTGAACAAGAGATACATGAAAAACAAGAGCTAATAGCATAGCAGTGCTAAACAAGAATACTCAACAAGTATAAGTGAAGAACAGGAGTATTCTAAGCAAAAGCGGAGTGTCTCTCTCCCAAACAAGAGTGCTAGGATCCAACTAAGTTATGATCTGAAAACAAAACAAAAACAAACAGAAAATAAAACACACAGACGCTCCAAGAACAGCACACAATATGTGAAGCAATAAAAATATAGTCTCACTAGAGGTGACCTGATAATTTGTTGATGAAGAAGAAGGGGATGCCTTGGGCATCCCCAAGCTTAGACGCTTGAGTCTTCTTGATATATGTTGGGGAGATCCAAGGGAGCCTCCCCAAGCTTAAGCTTTTCTCTCTTCTTGATCTTCTTATATCATCCTCCTCTCCTAATACTTGAAAACTTCCTTCACACAAAGATAAATCGCAAACTTCATTAGAGGGGTTAGTGCATCAAAACATAAACTCACTTGGTTCTGTAAAAACACATTGCATACTTTAGTTCAAACATTAGCTATTGTTACTAAGCAAGATCGTGATCTCCCCCGAAGAACGTGAATCTATACTTGCAAAAGAGACAATGCAAAACAAAGACAGAATCTGTCAAAACCAGAACAGTCCGTAAAGACGAATTTTTTCGAGGCACTTCCGATGCTCAAATCAGAAAACGGTTAACTAACGAAAGATAGGTAATAAGTTCAGGCTTCTGCTGAAAAATTTACAGATTACAATAGTAATCCGTGAGTTTTCACGAATTTTTACCGTGAGGTACAGAAATCTGTTTCTGGACAGCAAATAAAACTTTACCACCCTCTTGCATTAGAGGCTTTTCTTGGCACAACAAAAACGAAAATAAAAGATACAAAGAAGTTGTTACAGAAGTAAACAACCTCCTTGACTCAAGAAAACAAAAATAACAGGAAATAAAATTGGGTTGTCTCCCAACAAGCGCTTTTCTTTAACGCCTTTCAGCTAGGCGCAGTAGCAAAAAGATCAAGTATTATCAAGATGGGCAAGTCCAAATCGTTTACCTTTAGATTTATTACCTTTACTCGTGTTGGTAGGGAAAGTATGACTACTTTTTATTATAGAGTTAAATCTTACTATTCCTTCCCTCATGTGTATTACTGCTCCCACGAGCCTCAAGAATGTTCTTCCTAGGATAATTTGTCCTTCTCCTTCACATTCAATAACATAGTAATCAATAGGAATGACTTTTCCAGAAAATCTTGTATAAATAGCATCTGCAATTCCCAAAGGAATTTTTATAGAATTATCAGCAAGTATCAATGGAATTCCACATTTTGAAAGTCCCCACAAATCCAAAGAGTCATAAATAGACTTAGGCATCAAAGAAAATTCTGTAACTGTGTCACATAAGGCTTCAAAACACATTCCATTAATTTCAATTTTAAAGGAAGCACACCAATTTGGCAAAATCTTATCCAGAACAGTTTTAGGCGTTTGAGTTAGGTCTTTTCTCATTCTAGACAAATCCTTTTCCAAAATCTCCAATCTGATAGTAATGTCTTTAATAGTTGAATCTATCTTGCTGTTTGTTAAGGAAGAAGATGCTATTAATTTCTTGATGGCATTAAAAGCTTGATCTCCATCATGACGGAGGAAATCTCCCCCTACCATAGTATCCAGAGCATATCTATAACAAAGGACTAAACCAAAGTAGAAACTACTCAGAAGAAGGCTCAAAGTGAGTCTAGGTTCAGTTTTTTCATAAGATTCCAAAATTCTAGCCCAAGCATCTTTGAAACTTTCCTCACTTCCCTGCTTGAAAGTGAAGACTTCATTTTCGGATTCATGACATAAGGAGTAGAACTAGACATACTAACAAAACAGGAAATTAAACTAGAACTAAATTTTTTTGTTTTTTTTATAAAAGCAAACAAGATAAAATAAAAATAAACTAAGCAAGACAAAAACAAAGTAAAGAGAAAGGTGACGTGTAACTCCCCTTGCTGTAGCCTCCAATTCCCCGGCAACGGCGCCAGAAAAAGTTGTTTGATGACGTGGAACGCACGTTCGCTGGGAAACCCCAAGAGAAAGGTATGATGTAGTCAGCAGCAAAGTTTTCCCTTGATTACAAAACCAAGGTTGTCAGATCCAGTAGGAATTGGAAGAGCTTCAGAAAGGTATCAGCGGCGCCGTTACCCGATCATGACGTGGACCTACACACACACAATCAAAGTACTTTGCCCCAACGAAACAGAAGGTTGTCAATCTCCCCGGCTTGCTGAATACAAAGGATTAAACGTATGGTGTAGAATATGATGATGAACACAAAAGTAGCAGCAGGAAGTAACGTAGAGCGTGGTGAAAAGGCTGTGGAATAAAGGACCGGGGTCCACAGTTCACTAGTGGTGTCTCTCCATAAGACAAATAAACATACATGTTGGGTGAACGAATTACAGCTGGGCAATTGACAAATTGCAAATGCATGACAATGCAATGTATGACAAGCACATGTTCATTATTATATCTATTGGGCATTACAACAATATACATAGACCATTTACTAGCTGCATCTATGACTCATAAGCCACTCACAAGATAGCTTTCGGGTCTCACATGAGTATTAAGTTACAAGCAACAGATTATAACATTAAGCAAAGTGTGTAATGTAAACAAACACATTAGACTTAATAGCAGTACCCTTAAGCTAAGCATCGGTTATTTTATCCCTAGTGGCAACAGCACATCTACAGCTTAGTTGTTTCTGTCTATCAAGCCCAGGCTTCTAGAGGCATGAACCCACTATCTAGCATAAATACCCTCTCTTGAAGTCATTAGCATCTACTTGGCCAAAGCATCTACTAACAACGGAGAGCATGCAGGAGCATAGATAAAACATAGTATAGATAGATGAACAAACTTGATCATAACTTCACAATTCATTGGATCCTAGCAAACACAACATGTAGCATTACATAAAGATGATCTTGATCATGTTAGGTAGCTCACAAGATCTAAACATGAAAGCACAAGGTGGAGAGACTACCAACTAGCTACTGCTATGGACCCTTAGTCCTATGGAGAACTACTCACGCATCACTCCGGAGGCAGGCATGGTGATGTAGAGCCCTCCGGTGATGATTTCCCCTCCGGCAAGGTGCCGGGAAGAACTGCAGAAACCCTCCCGAACTAGGGTTGAAGACGACGGCGGCCTCGGAACTTTTCGTGGATTTTTGCTCGGGTATCTAGGGTTTCCCGATTAGATGCAATTTATAGGCGAAAGGGCGGCGTCGGAGGGCACCCGAGGTGGGGCGGTGTCCTAGGTGTGCGGCCCCACCCTGGGCCGCGCCGTGGGCCCGCCGGACTGCCTGGTGTGGCCCCCGGCTCCGTCCTCCTGGCTGCTGCTCCGTCTCGGTCCAGAAACAAATCAATTAAATTGGCGTCTGATTCCGAGAATATTTCCAGAATAGATTTTCTGAAACAAAAAGACAGCAGAAAACTGGAACTGGCACTGTGGCATCTTGTTAATAGGTTAGTCCCAGAAAATGCGTAAAAATGATATAAAGTGTAAGATAAACATGTGTAATCAATATATAATAGGCATGGAACATCAAAAATTATAGATACGTTTTGGATGTATCATCAATCCAAGATCATGGCACATTTGAAGATACCCGATGCTCCCAAGCCTCCCAAGCCTCCCAAGCCTCTTGTCAAGTTTAAGTGATGGAACAATCAAGGCGTCGATTGGGATTCAGACGTGCCCGATGATGAAGACCTCGAGGATGCTGAGGATACGGACATGGACACGTGATGCTTGGGATGTTAGCATCGATCTTTTCCCTTTTTGGCGTCTCGATGCCAAAGGATGAGAAGTATCTCTATTAGACCAACAAGGATTTGCATGGGCTCGGGCACAAGGATATGCGTCTACCATTTCATGAGAGCTTGTATCCATTTATCTTTTTGTCGAACTTATTTGCTATTTGTGTGCTTTGGACCTTATGTTGTTTAAGTTTGTTTGTGAGACATATGAATTTCTTATTATGTATGGTTGAGACTTCATTATATTGTGCTATGGTATCTATGGATTTCTATATTTCTATATACATCTATATGCACAAGGTATGATTTCTATCTCTCGTCTCAACCTAGTTTGTGATATGTCTCACTTTGGTGCAAATTTATTGTCATCTTTCATGTTGTTATATTTTGTTGGGAAGGGCCCCTTCCTATATGTGTGTATTTGCATTCCAAGGCAAAACACTACTATGCACACATTTAGGGGGAGTTGTTTCTATTGTTGGAGAACTTGATTTTGTTATTGAACAATATTGCAAATCCTAGTGTTGTCATCTAACACCAAAAAAGGGGAGATTGAAAGAACATTTCTTGATCCTTTGTATTTTGTGTGTTAGTTAACAACACTAGTGATATTACTAACCATGTGCCAAATGCTTTCAGTGTAAATTCATTAAGTTTTGTCACCGACTAGTTCGTCAAAAAGGATCGAGGGCATTCCAAATTTGCAGCTGTGCAAGTCACCAGGGAGGACTGATACGTCCAAAACGTATCTATAATTTTTGATGTTCCATGCCTATTATATTGATTACCACATGTTTATCTTACACTTTATATCATTTTATGCATTTTCTGGGACTAACCTATTAACAAGATGCCACAGTGCCAGTTACTGTTTTCTGCTGTCTTTTTTTGTTTCAGAAAATCTATTCTGGAAATATTCTCAGAATCGGACGCCAATTTAACTGATTTATTTCTGGACCGAGACGGAGCAGCAGCCAGGAGGACAGAGCCGGAGGACACACCGGGCAGGCCGGCGGGCCCACGGCGTGGCCCAGGGTGGGGCCGCGCACATAGGCCGCCGCCCCACCTCGGCTGGCCACCGACGCCGACCTTTCGTCTATAAATTGCATCTAATCGGGAAACCCTAGATACCAGAGCAAAAATCCACTAAAAGTTTTGAGGCCGCCGTCGTCTTCAACCCTAGTTCGGGAGGGTTTCTGGAGTTCTTCCCGGCACCTTGCCGGAGGGGAAATCATCACCGGAGGGCTCTACATCACCATGCCTGCCTCCAGAGTGATGCGTGAGTAGTTCTTCACAGGACTACGGGCCCATAGAAGTAGCTAGTTGGTAGTCTCTCCACCTTGTGCTATCATGTTTAGATCTTGTGAGCTGCCTAACATGATCAAGATCATCTTTATGTAATGCTACATGTTGTGTTTGCTGAGATCCGATGAATTGTGAAGTTATGATCAAGTTTGTTCATCTATCTATATTATGTTTTATCTATGTTCCTGCATGCTCTCCGTTGTTAGTAGATACTTTCGCCAAGTAGATGCTAATGACTTCAAGAGAGGGTATTTATGCTAGATAGTGGGTTCATGCCTCTAGAAGCCTGGGTTTGATAGACAGAAACAACTTAGGCTGTAGATGTGCTGTTGCCACTAGGGATAAAATAACCGATGCTTAGCTTAAGGGTACGGCTGTTAAGTCTAATGCGTTTGTTTACATTACACACTTTGCTTAATGCTATAATGTGTTGCTTGCAGCTTAATACTCATGGGAGACCCGGAAGCTATCTTATGAGTGTTTTATGAGTCATAGATGCAGCTAGTAAGCGGTCTATGTATATTGTTGTAATGCCAAATAGATATAACAATGAACATGTGCTTGTCATATATTGCATTGTCATGCGTTTGCAATTTGTCAATTGCCCAGCTATAATTCGTTCACCCAACATGTATGTTTATTGGTCTTATGGAGACACACCAATAGTGAACAGTGGACCCCGGTCCTTTATTCCACACTGATACAAACACCGTTTTCACCATGCTCTACGTTACTTCCTGCTGCTACTTTTGTGTTCATCATCATATTCTACACCATACGTTTAATCCTTTGTATTCAGCAAGCCGGGGAGATTGACAACCTTCCTGTTTCGTTGGGGCAAAGTACTTTGATTGTGTGTGTGCAGGTCCACGTCAGTGATCGGGTAACGGCGCCGCTGACACCTTTCTGAAGCTCTTCAATTCCTACTGGATCTGACAACCTTGGTTTTGTAATCAAGGGAAAACTTTGCTGCTGACTACATCATACCTTCCTCTTGGGGTTTCTGAGCGAACGTGTGTTCCACGTCATCAAGGACCGGAATTTCCGGTGTGCAGGACCGGAAATATCCGGACCACTGTTTTTCGGCTAAGTCAAATATAGTTTTTGGTACTGCACCCAGGCCGGATATTTGGTCGGATATTCTACCAGAAATATCCGGTGACCGGAAATATCCGGACTGAAGACCGGAAATATAGGTCTGTCGACTCTTCAACGGGCAGATTTTTGGGAGGTGTATATTAACCCTCCACCTACCTCCTGCCAGCTAGCTCGCCCAAAATTTAAGACCACCATTATTGCAAGCTCAAGAATCACAATATCTCCCAATCCCTCTACCCAAACTTGTTGATCTTCGGAGGATTGAAGGAGAAGGCCCCGATCTACATCTTCACCGAGCCGTTTTTCATTTCCCCCTCATTCACTTGAGGGACCATTTGCTAGGGTTTCCCTTTGGAAAACCTAGCCCCTTGTTGTACTCACTTGTTATTCTTGTGACAGATTTTAGCTGTTCGGGAGCCCCCAATTCAGTTGTGGGTGTGTGCCCCGAATCGTTGTTGTAAAGGCTTCGGTTTCCGCCTCGAAGGGAAATGATAGTGGAAGGTGAACCAATCCTTTGTGGTGCGGTTCATCAGAGGATAGGGTGAGCCTGTTGTGGCGTTGAGTACCCTGTGGTGGCGAGCTCACACCCCTCCAACGAGACGTACTCCCTTAAAAAGGAGGAACTCGGGAATACATCCTTGTCTCCGCATGCTTTCACTTCGGTTACTTCTATCCTTGTTTACCGCCTTTATCTTGTTTAGTTGCTAGCTTGTCATATAGGTAAATTCACCATAGTTGCATATCTAGAGAATTTACCTTTTGTGTCAAGACTAATTTGAAAAAGTACTAAAATTTGAATTAGCACCTATTCACCCCCCCTTTAGGTGTCATACGATCCTTTCACCATCCTAGTAGCCACGTCCCCCACTGAACGGAGGATGCAACCCCCGCAGCGGCGCCATTCTTCTCCCATCGAAAGGATGCAACCAAGCATGACGCCATTCGTCTCCTCGAGGAAGCAATGCCCATGGGCTGTTCATCTCCCGACGAAGGATGCAACGGCGCCATTCCTCTCCAATCAGCCACCACCCCCTCGTGCTCCAACCCACAGCTGCGTCGAGCTTCCCGAACCACCAACAGGAGGATGCAACACCGAGCAAGGGTGCCATTCATCTCCCACAGCTTCTTACGCACGGCTTGTGGCCAGCAGCAACGCCGACCAAGCTGGTCCCCTGCCGGCGCTGTGCAAGCAGAACAACAACCCAGAAACGACAGTTGCCGTCGCTAGAGCAGGAACGTACCAACCCAGCAGAGAGCGCTCATCGACCTTGGCCCTCATGGCCCAGATCGGGCTAGGGTTGGGCCCGCGCCGCCGCGGCTCTAGCGCCCTCTCTGCTCATGGGGCTCGCCGCGCCGCCTTGACTCCTCCACTACTCAGCACCGTCATCCAACAATACAAGGAAATAGCTAATAGCTGGCTTGGCCACCCAAAACCCACGCCGGTGATCTGTTGGGACCAAATTCCACAGCTAATCACCGGCGTGAAAAAATGCCCACACCAGTGCTACGTTCGGATCACCGACGTGTACCTCCTAGAGCCACGCCGGTGATATGTGGGCCGAAAAACCCAACCACGGAGGAAACTATTACCGGCGTGGAAAGCAAAATCCACGCTAGTATTTTTGAAACTAACTATAAGGGTTTACAAAATGTACAACATGTACAGGGGTCTAATTACACTAGGTTACTTAGCCATAAAACAAGGGAAGGGACCACAGAGGGTTTTAACCTATCCTTAAGAAAGGTCATATCACAAACAAAACCAGCCTTCCACCCTCGGAAAGAGGGCCTTATTGCCTTGAAAATCCAAGCATTTCTCTGCTTCCATATGTTCCAACAAGCGAGGATGAGTGTCTCAGTAAAGCAAGGTCCCGAGAAATTCTTCCTTGCATGAACCAGACTGTTTCCAATTGAGCCATCAGTCCATTCCATTTGCAAATAATTCCAAATTCTGACGCTGAAATTACAGCTGAAGAACAGATGATTCCAATCTTCCCTAACATGAGTGCTACAAACAACACAATCATTATTGTCTGTGACTTTCCAGTTTCTCCTCAACATCATGTCCTTTGTGTTCAATATGTCATGTAGTAGGAGCCACGCAAAAAACTTATGCTTGGACATGCATTTAGATTTCCAAATCCACTGAGAAGGACCATGATTAGCTAGCTGGGAGAAATGCATCTTATAAAAAGAGCTTGGAGTATAAACTCCTTTGTTTAGGTTGCAGACCCATCTGTCATCAGTCACCTGCAGATCCATATTAGCCAACATGTCTTGCAAACCATTATACTCTTGGAAAGCCTCCACAGATAGAGGCAGGTGGAAAGCATCTGACAATTGATCCAGGCTAACAATGTCCTTGACAGAGGCCTTTGCATCTCTAGCAAAAGAAAAGAGCCGAGGGAATTTTGCAGCTAGAGGGGCTTGTTGGCAAACATCTTCCCAGAAAAGAGCAGAAAAACCATTTCCAACCAAACAATGCGAGATAGATCTCCAACTATCAGCAAGGTTAATGACTGCTCTCCACCAAAAGGAGCCACTTAACACCACAACATGAGGAGCAGATTCATAGTAGTAAGAATCCCAGACCAGCATTACCCAAGGTAAATCAGCATGGTTATAAAACTTGTCCAATTGCTTGAGCAGCAGTGCTCTGTTTTGAACATGGAGATTAATAATTCCCAAACCTCCTTTTTCCTTTGGCTTGTAAACCATGTCCCAGGCAGCTAAGGAATTTACCCTTTCTTTATGCTTGCCCTTCCTCCATAGACATCTTCTCCTTGCTCTATCAATAACCTCAATAACCCCCTTTGGAATTACTAAGGTCAACATAAAATATGTCGGCAAAGAGGAAAGAACAGAATTAACCAGCACCAGACTATCAACATATGAAAGAAAAGAGACTGTGGCCGAGAGCCTCCTTTCAATTCTATCCACAAAAGGTGTAAAATCCTTGATAGAGGGCCTTGTGGTGCCCATTGGCAGACCCAAATAAGTAAAAGGCATAGCAACCACCTGACATGACATTATCTATGCTAAAACAACAGCTTCTTCCTCACCCGGATTAATTGGAATCATGGATGATTTGTGGTAATTCACCTTCAAGCTAGTGAACCCTGCATATTGCTCCAAAAGCTCCTTGCAGACAATGAGTTGAGCTGGGTCAGCAGGAAGCACAATCAAAGTGTCATCTGCATACTGTACAATAGGGTAATCTCCTTCAGAAAGTATTGGCAACTTCAGCTTCCCCTCTTGCAAGGCTAGATTAACAATGCTCTGTAGCAAATCTCCTCCAAGCACATACAACAGAGGAGACAAGGGGTCTCCTTGCCGAACCCCTCTCTTACAATGAAAGTTTTTCCTGGAATTCCATTCAAGAGGACAGATGAAGAGCCAGAAAACACAATTTCTTTAACCCAAGCAATAACAATTTGTGGGAAGCCCTTGCATTCAAGGATCTTTAAAATTGCATCATGTTCAATTGTGTCAAAGGCCTTTTCGAAGTCAATTTTAAAAAGGACCACTTTCCAGATGGACTGTTTACACTGGAACAAATATTCAAAACACCAGGCCAAGCAATCTTGAATTTTCCTGTTCTTAATGAAACCATATTGATTTGCCTGAATGCAACTGGTGATCTCCTTCTGAAATTTGTTTGCTATTATCTTGGTGTGAAATTTGAGGCAAGTGTTGGTGAGGGAGATGGGCCGAAAATCATTAACCGTTTTAGGGGAATTCTTTTTGGGGACAAGAGTAATAAAAGATCCATTTATATTCTCCAGAGAAACCCCTCCATTTGAGAAATCTGCACATAGCTTGAGAAAATCCTCCTTAATGATGCCCAAACACTGCTTAATAAAAAGTCCAGTAAACCCATCGGGTCCAGGAGCTTTGTCAGGCTTTAGAAACTTCACAACATCTCAATTTCCTCCTTTGTAAAGCAATTTCCAAGGGAGGCGAGGTCAGACACTGGCTGAATGAACCTATGTACATCCAGAGTGCTCTGAGAGCCAAGAGATATTCCCATTCTGTTTTTAAAACACTGCCAAAATGCAGTAGCCTTTCATCATGCGCAAATAGGGTGTCACCCTCCTCATTAACTATCGAAGTGACCGTGTTTTGCCTGAATCTTTCAGTTGCCCTGGCATGAAAATACTTGGTATTCTCCCCACTGAGCTGAACCCATCTGACAGTACATCTTTGCTTCCAATAATCTGACTGAATTCTCAACAGCTTTTTTAGGTGACACTTAACAATATTCCTGAAATTAAATTCTGGAATGCTCAAGCATCTATCATCTTCCAATTGATCAAAAAATAAAAGGACCATGTTGCACTTCTCAATCGGCCCTTTTAGCTGCGATAAACTCTTGCCCCATTTCTTTAATTCATATCTCAGGTTCTTTAGCTTTTTAGATATCGTTCCCACTAAAGAAATTACCCTGACCGGCTGGTTCCAGACCTTTTCGACCAGCTCCTTGAACCCAGGCTGCTGAACCCAATGGTTTTCAAATCTGAAAATCTTTGCCTTAGGTATTTTCGTTGAGATCCTTACAAGCAAGGGCACATGATCCGAGGTGGGTTTTGACAAGGGTGTGACAGTGGAATTGGGGTATTTCAGAGTCCAAGCTGGGGAGGTAAAAAAAACCAATCCAATTGCTCCAGCAGAGGATTATCCTCCATATTAGACCAAGTGTAGGCTCTTCCTTTAACTGGCAGCTCTTGCAAACCAAGGTGACTAATGATGTCATTAAATAGGAAGATATCATTTATGTTGGCACCAGGTTTATTTCTGTTTTCCACTAAACGAATAAAATTGAAATCCCCCAGAATCAACCAGTTCTCAGTGCTTGGGATATTTAAATTATAAAGGCAAGTTACAAAATTATCTCGTTCAATACCAGTGCAAGGTCCATAAACATTTACCAACTTCCAGGTTTCTGAGTTATGAACAGAAGTAAAGCTCATTTTAATGGCAGACCGATGAATTTCCAATAGATCTCCTTTAAAAATAGAACTGTTCCACAACACAATAAGGCCTCCAGAAGCCCCAACAGAGGGAGAATAAGCAAATTGATCATATCGTTTAGGACAAAAACTCCGAATAAAAGAATGATCAAACGATTCACATTTGGTTTCCTGAAGACAGATGATGGCAGCATTACTTTCATCAATTTTATTGTAGATAATTATCCTCTTATCCTTATCATTTAGGCCTCTGACATTCCAATCAAAAACCAGCCAATCAAGCATGCATTTAGATGTATAATCCACAAAAACCATGATAATATAGATAGACCACATGTTCAACAAAAGTGAACACCACACGAATAAAGGTTCTTACACCAGTACTAAGAGCCATAACATGATAAAATATGAGCCATATCATCCACAAAATATCCAGCATAAAGGCCACGAAGAAAATGACCAACAAAAGCAGGCCCAACCAGGCCAATATTCCACACCTATGGGCCTTATTCGTCATTGGAAACAACTGGGCCAGACTTTGAAGGATGGGCTGTAAGCTTCTCCTCTGTCAACTCCTTGTCATCGATCTCTAACAGTTTTCCCGCCTTCTGAAGGACGTCAATTGGTGTGCTAGGAATCAGGGGACGAGCACACGCAGGCTTGGCAGCTCTTGACTTCCTTCTTGGCTCAGGTTTGTCCTGCATTGGCACCAGCTTGAAACCTTCATTCCTTACTGCACTCCTAGTCGTTCTCCTTCTCTCAGGAACAACCGCAGAGGAGCTTTCTGAAAGAGGAGGTGTGGCAACCAACTCATCAACTGGCTGCTCAATCTGAACCAGGGGCATAGGAGGTCCAGCAAAATCCACCACAGTTGTGTTTTGGAAGAGATTTTCAAAGAGCAAACGACCTTTCTGTTTGTTAAAATACTCTATCCAAGCAATAACTGGATTAGGCACCAGGACCTAGAAGTTCTGAATATCATTTAGATGCTCAGCTATCTCAACAACAGGTTGAAAAAAGGAACAATGGCCAAAGGGTTATCATCCACTGCATCTTCAGGTTGCATAACTGGCTCCTCCATAAGAATCTCTTCATCAATGTGTTCAACATCAATGTCATTATCTCCTAGCGCCTCCTCATTAGCCACCACAGCATCAGGTACTTCCACATTGGCCTCAACAACAGGAACAACAGCAAGAGCAGGGGGATCCATGTATTGCACAGGCCCTTCTGCATGTACCATCTGAACTGAACTGACAGACCCACCAGAGAACTGGCCAGTAATGGAGGACTACAATGGTTGCTCAACAGGTTGGGCAGGTGCAATAGGCTGCTCCCAGCCCTCATGCCCCACATTATCAGTTGCGACCTCATTATTCCAATTACCCCAACCAGGCAGATTTTCATCTCTAGGCTCAAGCATCCAATCATCATCCACTATGTTTGGAGGGTTACCGGAATTACCAGGCATTGGGTGCGGCACACCATTGTGTGGTTCATGAGATTCATCCCCTGGGAGAACATCAGCTTGCTCACTCTACAATATATAGACAGGGACCGACCAAGAAACAACCGTTCCTCCAAACCGCAGTGGTTCCCTGACAACAAAGGATCTAGGGATGTCTCTAGCACCAGCATAAACACACTTAATCAAGGTACAAACCGGAGACGGGTCCTCCCTATGCCAGCTTTTGAGCTTACCGAACTTGCTAACAGTTTCCCTGATGAACTCATCATTGCGGTAATCCATAGGCAAGTTTAACAGCATGATCCAACCTACTCTAGTGTAGACAGTAGATCTGTAATTTTCCCCCTCATCATGCTTGACAAAAGACAGAGTTCTACCATGCCAAAACGGAATAGGTGCTCTAGCTACCAGCAAATATCTGGAAACCTGATCTGGCAAGCGGAAAAGGCCTATCCCAATTACGCTTTCAGTGAAACTGATTACCTGCCAATGCTGGGCAATGTGGTCGGTGATTAGGTCGAGAGCATCATCAATCTCCTCCGAAGGCGGCCTCGGAACCAGCTGACCTAGAGCCCAAGACTCATTGCGACGTAGAGGCGCCGCACAGTAGCGGTGACATACATCCGCACCGGCCTCTCATCATCACCCCACGGCTCCTCCACCGCCATGCCCGCCAGCAGGAACCGATTGGGGTCCATGGGGAAATTCACCTTTTGAGATTGGAACGGCGAAACAGGGGACGAGGGTTTTGAGTGGTTTGGGGAGGCGACGTTTGGTGAACCCTCCTCGGGCACCACGAGTAATATGGTCGGATGATTAGATAGCCTAGGAATCCAAGAAGCGGCCGATTTTAGCCCTGGGCACTATTTCCGAATATGCCCCAAACGTGTGCAAGACCAGCACCTTATTTTGCCAGTGCAATTAATAGTTTCATGCTTAAAGCTTAAACAGCGAGAGCACGGATAAACATGGGATGCCATCGTATCAATCATCCTGGCAAACTCTTCGTCTCCATCTGGCCCAACAACATCATTGGACGTCTGCCCTTTGGGTGGCATCGAAGGCCCAGAAACTTCTGGCCCAGAAGCATTTGAAGCAAGAGGTCCCGCCCTATCCGCAGATGAACTGGGAGCAACCAGTGCAGAATTATCAAAGGATCCAAACTGTATAACATGAACAGTTGCAGATGCAGGTATAGGAGCAGGAGCAGAGGTCTCAATAACAACTTTTGGAGTAGGAGCTGGGTTGACAAAGACCGAAGCAACCTTTTTAAGTCCCTGCATTATACTTGCCAGGAACCCTATGACGTGGTGTGGCCACGGCAAGTCCCAGGGTCGAGTACGCCAGGTTGATTGAGAGGGAGGAAGATGGTAGTGCTGGTAGTAACGACGGCTGACAAGCGGGCGATTTTACCCTGGTTCAGGCTCCCGGAGGATAATACCCTATTTCCAGTTGTCTGTTATAGATATTGGAGGTGTTACAATGGCGATCCCGGCGAGATATCGATCTCGCTAGGGTTTTGGTGGTGGAAATTAGCGTACCCTAGATCAGCGGCCCTCCCAGCCTTTATACTGGAGGCTGGGTCTCGGGAGTTCGCAACCGATTAGGTTTACATGTAAGGTAGGTTACTACCGACATAGGCTTCGTCTTCCTTGGGGCGCTCTTTGTCTTCTTTGGGCCCTCTTCATGGGCCTTAAGCGTTGTCTCTTAGCAGGCCGCAGTTGGGCCCTAGTCTTTGCGTGCACAAGGTATCTTCATGGTGGGGCACCCGATAGGTAGGCCCACGTCAGTAGCCCCCGAGTGCTTGATCGACCCAAAGAATCGGGCAGGGACTCAACTCTGGGTGCACGTCGTGTTCTGCATGTTGCAAAGTGTTTGTTTTGAGTCGGTCTTCGACTATTGTTTTGTTCATGTTTTGCTGTCTAGCTGACAGGTTCTAGGGATGGTGACATAGCAGGCCTGGTTTACTCGACGGATCAAGACCAGTTAAATGAACCTGGGCAAAAACCTAGCTAACCTTCTTCAAGCTCGAGTCCCCAGACACGAACCTGGTAATAGCTGGTCAGTTTCGACTCAGGCCGCGGAGGTCTTACAGAGGTAGAACTGCAGTATGATAGATTGAATGCCCAACGCATCCATCGGGATTTTCTTCATGCCTGCTGGCATGGGAGTTTACAGGGTGAGCGCAGCAGGTGTGAGCCCTGGCCGGCTCGACTGATCGGCAGGTCTTATCTTTGCACTATTGGTGCAGCATCCGAGAATCATATGCGGCGGATGCATCTCGGGCATAGTATGTTTTGCGACTGCTTTAGTCGTAGGCTTTGCATAGAGCTGAGTATCTTCGGTCGGTAAAAACTAGACTGTTTGTTTTGGGACTCGATGGTCCAATGGTCTTGTGTTATCGAGGGCGCGGTAGCGCTCCCGATGGGAGTAGCCCCAGAGATTAAGTTGAATTACTTGCAACTGAGGTTAATCTCAATTAGACTGCGTCGTCACAGTCGAAAGATTTTTTTTGATACGCTCACGATGGGAGTGAATGAAGAATGATTTGGGGACTCGACAAATAAAGGAGTCCCTTCAGTCTGTTGGCCTACTGCGAATATGCGTCGTAGTCGAGTGACGCAAGGGGACTCGATAGCCTGTTGGCTTTGTTTTGTTAGTTATCACGAGCCTGACTCGAGTGATTCTTCAGCTTGTGAAGTTGAGGTCATGCATGACGATCTTTTCTTGCGTGCTGCCGCCGATGGGACACGTCGATGTGGTCCCAGTGTCAGTGTTGACCAGGAACGACGCCGCTTCAGTTCTGATTTGACCGCACGGCGCGAAAGTTTCGGGATGTGATGATGGTTTCCTCTTTTCCCGTGCGTTGTGGGCGTCGTGGCCTGCGACGGTTGCGTTCCGCGGCCGCCACATGAAGGGTTGGATGCAGGCCGTTGCTACCGATGCTGTTTGGACGGTTTAGATTTGGCGGCGCCATGGTATACTTATTTCACCGCGGCGAGGGAGATTGATTTCTATCCCCATTCTTGCCGCCTCCTTTCCTTACCTCTTCTTCCTCCTCGCGCCTATCCGCCGTTGCTGCTCTGCCCAAGCTCCATCCACACGCTCTCCGCTAATCGATAGTCATGAGGAAAGCGGGCGCGAAGAAGGTGGGTGTTGTGGCTAGCTCCGCCGCCACCGGCGGCGCGACAACAAAGGGCAAGAGGGGGAGCAGTGCGACGAGCGCCGCTGCTGTCGACGTCGCCGACGTGTACACGCTGAAGAAGATCCCTGGCGATTGGACCGGGTCTTCCATCAAGGAGCGCCATCTGGATGAATTTCGGGAGGATGGACTGCTGCCGCCGGCGGACCAGTTGGCCACGCGCGCCCCCGAGAAGGAGATATTCCCGCAACCTCAGCCCGGCGAGCGCGTGGGTTTCGCTGATTTCTTGAATCGGGGATTCAATTTCCCCCTTCATGATTTTGTCCGTGGGTTGCTGTACGCGTACGGGGTGCAGATGCACGATCTGACCCTGAACGGCGTCCTCCACATCCCCTACTTCTTCGTCCTTTGCGAGTGTTTCCTGAGGGTGCACCCGCATTGGGGTTTGTGGAAGACCATCTTCAACGTCAAGAGGAACGCGGGTGCTGGTGGCACCTATCCACTTGGCGGCTTTGGCATCCAGGTTCGCGGCGACACTTCCTACTTCGCATTGAAGCAGGTCGAGTCCGCCCAAGGCTGGCGGAAGAAATGGTTCTACGTCCGCGTTGAGTAGGAGGGCCTTCCCGACATTGTGGCTACCAAACCTCTGCGGAAATCAAACGCCTGGGCACACATGCTGTCGAGTGCGGACAAGGTGGAACTGGCGCCCTTGCTGAAGAAGATCTCTGAGTTGATGAAGACGATGGGCAAGGAGGTTAGTGGCGTCCACCTTATTGCCACATTTCTGAAGAGGCGCGTGCAGCCGCTACCCCTTCGGGACCACCCGATGTGGGAGTTCCAAGGCGCAAACGAATCCTCTCGCCTGACGAAGGAGGAGCGGTCAAAGAAAGAGGTCAAGAACTCTATGCGGTCTGTGACCAGCATCAAGGCCACCGAGGCATGCAACGTCGACTGCCCAGTTAAGCTATACAGGGTTGAGAACCCATTGCCTGAGGTAAGATTCGACTACCTCCTTGTTGTCCTTCCTTCTATGTTTCTGTTGTATTAAAAAACCTTGTGCTTGCTTTGCATGGTCACCCGATTATGTCCTGTCTGCCACCTCTACCCGAAGGTGGAGTGACTTTTGAGGTCGCGTTTCCTGAGGTTGAGCCGGCCGACGAGGATTTCTCCATTCCCTCCGCGAACACCTTACCCGAAGAGGAGTGGAGGAGACGGAACAGGATGACGACGAACAGGTGCCCAAGCGTCGCCGGCTGGACAAGGCGAAGGCTGTTTCTGAGGACTCGCCGTCCAAGAGGGTGGAGATGGAAGACGATGACGATTCGGGTTCCTCGTCGCCTAGTGTGAAGGATCCGATGGAAGTTGTTCCTCTGACCATGGTGCCTCCCGCCGGAGCTGGCAACGCATCAGAGTTTGGCGGGATTTTTGACTTTGATGCCCTTGTCAGCGACGAAGATGAGGAGATGAGGTGAGCACCTGTTTATTGCTAAGCTTCTCTTTCAGCCTTTACGCGCAGTTGTTTGAAGTGAGCACTTTGTGTGAAGTGCTGGGCATGGCACAGGCATGGCTCCTCCCCCTGTCCTGGAACAGTCGTCGGCTCTGAGTGGAGCGGAGTCGCAGCTGACCATTCCGGAGGTTCGTCCTTCGGCGGCTGCAGCGGCCGCAACTGAGGTCGTGAAGTCTTCGGCTCCGTCCGTCCCGGAAGCACACACTCCGTCCTCTTCAGGTGCCGCGTCACTGCACGACCATGTAAGTGTCTTCTGATTTTCTTGTTCATCGGGAGCACGACAGCGCTCCCGATGGGAGTAACCCCCGAGGCTATGTGCAACTAGTATAGTTGGGCACAGGCTCAAATTCATTGAGTATCATGTCTTGCATCCCTTCTATCGCAACCTCATGGAATCAGGTGCAGCCTATGTCCAGATGTAGCAAGAGAGGGACCGGCTCCGTGCTGCTCTGGAGCAGTCTGAACGTAAGTGATTTTTTGGTTTTAATTTGCTTCCGCTCAAGCTTCGGTTCTGGTTGAAAACGTCGTGACTCCTGCAGGTGATCGGACGACTGCTGCGTCTCGGGTGCAAGAACTAGAGAAGAAACTCGAAACCCAAAGCACGGATGCTGAGCAAAAGCTGAAGGAAGCCAAGGGCCGAGAGGATGCCATCCTGCATCGCGATAAGACGCAGACTGAGCGCCTGCTAACACTTGCCCATGCTGTGGGAGGTAATACCTCGTTCTCATGTTTTGCTTGTTTAAAGCTTGATCTCCCAATTCGCTTGAACTGGTACTTGAATTGTCGTGTGTGCAGATTCTTTTGGCATGGCACCATCTATGGAGGCGACGAGCGACGACGCCCCGCTGGAACAGGCAGTCAGCGCGTTTGACGCCATGTGCGCTCACGCTAAGGAGGCGCTCGCCAAGTCGACTGGTGCACTTGTTGCGGTGCACAGGAATATCTTCCCGCGGGGGACGCCACCCGCGACTGTTGATGGTCTGGCCGCAGTACTTGGCCTAGAGTCTTCTACCGTGGCGGACTTCACTCGCACCCAAACGGTATGCCGCTCGGAGTCCACATTCAAGCTGTTGCTGGGTCATGGTATTGTGGGTGACTTCGAGAAGGTCGTAGCTGACTTTCCACGGAGACCTGATGGAAGAATGATTCCCCTGGGCCCAGTGAAGGAGACAGCGGCGCGACTGGCGAAGGACATGGTGGCCATGATGGAGCGTCGTGCTACGAAAGTTGCTGCCGCGCAGCTAGGGCTAGGTCGAAGTCGGCGTCGTAGGCTTTATTGTTGACTTCCGCTTTGTAATGAACTGATGGCACTTTATTATCAATATATGTCTGCTGCTGGCTTCGCAGTCTATATATGTTTGAATGTTCTGTCGGGGCCTAGCCCCCAAGCGTGTCGCGTGGAAGACTTTGTATTCAGTGATCTCATCTTGCTGAATTTTGCTTTTGGCAGCCCGAGACATCTGATGCGCCTGGCGTCTCTCCTTCCGCGAGTGCTCCTCCTCGGCCGGCTGCCCGGAGCAGGAATGATGAAGTTGTCATGTCTTATATAAAGACTCGAATTTTGAATCTAGAGCGGGAGCTGAAGAGTGCACGGGGTGAAATTGACGCACTGAGGGCGAGGCATGCACCCTCATCCAAACGGGAGGTTTACTTGATTGGAGAGCTGGACATAGTTAATCGACAGTTAGAATTTCAGTGTGCTCGAAGAAACTTCCAACTGTAAGTGGCTTTTTCTTCGACTGCTTCTTATTTTGTTTGTTTGTTGCGCCGATGCAGGTGTGTGCACGGACTGGAGAGCCGAGAAGGCCCGCATAGAATAGCAAGGCAAGGCAATCAAGAAGTTCTTGCACGCTCAACTTGTGGGCGGAGCCAACGCTGCCTTTGCTTATGTGCGACTCCACCGCCCGCACCTCAATATTGAGAAGCTTACGGATGGCCTGCCTTCGGAGGAACATTATGCAGATACTCTCGGCTCGGCGAGGAAAGTCATTGAACCGGTCCAGAAGCAAACAGAGCGCCTTGTAGGTCCGTTGGACGTGGGCCCGAAGGAAGAGCCTATAGATTAGAGAATGGAATTTGTATGCTCGTTGAGCTAAATTGTAAATGAACAATGTATATCCATGGGGGGCAGCCCCCGAGTGTAAATTTGCGATTTGGTTGTCGAAGACAATAGTTGTTTGATCGTAGGATCGCATCCCCCGAGTGTCCGGGTGCGATCTACATGCGTCGAGTGATGTGACCTGTGCGGCGCAGCCCCCGAGTATTCGGGTGCGGCCAAGGTTTTTTGCTTGTTTCTTAGTGAACCTGTGCTGTGCGGCCCCCGAGTGTTTCGAGTGCGGCCAAGGCTCTATTTGTTTTTCGAAGTGAACCTGTGCGGCGCAGCCCTCGAGTGTTCGAGTGCGGCCAAGGCTTTATTTGTTTTTTGAAGTAAACCTGTGCGGCGCAGCCCCCGAGTGTTCGAGTGCGGCTAAGGCTTTATTTGTTTTTTGACTCTGTAAAAGTAGAGGAAGAATGCTTTGTATACCAATCATTATATATTAAGCTAGAAAGCCGCCTCATTAAAAACCTTCCAGTCCCCTTAGGTACCCTGGTAAGGAAAAGAGCGCGTCTGAAACCTGCTGCTTGTAGGCGTTTAGGCACAATTACATGGATGTGTATGATATGCGCAGAAACAGCGCAGGTGCGCAATGTTCCACGGATTGTGGGAGAGTTCTCCAGTCTTCGCGTGCTTCAAGCGGTATGCGCCTCCGTCGATGGCTTACGTGATGATGAAGTGTCCCTCCCATGGGGAGGCGAGCTTGTGCACCTTCTTCTGCTTGAGCCGCAACACTGATTGCGTGGATCACACGTTCGTTGGGAGACCCCAAGAGGAAGGTATGATGCAGTGTAGCAGCAGTTTTCCCTCAGTATGAAACCAAGGTTTAATCGAACCAGTAGGAGCAAGAAATCACTTCTGAAGGTTGTCAGTGGCGCGCTGACGTGGAACCTGCACACAACACAATCAAACTACTTTGCCCCAACGAAACAGTGAGGTTGTCAATCTCACCGGCTTGCTGAAAACAAAGGATTAAACGTATGGTGTGGAAAACAGTAGTAAATTGCAGAGAATGAAAAGGAACAATGTTTGCAGTTGGTTGTATTATCAGTGTAAAAGAATGGACCGGGGTCCACAGTTCACTAGTGGTGTCTCTCCATAAAAGATAACTAACATGCTGGGTGAACAAATTACAGCTGGGCAATTGACAAAATATTGAGCGCATGACAATGCATATATATGACATGATGATTACTATGATATTCATGTGGGCATTACGACAAAATACATAGACCGTTATCCAACAGCGTCTATGACTAATAATCCACCGCCAGGTTGTCATACCGAGTTCCCCGTTGGTATTAAGTTGCAAGCAACGGATAATTGCATTAAGTAATGTGCGTAATGTAAACAAATGCATTAGACCTAACGGCGCACCCTTAAGCTAAGCATCGGTTATTTTATCCCTAGTGGCAACAGCACATCCACAATCTTAGAAGTTATTGTCACTCTCCCAGATTACCGGAGGCATGAACCCACTATCTAGCATAAATACTCACTCTTGGAGTTACAAGCATCTACTTGGCCAAAGCATCTACTAGTAACGGAAAGCATGCAAGATCATAAATAACATATAAGATAGATTGATAATCAACTTGACATAGTATTCAATATTCATCGGATCCCAGCAAACACAACATGTAGCATTACAATAAGATGATCTTGATCATGATAGGCAGCTCACAAGATCTAAACATGATAGCATAAAGTGGAGAGACAACCATCTAGCTACTGCCATGGACCCGTAGTCCAAGGATGAACTACTCACGCATCACTCCGGAGGCAGGCATGGTGATGTAGAGCCCTCCGGTGATGATTCCCCTCTCCGGCAGGGTGCCGGGAAGAGCTTCTGAACCCTCCCGAGCTAGGGTTGACGGCGGCGGCGTCTCTGGAACTTTTCGTGGATAATGGCTCGGGTATTTAGGGTTTTCGCGTCGGGAGAATAAATAGGCGAAAGGGCGGCGGCTGCGGAGCCACGTGGGCCCCACACCACCCCACGGCGCGGCAGGGGGGCCCGCGCGGCCCCATGGTGTGGGTGCCACGTGGCCCCCTCCGTCTCTCCTCTGGACTCCGTGTTCGTGTTGGAAAAATAGGAGGTTCTGTCCAAGTTTCGTCCAATTCCGAGAATATTTCCAGACTAGCTTTTCTGGAATACAAAAACAGCAGAAAACAGGAACTGGCACTGTGGCATCTTGTTAATAGGTTAGTCCCAGAAAATGCATAAAAATGCTATGAAGTGTATATAAAACATGTAACAATTGGTATAATATCAACATGGAACATCAGAAATTATAGATACGTTTGAGACGTATCAAGCATCCCCAAGCTTAGTTCTACTCGTCCTCGAGTAGGTAAAACGATAAAAACAAAATAATTTCTGAGGTGACATGCTACAATCATAATCTTGATCAAATAGTATTGTAAAGCACATGTTATGAATGAAGTGATCCAGGTCAATGGTCTATAGTTTGCTAGCAAGTAGATAATGAGCAAACAACTGAATCATATAAGCAAAAACTTTTCATGAATAGTACTTTCGAGACAAGCATCAAAGAGTTTTGCATAAGAGTTAACTCATAAAGCAATAGATTCTAAGTAAAAGGTATTTAACCAACACAAAGGAAGATTTAAGTTTCAGCAATTGCTTTCAACTTTCAACATATATATCTCATGGATATTTGTCAACACAAAGCAATATAATAAGTGCAATATACAAGCATATAAAAATTGTTGCACCAAAGTTGACACTAGTGTTTGCTTCTAAGATAGAAAGAAGTAGGAAAACTGACTCAACATAAAAGTAAAAGAAAGGCCCTTCGCAGAGGGAAGCAGGGATTAAATCATGTGCTAGAGCTTTTTAAGTTTTTGAAATCATATAGAGAGTAAAAATAAGTTTTGAGAGGTGTTTGTTAATTGTCAACGAATCAGAAAATGGAAAGTACAATATGACCCCTGCCAACCAGACTTTTAAGAGCGGCTCCCATGAAGGACGTTATTTCTACCAGCAAGGCAGATCATCCCTCTTTCTCTTTTGTTTACACATGCAGATATTTCACTGTTTGTCATTGCTTGACTGATAAATCAGGGCAAAAATGTGAAGAGAATTAAGCGGTTAAAGTTGTAATTAATTGGGACTGGGCACCCCATTTGCCAGCTCTTTTTGCAAAATTAATGGATAAGCGGATGTATATGCCGCTAGTCCGGTGGTAAAGTCTGTTTGACAGTTGACATAAAGACATCCACCCCGTCCTCATGAGCTTGGTAAACATTGACACAAAATAGGAGTAATAAAGTTTGAATAGTTTAAAGGTAGCACATGAAAAATTTACTTGGAATGGCAAGGAAATACCACATATAGGTAGTTATGGTGGACACAGATGGCATGGATTTTGGCTCAAGGTTTTGGATGCACGAGAAGCATTCCCTCTCAGTACAGAGTTTAGGCTAGCAAGGTTATTTGAAGCAAACACAGGATATCAACCGACACAGCAAGACTTATATGAAAACATATTGCAAGCATTATAAGACTCTACACTGTCTTCCTTGTTAACCAAACCCTTTTACTAGAAAATATCTAGACCTTAGAGATACCAATCATGCAAACCAAATTTCAACGAGCTTTACGGTAGTTCTTCATTAATAGGTTTTAACTACATGATACAAAAGCTTAAACATGAACTACTTGATAACTCAAAACAATTGACAAGTATCAAATTATCCAATACAATGATCTACAAGAATATGTAAGCTTTTTCCATTATACCATCTACCACATGCAACATTTTCTGTTCCAACCAAACACCAATCAATTTATTTCAACATAAACTCTCCAAACAATTATAAGTGAAGCAAGAGAGTACTTTCTTTAAAAGAACTAACAGCTCTGAATAAGAGATGCATGCAAAACAGGAGCTAAAAGCATAGCAATAGCTAGATAAGAATACTCAACAAGTATAAGTGAAGAATAGGAGTATTCATATGAAAAAGCGGAGCGTGTCTCTCTCCCAATCAAGAATGCTGGGTCCAATCAAGTTGACCATAAGAAAAATAAAATACTGAAAATAAAAGCACACAGACGCTCCAAGTAAAGCACATATGATGTGAAAGAATTAAAATATAGTTTCACTAGAGATGACCTGATAAGTTGCTGATGAAGAAGGGGATGCCTTGGGCATCCCCAAGCTTAGACGCTTGAGTCTTCTTGAAATATGCTGGGGTGATCCATGGGAGCATCCCCAAGCTTAAGCTCTTCACTCTTCTTGATCACATTATATCATCCTTCTCTCTTGACCCTTGAAAACTTCCGCCACACCAAACTCAAAGTAATTCTCATTAGAGGGTTAGTGCACAATCAAAAACTCACATGTTCTATAAGGACACAAACATGACCGTTACTTTTAACATTAGCTACTGCCACTGATGTTATGTGAAGCTCTTCACCCTAAAAAAGAATTCCACTCAACACTAGTAAAAGAGAGAATGCGAAAAATAAAAGACAGAATCTGTCTAAACAGAACAGTCCGCAAAGACGAATTTTTTCGAGGCACTTACGTTGCTCAGATCGAAAAACTTTAAACTAACGAAAGATGCGTACATATCTGAGGATCACGCACAAAAATTTGCAGATTTAAATAATTTTTCTGTGATTTTACAGAATTAAAACGGTGAACAGCAGAAATCTGTTCCTGCGCAGAAATCCAAATCTAGCATCATCTTCCTATTAGAGGCAATACTTGGCACAACAATGCGATAAAATAAAGATACAAAGGAATTGTTACAGAAGTAAACAACTCCTTGACTCAAAAAAAAAAAATTGCAGAAATAAAATAATGGGTTGTCTCCCATAAGCGCTTTTCTTTAACGCCTTTCAGCTAGGCGCAGAAAGTAAGAATCAAGTGTTTCCAAGTGATGAAGCATCAAATCATCAAAAACTTCCTCAAAAACACAGCTTGTAACAATAGGCATTTTTGGTTCAGGTAATTCTTGGGAAGCAAATTTAAATAATTCATTATGTGATTCACCCTCAATTTTATCAGTTTTAAGCACATTAGGGGGTTTTGGTTGAGGCACTTTTCGAACATACATGAATTTTTGCTCTTTCCCCACAAAAGCTTTCTGCTTTTTAAACTTGATAGAGGAGAAAGTTGAACTTAGAGTATCCTCTAATTCACCTATCCTGAAGTTTTGATTATCATGGCCAGTGCTAGCTTCTAAAATAGCAATTCTTTTATTAATATCTCCCAGTGATTCATTAACTTTGCTAGAACTACCAAGCAAATCCGGCAAGTTTTTCTCCATGGACTCCAATTTTTTTATAACATCTTCCAAAGTAGTCTCAATTTTAAGATCATTAATAGGTGGTGTTCCTACCAAACTTTCAATTATATTGCGTGCTTCCAAAGCAGGAGTCCCCAGAAAGTTGCCTCCTGTCAGAGTATCTAGAACATACCGATACCAACTAGTGATACCAACATAAAAATTTCTAAGAAGGATCATGGTAGAATATTTTTTAGCACATCTACGGTGAGCATCACTGATCCTATACCAAGCATCTTTTAAACTTTCTCCACCTTGTTGCTTAAAGGACCGAACTTCAATTTCAGGGGTACTCATTTTAGCAAAATTAAAACAAAACAGAAAGATAACAACTTGAAAATAAAAGTAACTAATTTTTTTGTGTTTTTGATAAATAAAGCAAACAAGACTAAATAAAAATAAACTAAGCAAGACAATAACAAAGTAAAGAGATTGGAAGCGTGAAACTCCCCTTGCAGAAATCCTCTTGCTCCCCGGCAACGGCGCCAGAAAAATGCTTGATTGCGTGGATCACACGTTCGTTGGGAGACCCCAAGAGGAAGGTATGAAGCAGTGTAGCAGCAGTTTCCCTCAGTATGAAACCAAGGTTTAATCGAACCAGTAGGAGCAAGAAATCACTTCTGAAGGTTGTCAGTGGCGCGCTGACGTGGAACCTGCACACAACACAATCAAACTACTTTGCCCCAACGAAACAGTGAGGTTGTCAATCTCACCGGCTTGCTGAAAACAAAGGATTAAACGTATGGTGTGGAAAACAGTAGTAAATTGCAGAGAATGAAAAGGAACAATGTTTGCAGTTGGTTGTATTATCAGTGTAAAAGAATGGACCGGGGTCCACAGTTCACTAGTGGTGTCTCTCCATAAAAGATAACTAACATGCTGGGTGAACAAATTACAGCTGGGCAATTGACAAAATATTGAGCGCATGACAATGCATATATATGACATGATGATTACTATGATATTCATGTGGGCATTACGACAAAATACATAGACCGTTATCCAACAGCGTCTATGACTAATAATCCACCGCCAGGTTGTCATACCGAGTTCCCCGTTGGTATTAAGTTGCAAGCAACGGATAATTGCATTAAGTAATGTGCGTAATGTAAACAAATGCATTAGACCTAACGGCGCACCCTTAAGCTAAGCATCGGTTATTTTATCCCTAGTGGCAACAGCACATCCACAATCTTAGAAGTTTGTCACTCTCCCAGATTACCGGAGGCATGAACCCACTATCTAGCATAAATACTCACTCTTGGAGTTACAAGCATCTACTTGGCCAAAGCATCTACTAGTAACGGAAAGCATGCAAGATCATAAATAACATATAAGATAGATTGATAATCAACTTGACATAGTATTCAATATTCATCGGATCCCAGCAAACACAACATGTAGCATTACAATAAGATGATCTTGATCATGATAGGCAGCTCACAAGATCTAAACATGATAGCATAAAGTGGAGAGACAACCATCTAGCTACTGCCATGGACCCGTAGTCCAAGGATGAACTACTCACGCATCACTCCGGAGGCAGGCATGGTGATGTAGAGCCCTCCGGTGATGATTCCCCTCTCCGGCAGGGTGCCGGGAAGAGCTTCTGAACCCTCCCGAGCTAGGGTTGACGGCGGCGGCGTCTCTGGAACTTTTCGTGGATAATGGCTCGGGTATTTAGGTTTTCGCGTCGGGAAGAATAAATAGGCGAAAGGGCGGCGGCTGCGGAGCCACGTGGGCCCCACACCACCCCACGGCGTGGCGGGGGCCCGTGCGGCCCCATGGTGTGGGTGCCTCGTGGCCCTCCTCCGTCTCTCCTATGGACTCCGTGTTCGTGTTGGAAAAATAGGAAGTTCTGTCCAAGTTTCGTCCAATTCCGAGAATATTTTCAGACTAGCTTTTCTGGAATACAAAAACATCAGAAAACAGGAACTGGCACTGGGCATCTTGTTAATAGGTTAGTGCCAGAAAATGCATAAAAATGCTATGAAGTGTATGTAAAACATGTAACAATTGGTATAATATCAACATGGAACATCAGAAATTATAGATACGTTTGAGACATATCAAACACCAAGTCGCCTGGGACGAAGGATCGTGTGTGCAGTCGACGGCCATGATAGTTGCGGAGGCTTTGCTGGTATACGGCAGTGCGGGAGAGTGCAATGTCCCGTGCCTCGTCCAGCGCATCGACATCGTCTTCGAGTGCTTCATCTGCGTCTGACTCGTCATAGGTGACGACGCGAGGTGCGTCGAACCGCAAATCATGGGGCATGACTGCTTCGGCGCCGTAGACCATGAAGAATGGAGTGTATTGTGTTGATCTGTTTGGTGTGGTTCGCAGACTCCATAAGACAGAGGGTAGCTCTTCCACCCAGGCACCCGTGACACGTTTCGCAGTGTATTGGGTTGATCTGTTTCGTTTCTTGAGGCCGCTGCAGACTAGGCCGTTTGCTTTTTCTACTTGCCCGTTGGACTGGGGATGAGCGACTGAGGCATAGTTGAGTGTGATGACATGGTCCGTGCAGAAGTCTTTGAACTCATCGGCGGTGAAGTTTGTCCCGTTGTCAGTGATGATGCTGTGGGGAACTCCAAACCGGAAGATGATGGACCTGATAAAGTTAACAGCTGTTGTGGCAGTCGAGCTTGTTATGGGTACAGTTTCAATCCACATTATGAACTTGTCGACTGCCACCAGGAGATGTGTGTATCCCTCGCGGGCTGATTTTCTCAGTGGTCCCACCATGTCGAGTCCCCACTGAGCGAAGGGCTAGGCGAGTGGTATCGTCTTCAGCTCTGACGCAGGTGCGTGCGGCATGGTGGCGAACTTCTGGCAGCCTAAGCATTTCCTGACTATTTCTTTGACTTCCCACATCGCCGTGGGCCAGTAAAACCCGGCTCGAAAGGCTTTGGCGACCAAGGCTCGACTGCTAGCATGGTGGCCACAGGTACCCGCATGGATGTCGTATAGTATTGCTCTGCCATCTTCTGGGTCTATGCATCGCTGCAGAATTCCGGATATGCTGCGCTTGTACAGTTCTCCATTTATGATCGTGAAGGCTTTGGAACGGCGTGTAATGCGCCTTGCTTCTGTCGTGTCCGCCGGCAATTCCTGACGTAGCATGTATACGTGGAAAGGGTTCATCCTTGTTGGCTCGACGAGGAGGACTTCTATGTGGTGAGCTTCTGCTTCTGGTTCTGCAGGATCCTTTGCTGTCGGATCCGCGGTGCCCGTTGCTGGTGTAGAGGGTACCACCGACTGCTTGAGTTTGATCGAACGCTGCTTGATGCACTCGACGAAAACTCGAGGCGGGACTGGGGCCTTGGTCGAGCCGAGGTTGGCTAGCCTGTCGGCTTCTTCATTACTGCCGCAGCTCGCAGCCGTCGAAGTTGGCCTCCATGATATTGTAGAGGTTCCGCTATGCGATCATGTTCTCTGTTGTAGCATCGCACTCCTTCATGGTTTGCTGCACTACGAGATTCGAGTCCCGTAGATCATGAGGCGAGTAGCGCCGCATGTCCTTGCCATCTTCTTGCCGTGAATTAAAGCCTCATACTCTGCCTCATTGTTTGAAGGTTTGGGGAAGTCCATCTGCAATACATAGCGCAGCTTGTCACCTTTTGGCGATGTCAGGATGATCCCCGCGCCTGCACCCTCGAACTTCTTGGATCCGTCAAAGTACATTGTCCATGCATTGGACAGATCAGGTACATCAGGTAGCTGGGCTTCTATCCACTCGGTTGTGAAGTCTAGAAGTACTTGTGCCTTAAATCGCATTGGGGTGCGCGTATTTCAGGTCCCATGGACCCAGCTCGATGACCCACTTGGCGACTCGTCCCGTTGCGTTAGGGTTGGTGAGGATGTCTGATAGCGCCGAGGTACTGACTACCATGACCGGGTGCTCGGGGAAATAGTGGACGACCTTGCGCGAAGTCATGAAGACACCGTAGGCCAGCTTCTGATAATGCGGGTATCGCTGCTTGGATATGGATAGCACCTCGTTGAGGTAATATATGGGCCGTTGCACGCGGTGGGCGTGGCCTTCGACGACGAGGACGGTGCTCGACGACGAGGAGGACGGTGCTGACCACCCTGTTGGTGGCGGCGACGCCCCCCGCCCGCGCCATCTCCGTCGAGTCCCCGCACGCGCCGTCCCTGTCCTCGCCGCCGTCTACTCCTCTTGGTGAAGCTCTCATTCTTCTCTCCTTTATTTTTTGCTACTAGTTGTATGTTTTATTTTTTTACTAGTTGTATGATTTAGATAGGTACATTGTGAATTGGATAATTGATTATTTGTTATATATAGTGCCCGCTCACGATGGTTGTGACATCCGTCAGCTATCCGACATTGGATGCATCAGATGTGGTATATTATCTTTCACAACTATTCGTTCATTTCGTGTTTATGGAAAAGTCTGGTGATTAAACTTGACATAACATTCTTATAGGATTCCATATGTGAACCGGAAATTCCAACCGACTTGCAACTATGAGTTGAGAGGTTAAATTTAGTTGAAAAAGAAATCTGGGATTCGAATGAAAAGTTAAAGCGAACTGAAGAAGAAAAGATGAGATTGGAGTTGTATGTTGCCGATATTGTCCATGATCACAAGATCAAGATGGATGCAACCCGGTTGAAGATTAGAAATATTAGAAAATATGCCATTGATAAAGAGGCTTGGTATCATTATGAAGTTGGATCAATTGTTATCTTAGTTGCGATTTTGATCGCATTTGTTGTTGTATTTAGATGCTCTAGATAGTTGCATATTACTTCCAAAATATGTTTTAGATGCTCTAGATAGTTGTATGTCAGTTTCAAAATACGTTTTAGATGCTCTAGATAGTTGTATGTTGTTTCATGAGAACTATGTATGACCTTTTTTCTGTTTCAAAATATGTGTTGTGATTGCTCCTATTGCATTTGTAAGTGTCTAGACATGAAACTTTATAACATAATAGGATATGGCCTGTCGAGTATGCTAATCTGCTTGTCGAGATGGGTTTTCATAGGATCCAGTTTCTTTATTCAGCTGCTGAAGGGCCAGTCTAGTTTACTGGTATGGACAATCTATTGTTTTTCATACATTTGTGACTCATGTTTTCTTGTTACTATCAATCTAACATGATTTTCTTTTTATTTCGTTTCATAGGTTGTGTCGTGCAATATACGGCGCCAGTTTAACGAGCTAGTCGGCAACATCGTCAACTTTGATAATCACGGGACTATGTGCAAGATACATGCCAGGTAAGAAAGGAATACGACCTACTTCTATGGGGACAATTGCGGAGCTCATCGCCACGAACAAGCTGATCGGAGGTGTCTCCTTCATTTTACTATGGCAGGAGCACGACCTCGGATCAACCTTGTCTACTTTGGCAATGATGGTTCCGATGATGTCGCGAGTATGGAGGAGGATGACGAGAGTGTTGACGATGCTGGCGAGAGTGACGAGGAGGACGACCCATTGAATGACGTCGTCGTCGCCCAAAGAGTCACTCTGAGTGACCTTGAGAGGGAGCGTATTCTTCAGAGACTACCTCCCCGAGATAGCTACATTGGGGTGCCTTTTGTGCAGCGTCTCATGAGCACTAATCTCAACGGAAATCTCATGGTACGTAGGTTTCTAAAATCTCTCATCTTCCTATATTTGGTTATGTTACAATGCAGTTTTTGCGGGTATGTGCGACTTAGTTGTTTTCTTGTTTCATGTGATCAATGCTATGTTCTTGCAGAAAATACCTAGGGCGATAGCGGAACATGCTGGCATTCCGCCTACCGATACTCTTGGTGTACGCCTTGGAGAGGCCGGAAGGGTCACCGCCGTTTCATACACCA
The DNA here is from genome assembly GCA_947311845.1 of Poa pratensis. NCBI lineage: Eukaryota > Viridiplantae > Streptophyta > Magnoliopsida > Poales > Poaceae > Poa > Poa pratensis. Next base: position 35,641,037 of record CAMZMU010000036.1, on the reverse strand, counting down.
CGGACAGTGACGGTCGCATTGCCTTCAGCTCTCAGACGTGGAGGGAGTTCCATTCGCCACGTCATTTGGAGGTTGGGAAAGCTATCATCATCACTCTGAGGACCAGCCACACCCACAACTTGGGCGTGTTGTTGGTGCTCAACTATCTGTAGTGTTGAGATCGACAATAGTTTGAAAGTTCATTTGCACTATGGAGTCTAGCTAAATTACTCATTTATCTTTGTTGAATAGCACAACTACTGCCGTGGATATTTCCTGAAATAATTCTATTTCTGTTAATTTTGCTGATTATTGTCGTTCTGTATGCAGTCATTCGTTTTATTTATTTTATTCTCACAAAAAACACGACGGCGTGCCCGCCCTCGCCGGTGGCCACATAGTGATCCCAAATAGCCCTGACGTGATGTTACCGGCGTGGCCTTTCTCGCCAGTGATCCCAAAAACGTCACGCCGGTAATTAGTTGTTTCCTTGTAGTGCATCCCACCACCACCTCCACGACCGCCGCACGCCGTCGGTCCGGGCTGCCGCCTCGGAAACTGCCTTCCCGTCGCCAACGCCCCACGCGCGACGACTTCCAACTGCGGGCGCCTCTCCTCCTCGCCACCTTTGGCAGCAGGCCCACCGCCACCGCGGCGCAGGCCGGCGGCAGCGGCGGCGGGGGACACCGGTGCTGAGTAGCCGGCGGCACGGCGCTAGGGTCCGCCCCCATGCGTCGCCTGGGCGCGACCCGAGAGCCACTCGTTAGAAAAAAAAAGGGGAGTCTTTTCTCGAAAATAGCGCTACACAAATATATTTGGATCTGGCGTCTGTACTGTACCGTTCCATGGCTGAACCGAGGTCACAAATGATCGCCAAATGCTTCCTTTCGTCCTTTCCTTAACTAGTCGTTAGAACAGTAGGGCCCCTGCGTCGCAACGTTCGGAAAACTGTCATCTCTGGAGGAACGTTGGCTCTGTACACATCTGGGCCCGCTAGACAGCGAGACGTTCAGGCGGGCAGAAGGAATCCAACCCAACGGCTAGAAAAATTGAAAACGAAAAACAAATCAACCTCCAGCTGTATAAATACCTCACCCCCTCAATCTCCCGTCTCACCACTCTCATCCTGCATCTCCCAGCGACAGAGATTCTCTTAGCACTCCGCCTCCTCGCCATCTCCAACTCTTATCCTCATCTCCTCGCGTCCTCACAAGCACCACCAACCTAGCACCAATGGCCCGTCTCGCCGCTGTCACCGTGCTCGTTGCCCTGCTCGCCGCCGCCGTCGTGGTCACGGCGCAGCAGGCACCGGCCGCGTCCCCTAAGATGGCCCCTCTGCCGGCGCCGCCAAGCAAGAAACCGACTCCGTCGGCCCCGTCGCCGTTGGCCTCCCCGCCGGCTCCAATGGCGGAGACACCAGCCTCCTCCCCGGACGCGGCATTGGGCCCTGCAGGCGCGGGTTTCGACGCTCTGTCCCCGGCAGCCGGCGGTGTCTTGACCCCGGCTGGCGCCCCTGTTGCCTCCGAGAAGAGCACCGCTGCTTCCGTCCACGCCACCGCCAGCTTCGTCGCCGTCGCCGGCGCGGTGGTGGCTGCCGCCATCCTGTTCTAGATGTGTAGCTTAGTTTTGTTGTCTGTCGCTGCTCTGCTCCGGTGGTGTTGATATTTTGTACTCTGTTCCATTTGAGATTCATTATTTTATTATATTTATTAATTCGAGGCTGAGACGTTTATGTATTGAGAATTTGAGACCAGATGTATCCATTTTGTGGTGATTCGGTTTTTACAACGGGAGTGCGTTCATTATATGTGTTCCTTCTGAATATCCATATCTGGCTGAAAATCGACTAAACCAACAGGAAAACAATTAAACTAGTAGCGCATTACAGATTTGGAATGAGGTTTGGCTAAGGAAATAAAAAGGGGGAAGCACGAATTTGATGCAGACTATATGCACGCACACAAGCACAAATATGTTTGTTGCAACTACATACTGCTGAATCTGCAAGTTTTCGTAATTGGAATACCATATTTACTTCCTCTCACGCTTGCCATGATCAATTATCGGTTCAATCATTGCCTTCACTTCCTCTTCAATTTCATCGACCTGTGGAAGCAATCAGCTTAGTAAAGAAGAATTCATGTAGTAGTACTGGTAGAGAAGTTCATGACACTGCTGACATGTAGTCTTTCTCAGTTCATCAGTTGTCAAACGTGTTACTACATACCAAAACGTCAACTAACTTCCACCATTGTGATGATCATCAGTTCATATGAGCTACATTTGGATTGTGTAAACCAGTTGCTTTTCTGGATGCTTTGTAAGATTTTTAAGGGTTCATGAAGTATTTTGCTGTTGCTTCCTTCACTCTTCCAAAGGGGAAAAAGACCGTTGCTGCGTAATTAAGCTTGCAAGAAACGGTTGCTCAAGGGACTACCTTATGGATGATTTGTTGAGCAAGACGAGCCTCCTCCGCGACTTCCTTGGACGCGTGCTCAACGAACACAGCCGCGTGCCTCAGCCTTCCGTCCTCAGGCAGCTGCCCTGCCACCTCCGCCGACATTTTCTCCGCCACGCCAGCCACATCCTCGACTACCTCCGCCGCCGTCTCCGCCACGTCCTTCACCATATCCACCTCATCTGAAAGAAAGGAAGCAACGCATGAATCAGTCGCCAATTGGCCATCCATTGATTCCATAGTTGGTAAGTGTTGCTTAATCACTTTGGATTCGCAGAAACGAAGCCCATTTGGAGTGCACAAACGGCGCCGTGACAGCAACAACGGAACCAATCGCCAATCTTGCCCTGACAGAATTTAAAGAGAAAGAAACAAAGTTGTTTTCAAGTGCAAAACCGCAATTTAACACGTATAGATCATCAAAGTCCGCGGGAGCTGCTGGTCGATTACCAGGTGAAGAACGGCAGTGGCGCCCGATCTTGACCCTGCTGAAGTCGTGGCAGAGATGCTGGTCGTGTTGCGTCACCTGTGTTGCTAATGCTGCTGCTACTACAGGATCCGCTGGTTCCTCTGAACCCTGTCAGAGACTCTTCATTCGCTCCACGCCACCGGCCGGAGGCTGCGAAGGATCTCGGCCAGCCCAACGCCGGGGCGGGCCGGAGATGGTCTCTGCCATGGCAGCCGATCATCCGCTTGCCGCGGTAGAGCAACGCCAACGACCTGACAAGAGATGACGCCATGTCCGCCGGCCAAGTTCGATGCTGATTATTTGCTCCTCGTCGAGCAATGCCATTGCGTATATGTAGGGCTGGGTGCAGTCTTTTTTTACTTTTCCTTTTGTGTGTGTGTCATTGGCTTGCAAGGCATGTCTGATCGAGCAGCGTGCACGGCAGCGCATGAGCGCCTTCACATGCATAGCTTGCAAGTGTCATGTGACATTGCGACCAGTTAAGCTCCCCAAGTTAGCTCACGCGCCGAAAGCGTCAAGGAATGGGCATACACGACGGTGCCGATCGCTGCACATGTATAGTGTCGACCGTGGTTGCCTAAACCGGACCTAGGATTTCATACCTTTTCTCTTGTTTTATTAGGTTTACTTGTATTCATAATAATAAGAAGAATACAGTTTTAAAACGCACACAAGCAACATAAAACTAACAGGATACGACCGGTTGCACTGCTGGATACCGCTTTTACCGCAATTATCAAGCACCCAAATCCTTCGCCGTTGCCGGAGAAGAAGAGCACCCGCAACTGGTTCACATCCTGACACTGAAAAAACTTCTAGCCATAAGGCATTAATGAGGCACGATAGTCACGAGCCCCGTAAGACTGGATCTAGCCTAATAAAAAACATCGGCTGGAGGAACCCTCAGAGCCTCTTCAACGCCGGATCCGAAGCCAACGCCACCCCGCCCTTCATCAGGCGACCAGATCATCCACCGTCTTCCGCAGATCCGCAGCAGTCAACACCACCGCACTCCAAGAGCAACCCATGCCCGCTGCCACATAAGGACGTAACGCCAAATCCAAGTCGCTCCACAAGTTTGGACTCCACAAGCCTCTCGCCGGCGCCAGCAACACCTCTGACGAGCAGGAGCACGGGCTGGGAGACCACGATTCCTACTGGCACCATCAGCATCCGCCCTACCATGACACGGACAGAGAAAACTCGAAAACCTAGAATTGCCGGCGAGAAACTTTTGATCTAGAACCGCCGCCGCCGCTTGTCGGTCGTCGAAGCGGACGAAGGGTTTCAAGTTTTTTTTGGCATACAAATTTCACACCTTTTCGCTGCGTCTTTTCCAAACGTTTCGTGTATCCAATGCTGTGGCTTGGTACAAACACGGTAATGTTTGACGCCGATATTAGGTCTAAGTGTGTGCATGATATGTCTAAGTCAATATATCATCGTCCCTCTGACACATTATACCTACTTGGGCTAATAAAGTCAGCTCAAATTCAGAGTTGCTTTCTTTTAGAACAGAATTAGGCAAATTGTATTCGAGCGGCAAACAAGAAAGGTTCCGCCCCTTATAGGTTGATGGTGGGTCGGCCCAATATGGACGGGTTATCATTTTATTTTCATCCATCACGTGACGAGACAAGGAGCTCCTATACAGCATCCATCAGCGGCGAAGAGGCGTCGCGCCGCTCGAAGAGTGGCTTCATGGGCAAAAAATTCTCTGGGAACGGGCCGCAGCATCGCCCTTCTACGGCCCCTTCTAAAATTGAGACACGTCGTCTTCTATCACCAATCTCAAAGCTCCGATAACCACCACGGCACTTGATTACAGATCGTACTGAACCGGGAAAACCAAGGCTACAGATCGTACTGAACTGTCAACCGAAAATTTAGGGAAACGATCGTGCGTTGAAGGGGGAGATCATGGCGTCTGGAGACTACCCGTCGCCGGCAGCCGCCTCCGCCGTCCGGCACACCGGCAGCGCCGCAGAAGTTGTGTCAATGCCCACCCGTCGTGAGGGTATCACACGAGCCGAGACCTCCAATGTCTCTGCTGCCGTCGGCGGCGGCACACTGCCGGTTCCTTCCTTCTCGGTTCACTCATTGCACAACCATGTTGTCATGGCCACCTCACTGCCGCTGGCTGGTGATAAGAGCATGGATGTGTCGGCTGAACGGACTTCGACGTGCAAAGCTACGATCGCATCAAGCTCGACAGTTTTCCCGTCGAAAGATTCAGCTACAATGGCAAGTACCAATGAGGTACCAAACTGATCCGTCTATTGTTGCAAAAATTTCATGATTTATTTGCAGCTATTCAGTTGACGTAAATCTGAATGCAGGTCCATGATATGTGCACGGCGATTCCATCTAGCTCGACTACTTCCGTGTTGAAAGATTCAGCTACCATGGCATCCACGAATGAGGTAGCCAACTGATCATATATTGTTGGTTGCTTCAAGAAATTCATGTTTTGCTTGCAGTTATTCAGTTTCAATATAATTTATTGCAGGATCATAATACTAGTTCTACGTGCGAGGCAACGATCCCATCCAGCTCGACTATTTCCGCATTGAAAGCTTCAGCTACAATGGCAACCACCAAAGAGGTACCAAACTGACCCGTGTATTTTGTTGCCAAAAAATCATGATTTATTTGCACCTATTCAGTTTACATATATTTCAATGCAGGTGCGTGATACTAGTTCTGAATCAACAATTGTTCCTAAAGTTGGAATGGTTTTCAAGTCAGAAGAGGATGCATATGAATTTTACAATGAGTATGCTGGTAACATTGGTTTTAGCATTCGAAAGAGCCACACAAAGTTGAGACCTGATAAATCAGTTTATCAGAAGCATATAGTTTGTAGCAATGAAGGTGAAAGAGGCACTCATTCAAAACATGACACGGTGAAACAAAATGCTGCCACAAGGTCCGGTTGTGATGCCCGTATCCAGTTCAGTATTGCTCGTGATGGTGTATGGAAGGTGCAGAAGGTTGTACTCGAGCATAATCATTATCTCGCAAGTCCTAATAAGAAACACATGTTGCGGTCACAACGTCGTTTGGTAGAGTCTGATAAAGTTCTGATTGGTAATATGAGGGGAGCTGGACTGAAGCCTGCTGAAGTGTACAATTTTTTCAAGCAGTGGTATGGAGGACCTCATCATGTACCTTTCTTGCGGGTGGATTGCAATAACCATATTGGTCGTGAGCGGAAGAAGTATTTGGAAGTCAATGATGCTCAAACACTGCTTGAATATTTGAAAAACAAACAGTTAGAAGATCCTTCTTTTTTTTATGCCATACAACTAGATGAGGAGGATTGTCGGATAGCAAATTTCTTTTGGGCAGATGGTCAATCTATCATGGACTATGCTTGCTTTGGTGATGCTTTGTCATTTGACACCACTTTTCAAACAAATAAGTTTGAAATGCCTTTTGCGCCACTTCTTGGAACTAACCATCATAAACAGACCATTCTGTTTGGAGCTGCACTTTTATTTGATGAAACCACCGACTCATTTATATGGCTCTTCAACACATTTTTAACAGCAATGTCTGGCAAGCGACCTGCTTCAATTTTCACAGATCAGTGTGCAGCTATGGCAAAGGCAATTAGAATTGTTCTTCCGAGCACAAAGCACCTACTCTGTATTTGGCACATTTATCAAAATGCTGCTAAGCATCTTAGCCATGTAATTTCGAACCATCATCGGTTTCTAGCTGATTTTAAGAGAGTTGTTTACCTTGAAAGTTCAGTGGTGTACTTTGAGCAGAAGTGGCAAGAATTGTTGACTGCTTATGGCCTTGTGGATAACACATGGATACAAACTCTATATGGTTTGCGTGAGAAGTGGGCTTCCGTGTACCGCAATGACTCATTTTGTGCTGACATGACCTCAACTCAAAGGAGCGAAGGTATGAATAATGTGTTCAAGAAGCGATTTCGCAAGAAGCTCTGCCTTTCGGAGCTGTTAGAACAATATGAGAAGTGTTCTTCTAGTCTTCGTGAAAATGAACTAGATGCAGATTTTGAAGAGGAGTTCAAAAGGCAACATTATGTCAAGTGCGAATTGATTTCTGAAGTGGGAACAATAAAAAATTATAAGGTGATGGGTGCGGAATATGAGGCTGAAGCACTAGTTGTCTTTGATTCTGAGAATTTGACCATATCATGTTCCTGTAGAAGATATGAATCCAAAGGTATGCACTGGTTGTTTTTAGTTAATTTCTTGGTTTATAAATATGGCCTAAACCCATGTCTTTTATGATGCCATAGGTCTATTGTGCAAACATGCACTCAGAGTATTCAACATCAATGAGGTTTTCACTTTGCCACCGAAATATATACTACACAGATGGACAAAGTATGCAAAAAGAGGATATTCTTCGAATAATGAAGCAAGTACGAAAGAAACATTACAAACACGTGCTGCACGCATTTCTCGGAAAGCAACCTCTATTGCACTTAAGTGCTCTATTTCAGAAGAGCTTCTTGAAGAATTGGAGAAAGCTATAGATATGCTAGATATAGAAGCTGATGAGTCAATAAGCAAAATAAGACATGACAAGCCTCAGACCGTTCATATAAATTCCAATGATTCAGGTGAAGACGTAACAAATCGAAATATAACATTTAAAGCTCCTCAAGTGATAAAGGGTCCAATGGAAAAAAGAGCAAAAGATGCACTTGAAAAGAAAGCAACAAAAAAGCCAAAGGCTGGAACAAAGAAGACAAAGACCGGAACAAAAAATGGTAATGCAACCCCACTGGTTATTATTTTTTCTCTCCTGATTGCATAGACAGTACATTTTGCATTGTTGACGTGATTCATCAATAGTAGGTGCTGGAAACAAAGTTACAGAAAATGCTCTTGTCGGAGAAGGACCTCAACAATTTAATGTAAGCCAAACTCTCAGCTTTCTTCAATATCTTTCATGTAATTTATATACTGAGATGACACAGGGATCTAATGAGGCAATCACAAGAACTAATATTGCAATGCCGCAGTTCACAAATGATATGTTTTATGGACTAGGTCCTCAGCAATATACTGTAAGACTGATTACTTGTGTTTTTTTAATATTTCTCATGTATTATAATGTTAACACACAAAATCTAAATAGATGCACTACATTTATATGATACAGGGATCTTTTGGGTCAAGCACAAGAACTAATATTGCAATGCCACAGTTCTACAATAATATGTTTCAACCTGAAGGTCCTCAACAATTTACCGTAAGATAGATTACTGGAAGTTTGTTTACATTTCTTATGTAATATAATTTTAACACACAAATTCTAAATAGTCCACTACATTTCTATGACACAGGGATCTTTTGGGGCAAGCACCAGTTTTGATACGACAGTACCGCCGTTCACAAACAATACTTTTCACGGGGATACTTCGACCATGTTTGGTCCATTCATCCAAGGAGGATACACCGACCTTCTACTTCAAACTGATCAAGCTTCGGATATGCCTCACACTTCAAGAAGATTAGATTTTGATGGGAATCCTGGAGGAAGGAAGGAGTAGGCATAGAAGCAGTACATTTTATTATGTGTCCTTGTGGCCTGTGCCTGCAGCTGGAGTTAGTTTCAGAACCAAAATACATGTACTATTCTGTCATGTTCCTGTCACCTCCTCTGGAATATACACGCTGATCCTCCAAGTATCCAGCCCATCCTACAAGTTCGTTGACAGTTAACAACTATAATCAATGGAACTACGGGAATCAATTAACAAAGGGACCTCTTTCTTCTTTTCTTCCTTTCCTGGCATAAGCTACAAGAGCATGCCACTAGTAAGGTCATTTTCTCATAACAGGATTAGACACACAGCCAAACACATCCATCAACTGAATATGACAACGACATGGACGAAACAAACCACAGAACTGCACATTCATTCATCAACTCAATATATTCTGAAATTCCATTCATTTACACGCAACTTTTGCAACACTTGTGCTACATAGAAGCTACTGGTACATTTTTCTAACATAGTTCAGAAACTGGCAGCTGTTTCTACTCGGCCATGTCTTCGACTGGACTTGAAAGAAAGTGGTAGCATTCCAATTGGACCTTTCTACGGATAATCAAAGCTTTGCTAGCCGAATGTTAGCAAGTCTGAAATTTCTGAACAAGACCGGAACTGCCTGCATAACACAACACCAAATTTCAGTAAAAATTATACTAGTAAGTAAATTGGTGAAGAATCAGCAGAATCGGGCGCTTGCCGGCGCCGTACCTTCTGCGACAAGCAGCGGAGCCGCGGTGGGGCGGCTCGCGGGCAGAAGGCGGCGGGGCTGCTCGCGAGCAGAAGGCGGCGGGGCGAATCGCCAGCAGAAGGCGGCGGCGACGAATCGAGCGCTGGACGGGTCCGTCGCTTCCACGAGATGCAGGGAGAGGCCCGCTGCCGAGCAGAATCGGTGGCGACGACTCGGATGCTCGCCGGCTCCGGCGCCGACGCTTCCGCGAGATGCAACTGGAGCAGGTAGGTGCGGCACGGGTACTGCCTGGTAGCTTCGTTTTTCCTGGTGCGAGGTGGTTATCGGAGCTTTGAGATTGGTGATAGAAGACGACGTGTCTCAATCTTAGAAGGGGCCGTAGAAGGACGATGCTGCGGCCGGTTCCCAGAGAATTTTTTGCCGGCTTCATGGGCCGCTTCAAAAAGTAGCCCAATCAAAAAAATATTGTTTCGCATTGTCTAAGTAATATTTAAAAAAATCTCAATTTTTCTAAATCTGAACAAAATTCACATCTGAACATTTTTCAAAATCATAAAAAATTCAAAACAGAATACTTTAAAATTTGGATTTTTTGAAACCGGACATTTTCAAATTAAACGTTTTTCAAAATATGCACTATTTATTAAATCTGAACATTTTCGAAATTCTGAACATTTTTTCAAAATCTGAACAATAAAATAGAAAAATAAATAAATAAACAGAAAAGGGAAACAGAAAAAAAACCAAAATGGACCAGCCCACTAGATAAGGGTATCCGCGCCGCTAGATATAGGATTAATCGATAACTGCATTATTGATAGGAACTCTCTCTTCTTCCTCCAAAAAAAAAAATCTCTCTTTGTCTCGGACTACGTTGAATTCACTCATCCCAGCATAAACTTCTATCCTAAATTCATATTACAATCCAGATCATCGAGAGAGTAAGGATCTGACACGACCTTAGCACAGTCGGTAAAGCCGAGGATTAGCTGATTCCGTTAAGTAAATAATAAAAACATAAAATTTCCAACCTGCCTTGTTCGACCTTTGTGATTGTAAGGTAATGTCGTGCAGATTGAAGAAATTCACCAACTTCAGACATCCATTTTACATCGCCTCATGCAATCTCTCTCTCTCTCTCTCACACACACACACACACTCTGTTTCCAAGAACAGGGCAGCAACTAAGTAGATGATCCTCACCAATTTGAGGCGTTTCTGTCGAACCAACCTTTCTTCACTTCCTCACCGTCGGGCTCGAGCCGTGGTGCTGCCTTCCCTTGGATCTGCTCCTTGATGACGACGACGATCCCGGACTCTGGCTCAGCCGCCGCGACGCCCGCCTGCGTCCCGCTCCGCCGGCGCCGAGCGCCGCGCGGGCGACGCTGTCCGTAGTCACCTCCCGCGCGCGCTGCGGCTTCACCGGTTGCTTGTTGAGGTAGGCGAGCTGCGGGAGGAGGCCCGTGACGGCCTTGCGCAGCGCGTCGTCGCCGACGTTGGTCTGCACCGGGTTGCCCACCAGGTTGAGAGCCAGGAGGGAGTGGTAATTGGCCACCAGCTGCCCCAGCGCCTTGGCCGTGGTGAGCTTGTTGAAACCAAGGTCCAGCACCGCCAGCTTCAGCAGCCGGTGCAGACCCTCCACGTCGCTGATCTTGTTCCCAGCCAGGTACAGCTCCCTGATCGCCGTGCAGTTAGAAAGCCCTGATCCATCGTCCATCAAAGAAATTCATAAGCAGAATTCACAGTCGTACATACTATGCTTGTCACTGGATGCAAAAAATACAATCTTTTGTACAAGAGGCTTTCCTATCTCTGCAACGATGGCAAGATCACGTTGCTGGAGTTGAGCATAGACATGCTAAGTAAGATGAAAATATTATTAGGGGGGCAATTGGTGAATTATGCAATGGACCACCTCACAGATCACATAAGCAAGATCTTGATTCACCAGGAATCCAGTGTCAGGTCTTTGATTAGTAGGATGAGGCCCTCTCAACAGTGATGGTTGGTCCCAAGTGCCAGCAAATATGGCCAGTGCTATTGAATATATGATTCATGCCAGAATATGATCTCTCTGCCCAATCATTGTGAACCTAAACAGAGATTTATCAACTATATGTATGCAACAGACTCCTATGTTTGTAATCACAACTGCTCGCCAAAAGTAAATAAAAGTAGATTTCACGAAAAAAAAAGTAAATTAAAAATGAAATTTAATTAAGATATATGCAATGCAGTTCACCAAACTGAAGTATGAAAAACTTACCATGGCCGATGCGCGTAATTCGGTTGTAGCTGAGGTTGAGCACGCGCAGCTTGGTCAGCTCCCGGAGCCCCTCGACGCTCGCGATCTTGTTCCGCGACAGATCCAGCGAGTGCAATCCCTTTGGCAGCGATCCCGGGGAGATATGAACTGCATCAACAGCACCAATTCAGCACTTTGACTGCCAACAGTAGTTCTATAGCAACCGACAATGCTAGATTTTATTGGTTGCCAGGGCTTACCGATGAAGTTGCTGGAGAGGTTGACAGCGCGTAGGCTCAAGAACACCGCGATCATCGGCACGACCTTGAGTCCCATGCCGGAGATGTGCGCCACGGACGAGAAGGCGCTCAGGGATTGGACGATACTGTTGGCCTGGGCGACCTCATTGGCCGCCGCGCACCGCTTGGACTTGCCGTTGCCGTGCTCCTTTCCAGACGGCTCCCCGACCACGATGGCACGCGGCCCCGCCACGCAATCGCCAAGCTCCAGGTTCTGGTCGCCGTCGTCGTCTTCGTCGTCCTCGGCGATGCGGAGGCACTCGTTGTCGATGCTGCTCACCCAAGCGCTGACGCGGTCGCTCAGGGAGTTCTCCGCGCAGAAGGCGACCCACTGGTTAGGGACCGGCGGCGGCGGCGACTCATCCACCATCGCCTTCTTGTTCTTCCGGTCCGGTTCCTCGAGCGTGTCCGACGTGTACCCACCGCCGTGACGGCCGGGAGTGCCGGCGTCGCACGGCCGCGCCGACGACGGCCGGTGCAGGTTGCGGTGGCTCCAGAGGAAGAGGCGCCACCACAGCTTCCGGCTCCGCGACGGCAGAACCTGGCTCGACGACCGCCTCTTGAGCATGACGCGGTCGGCGGTACGCGACGTCTTCACCGACGCGGGGCTCGCTTCAGGCACGCCGCGCGGGATGGAGACGCCGCCCGGTAGGTCCTTGAGGTCGCCGTAGGAGCGCGACCGCGCCGGCATGTCCGAGGCGTGCCTCGGGTCAGGCCGCTTGGTCTCGATGTTTGAGCAAGACCGTTTCAGCTTCGCCGACGAGTCCACCGCCGCTGCCGCTGCCTCTTCCGCGCAGCTCACAACCACCGCATCCGGTGCGGCGCCACCGTTCGCGATCACCACGTCCGCCACGGTGTCCGTGGCATGATTCTCGGCGCCGTGGTTGTCGGAGCCGAGGGGCCTCTGGTGTGGGTGGAAGTCGAAGTCGTCAGACAGGGTGTCCCTCTTCACTGGCGACATGTCAGAGCCACCGCCCTTGTGCACCACCATGACAGCCAAATCGGACGCGATCTTGACGACGCGCGGTTCGATCTTATCGCCGCATTTGTCCAAATCAGGAGCGGCAACCAGCGCCCTGGCTTGAATGGACTCCTCCACCGGCTTCACCCTGGGGCGCTCGTCGCCACCTCTCTTCTCTGTACCAGCAACCTGGTGAACAGACACAATTCCGCCATTAACAAACACACGAAATCAAGCAACCTAGAGCTTCATCAAAATTCAGAGACAGAATCATTCGGACACGCACCACTCGTTTCTGCCTCCTGCCGGCGAGCAGGGTGGAGAAGCAGCTTATCTTGGCCATCTGTTCTGAGTTCCGGCACGATTCTTTCGATTTCCTACCAAATTATCACTTTTCACGATGGAATTGGCAGCAGGACGTGGTGGTGTTTGGCCTTAGCCGTTGTCTATGGGAGAGACTCTTCGCAACAGCACCGCCGAGATGGCGCTCCACGCCTCATTCAGTGTACGAAGCGGCGGCGCCACGGGGAAGGCCAGAGTGACGGGTGAAGCACAGGAGCGAGAACCTGAAGCGGAGCCGTCTTGAAATTTAGCACTGCACCAATCAATCAAAACAGAGCTATGCAGCTTCAGAGGAGGAATTATTGGATTTTAAACTAGTTTATCAGGAGTAACAAGAGCAAAGAACAATGAAAAAAACTGTGAATCGTCTATGAGCTGTAGTACGTTTTGCCAGCACTAATGAATTCTTTTGGGAATGTTCGTCCCAGAAAAGAGGATAGGGCAACGAGTCGATGATCTCTCTTCTCTGTTAATGGATTCTCTCTTCTCTGTTATTGGATAACTGGGCAAACTCAAGGGAGTAAAATATTACGATTGGCTGCTAACTCAAACTAGGACTAGGGGTTATATTACATACAAGAAACTAATCTTGGTTTCACATCCCGTCAGTAAGTAACTGCCAATTTAGGATCACAGCAAGAGACTGACACATAAACATTACCCAATTAAGAGGAGGAAGGCAACCCCCCAAGGCTACAAACCGAATTTTACCCTCGTCTTCCCCCAATAACTACTGACCGGTTCAGAATTGAGAGCAATAAGAACACACAGCATAAAAAGAAGAAACTTAACTAGGATGAAAGGTTTCAATATGCCTATCAATAAAACAGAATTGCCAAGAACTTTATTAGGATGTCGAGGAACACTAGTAGCTCAAGATCACATATGCACAACACAAAAGGACCAAACAAGGAACACATATATAGATGCGAAGAACAAAGAACCGGACAAGAAAGCAGTGAATAAGTTGCGAACAACAAGGTCTACCTTCCTTTCACAGGCAACAACCAATTGACAACCGGAAGATAGAATCCTCTATCCCTGGTTTGGTTCCTGTTGCACAGTTAGCAGGGAAGAAGTAGCTTCAGAGGGTTGAGTGGGTTGAGGGAAGGCAGATGCAAATTGTTAAAGATGGATTGGGTGAGGAAGGAGACGGAGAGGGAGAAGAATGGTGTGTGGAATAATGGTGAAGCTGTAGAAATAGATCAAGCTGGGAGAAGAGAGGCGAGGAGAACGGCCGGACTGATGCTGCCGCGCGCCACGCTGGCGGGATGAAGGGGGCACGCGGTGGACACACGGTTTGATTTTGACGTCACTCCCACCTGCCGCTAGTGAGTACAGTACATTATTATATGAATCTTATCATCTTGGCCTGTCTTCCAGCTCTTTTTTGTTAAAGGGTTTGTGTTTTTAAGGTTGGCTGGTTAAACTCAAGGTGCTAGTTTTGGTAGACTTTTATTTGCTCTTATTTAAAGATTTAGGGCAACTTCAATTACGGCACCAAAATCTACTACATATCCTGATCCAGACCGACAAAAAACATGACACAACACCCCCTCCCCTCCCCCAACAAGGCGATCCGCTTGGCACCAAAGTGGCCAAACTAACATACATTGTCCGTGTTTGCCTCTACATCTCCCTCCGCCCGACGTGGCACCACCCGCCAGCTATCTCATGGTCACAACGTCTCCCACCGTTCCAGGCTTTTCAATGCGAATGTGTGTCCGCTATGTACGCCACCAACCCACTCCACTTCCACGCGCCCCACATCGACTTCCCACGCGCCGCTCCTCCTCCTACCTGCACCAGAGCTCCCTTGCTGCCATCGATGACCCCATAGCAGAGCAAAGTATTTTCCGCTCTGAACCATTTATCTGTGGGCTGCACCATATGTGCATAAAGCCCCTTATACTTTTGGCCTAATTTAAACTACACTCCACTTCAACCTGGTTTCAAAATTAATTTTTTAAGGTTTCACACATATTTCAGAATGGACTAGCGGTAACCATTTGTTAAAATGATATATATTTGAAATATTTCCTACCTTGGAATTTTTGCAACACACTTCGCATTTTTTCACACGGGGCATATTTAAAATATTCTGAGACTTGGAATGAAACATCCCTAGAGATGAACCCCATGTTAATTACTATAAATAGTAAGATTTTATAATTTCATCACCACATGATCAAACCTCAAAAATAAATGGTACCATATTATTATGGTCTAAGCACACATAGGGAGGGAAATGTCCATTCACTCGGGTGGAGCACCGACCGGTGCGCCATGAATGTGGACCGGTGAGCAGCCGTGCCGTTTCGTTTTTGCGTGAGTTTGGCCTATGGGTCCAACATAGCGGACGCGTCCTGTCACGTATAATCAGCTCCAAGTCCGTCGACATATATGTTGGACACGTGGGATGTCATATAGTCCGAATATTTAGGTTAGATATGGAACGTCCGGTTGAATAACTTTTTTTTCTTCAACTATCCGCCCGAATCAGGTAAGTGAGCTTCCGGTTGGAGATGCTCTCATTGTCCATCCTGCAGCCATCATCGTCCATACTACAGTCGTAGAGCGTGAACATTCAGCACAGACACCAAACGCCTATACTTGAAGACCGTACGCATGGTTGGCTGAGAGCCGTAGAACACGCGTCTCAAATGCGGTAACTAACTGCTTGCTTTCTGTGAAACGCATGGAACACCAAACCGAATATGCCACAAGTTAATTCTGATAGCGAAGTGGTATAAAGCATTTTGTAATTGGTTCGGCTTGATCGACAGTTCTCTTCCATATATACAAACAACCCACCATGCACAGTACCAAAGTATACTCGATGGAGACGCAACACGAACAGTTTGGCAATCAGACGATCCATCGATCTTTTGCGGAACAATGTCTGACTGAACCAAATCAAAAAGTGTAGCTGCTTAAGTATACAACTCAGAACCGAACCAATCAACCAAACTAGCACGAGTGTCGAGCTGTGAGAACCACTTCCAATACCCACAGAATTTTGGTTGGCCGATCTTTCCTCTCCCACAACCCGTCCCAATCGCGCCGGCGGCGAACGATTCGGCTCCATCGCCGCCCCCGGGAGTAGCCCGGTGTCAGGAGGAACCGCCCCAGGATCCAGGCCGCTGTCGCCAAGGATGACACCCGTACATCAGTAGCATCACTCTTCTGTATGCGCAAGCGCAACTAACAAATATCTGTACATCGAAAGTGAGAGGCTCTAATTTGGCCCTGCTCCAAAAGAATTCATAGCTACTTGTTGTATGCCGGATAAGTTGAAACGATTAGTTAATCTTATTTTGTTGGGGCACACACATGAAGAAGTTCTCTACTATCTCATTGTTGATGGGGACAGAGTCTCTATCCCTTGACGTGCTGACAGACAAATTATTGGTGAGCTTTGAGTGTATGGTGCCGGAGATGATAATGCTGAGGAGGTAGTTCTCCGAGCTGAGATCTAGTGGTGCAAATTAAGAGACTTGGAAGAACAAATCTCATGGAAAAGACGCAATATCGGAATATTCCTGTGACAAAGAATGGACAACCATTTTCGGAGATTGTAACACTGAAGCGTAACGATCAAAATGAATGATCAGTGCGGCTGTGGAGGAGGATCGGCGTCGAGAAACCTAACTGCATTACCCACATGGACCCACATGGATACGTAGAATTATTGCTAGTACGTTGGTTGGCCGTCAATCCAGAAGCGATCGAGTTCTAAGCTGACAAGGTTCAGAGTTAGACGCCTCTTCGATCGCTACGGCTTCTGGACGCTTCAGCAGCCGTTGCTGCGCGAATTTGTTTTAGTACTCTCTCACTGTCAAAACAATCTTCCTTTTTAATGTCGTCTCAATCGGTGCGGTCTTGAAATTGATTGTTCGCTGCAAACGTCATTGTACCAGAATTCTCGTATTAAAAACTGCGTCTTGATATATCTTCAGTAGGCCTTACTAGGATGTAACATATCTACAGTATATTTTAGTTTCATATAGAAATGTTGTATATGTCGTTTGTGCTGTGCGCATGTTTGTATTTATCTGCCACATGAGCACATTATGCAAGATTGAACATGAGCACATCATCTATGATATTCTTAACTTTTGAGCTCGCTTTGTACATTATGGTCTGCTGATTGCTGTTTAAAACTAGTATTGTCGTGTAATGATAAATGTTGGTTTGGAATGGGTTAATTAGTGGACATCCATACAGAGCTACTCCATCTACCAATAATGCTGACTATGCTAATCGATGAAACCGAGTCCGACAGAAGAAGAAAAAACTTTGTGCACACTTTATTTGTAAGAACTTCATTTTCACACAATTTGATGGTCAATGTGTGTAACTTTTGAGACCAGTTAATTAAAGCTTTAAAACGATTTTGTTGTGACATGGAGATTGCATACAATTGCATTCTAAGAGCAACATATCACATATATAGGAGAGACAGCAATCTAAGAGGCAGTTCTTAGCCATTACTTTTTAAATTCTGAAGCGACGGTAACAAACAAGTTTTGAAGAGATTTACTTGAATCACAAAGAACATGGTATGGTACATACTGATATCTGCAGGTATCGCCCATGATAACCGGTCGGGAATCTTTCTCGTGTGTTATCAAGTTGATATGTACGGCTGCCTTTCACATGGTCGTTGGTCAGACAGACTTAATTCAGATTTGTCTTCTGGTCCAGCCACATGACCACATGCATGAGTGAATATCCGTGAAACGCATGGATATGATGGTAGTGCACGCAAGCGCGTGTGCAGCTTCTTCTGACTTCTCATCTGGATCATCGTTCTCGGTAGGCGTGGTGCAACCGTTGCTAGCTAGACAGATCAAGCTTGGAAGATTCGAACTAGCCACGTTCCTAGATAGATATACGGATATCTTCGTTCAATGTGGTAGTTGGATCGAGCTACATCGTTGGATTGGGCTGTAGCTAAGCCAGGTCTCGATCTGCTTGAGATATCTTCGTTCAGTTTCTGTGCTGCAGATGGGAATGAAGAAATGGAACGTCTTTTGAGAAGGGAAATAATGAGATGGACGTATATCTTGTGAGGTGTATGACTTATTCGGGCAAGAACTGTGTACGCCAATGCCAACTGCTCTCATTTTCATTCCAAATTCCAGCAGTCAGTCGAGTTCAATACCGTAAAGAGGTGATATCATCCCCACGTTCGTCGTCCCAATGTCCTCAACCATTAGGCCAAAGTTAAGGGCCTATTAGAATCGCATATCACCAAGGAGAAATCCCCTCCGTTCCAAATTATAAGATATTTTAGATATTTCAATATGGACCACATACGGACTGAAATAAGTGAATCTACACACTAAAACGCGTCTAGGTACATCCGAATCAGAAAAAACCTAAAACATCTTATATTTTGAAACGGAGTTAGTACAAATTACAGGATTGTAGGACGTGGAAAATGGTAGGAATGGTCATTTGAAGGGAACATATGAAACACATGACAAAAGTATCTCCAGCGTACGCGAATGAGGGTAAATATACGGTTAGAGTGCATGTTCAAATATCTACGGAATTGATGTGGGAACTAATCCATATAAATTTAGGTGCTACCATTCCCTATTTCCCTTTCTTCTGGTTCTGGAGCTTTGATCCAAAGGACATTTATAGGAAAAAAAAAATCTTATGAAAACCCTACAATCTAAAGAGGGCCATGAAGACACTTCCCCTGCTCAGTATACCTAATTTTAGCATTCTTACAAAAAAGATATCTAATTCTAGCACACAACGAACTAGTCGGGGTAGTTATTAGGATGAACCGTAATGCATTCTCTGGCAATAAAATATTTGCACTAGGAAAGCATAAAACGAATGTTGTTTGTTATGACATTGTTCTTAATCTAGCATGCACACACCATTTTCTCCCACCGTTGGTCATGGCCGTCCATACTCAATCTCTGCACACTTGATTGAATAGCTTAAGAATTTTGCAATTCTATTCTGCTATAGATTAAGACCCTAATTGATTCAAAGAACTCCCATTGGAAATGCTGAAGATCACAATTCTAGGACCTTTTGTGTGGGTTATTCGATTGGCATGATTTTTTCCTATGTGCCATTTGTTTCTCATTTTCATACAAAAGTTTTTGTTGTGGCACTCATACTTCTTAGAAACTATTTATACTCGATCCTAAAGAATTTCAGAATAAATTTTACTTGTTGTAGGTTTTTTCTCAATCCAACATTTTAGATTTTGCTCCCAGTGCTTTGGAATCCTCGAATCAAGAAGCTCTTCCCATAAAGTTGGTACACTTTCTCAATTAAATTAATATATGTGGTGCAATAACAAGATACCACTGAACACTAATGATGATCACCCACCTAGACACATTATGATGGCGTATCCACAGACCACATGCACCTAAGAATATTTAGCACCCATGAACAATTGACCATGGACCTTCCCAGGCAACAATTTGCAACCACTTATGGCGCAATCGCAAACTTTTTGTTTATCACAGTAAGTATTCCAACATGTTAGATGGCATAACCTTTTCCGTCGGTGCTAAGAGAATCACAACGTGGCAAGATGGACCAGGAGGGGTGTTGTAAATGTCTGCGTTTGCCTAGAAGCTGGAATGTACAACACCATTTACATAGATAAATTATGATGTCACACACATTAGAATCACGTATTACAATCTCTCTGGATTGCCTCCTAGAGAGAAGGCTATTGGAGTCAGGGTAGGCAAAAATTATTGCTGAGTTGCGTCGATAGAGTACTACAAATATATTGAATCCTCTCCCAAAAAATCAATCCAGCGTCAGCTCACCCCTTTTATCCACCATAAAGCCAGGTACCAAATATCTAAACTAGTTGAGTTCAAAGTATGTGTGAAGGCCAGTGACCTCAATATAGCTGACATTGGCCCTTACTTTCTATACCTTTTTTATACAACCTCCGATCCATATTAATGGTCTCAACTTTATCTAGATACGGATGTATCTAGTTAAGTGTTTAGACTAGATGCATCCGTATCTAGACAATGTTGAGACCATTAATATGGATCGGAGGGAGTACTATATTAAGATTCAATGTGAGTAGCATTCCAACACAATTCACACTGTGAACTCTCTGTTGGTAAGACTTACCAGTAATCAACGCCGAGATAGATGCATACCAGAGTCAACATTTCTTACATGGTATACAAATCAGTATACATATACATCATATCAGCGGTCGGCTTGAGTCCATCTTCCTCAGGCTGGACCCAGCAAATCTTCTTAACACAAACTTCCAACATCCCTGTGAACCAACAGAAAAAGATCCTCAGAGAATACAAAAGGGCAGTAAGAGTGGAAAAATCTTCAGCAGACCACTTCAAGAATGTGTATTTGATAATCACAGTATGACAGGCAACAGGTTTATAATTTTCTATTAGGATTATGTTTAGTTATTACATCAGTGAACTGGTACCTTGTGACTATCCCTGTATTTAACGGAGTGATCACTGATGTAGTTCTTTATAAGTCTGCAAAGCTCCGCTCGCTTTTCGCGGTTTATGGCATGACCAGCATTCTTGACGATGATTAATTCTGATGTATCTCCCAAATGTCTGAATACACCAAAGTTATTGCATCGTGATAGAGGATTGCATATGGTGAGGTACTGAGGTTTGTATGCTGTAACTAGACAAACTTTGCAGCCGTAAGCCAAGTTCTAATGGAAACACTCTGTCTTGCTCTCCCCAAATTATCAAGGTTTGCTGTCAAGATAACAAAGACCGTGATATACATATTATTAAAAACATAATTAAAACAATATTTTGGGAATAACCGAATAAGAACATGATGAGAGGCAAAATGCTGTGTACTCCATTGAAGGCAAGATGGTTATGTAAATCGCAAAATAATACCTGCTTAATTTTAGGAAGGTCCGAAAGCTTCCTACCACTGATCAAGGCATATAACAACTCAGTCTTTTCTTTAACATTATCAGTGCACATAACCTGCAAATAAAGGAAGTGTTAAAGCTACTACCTACATTTTTCCGAATCAATTGAGTGTAAAAGCAAGCAAAAAATGTGTATAGCTAGACAAAAGTAGAGGGTACCCTGGAGATGTGCAGCTCAGATTTAAATCTTAGCTCGATGTGCAGAAATTGATTGGTACATATACAGTTGAGCGTTATCATAATTAATAGCAGTGGTCGGAAGCAATGATTCTACAAGGATGCTTTAGCATGCCATATTAGACTGTTAGTTAAATATATATGTAAGACGCTCACTGGATGAAAAAAGAGCTTTTTAGCATAATTAAAATAATGATATAGTAAATATAAACCCTGGAAAATAAATTGTATTTCTTACAGTATGGTAGCTAATTTAATGTGCTTCAGTTGTTACTATTTCCTATTACAACGAGTGAAGCATTCGTATGGTCTGCTCTGCACTAGCACAGCAACCCAGTTTCTTCTGAAGTATAAACCTACATTTGCATTCACATTTCAAAATTCAAAGCATAATTTTGATCATCCACTTGCGAAGGAAGTTCAAATGAAGTTAGTTTTGTAACCACCGATCCAAATCCCGATAAATCCCGTTTCCTTGGGAAGAAGCTTGAATTCTGCTCTTCCTCCAAGGCTATAGTGACAGTTGAGCAAAACAAAATTCAGTTTTTATTATATATCTGCTTGCTTTTAAAATATTGAATGGGTTTATCTAAAGCCAAACAAATCATAATTGGTAACATCTCATTTCTTTTCTACATGTCGTGGTCTCGGTCTATCTGCTTCTCTATCATACATGTCACAAACTCACACATCAACAGTTTCCCAAGTTGTGTACCAATGAGGAAGCCTAACACAATGGAGACTTGCGGTGAGAAGCACTATCTTTTGGCTATGACTATGAAAATATAGAAGAAGAGTACTCAGTAGGTGTAGAGCTAGCTTGGTTATTTCACTTTCAACTCATTCTTTATCCTAAATAATTTGCTACGTACATGATATCCTTATTCCAAGTAGTATCCCTTCAGTCACTGTTGCTCCATAACCCTTCAGTCACTGTTGCACCAGCAATTTGAGGTCCAAAGAGATATAAGGTTGTTTGATGGCAATGGGACATGGAGCAACTTCACCTTTGGAACTCAAATTGCTGGTGCAACAGTGACTGAAGGTAAACAAGAAAGGAATATTGAATGCATGAGTTTTCCAAAATTTAACCAACACTAATTTCCAACAGAATTATGGAAAGAAATGCAGTATGAATTATGAAGTGAACATAGGAACTTCATAGCTGTTGATGTTATAAATGATACATTTGCTGGAATGTTTTGACATTTAATTATTTAAGTAAATTACTCCACCTTTTTGACAGTCTTATTCTAACAGACATATTGGGTTCATGATGTTTAATGTTTTGAATTGATTTTATGCGATCCATTCCTCCTTGTGACACAAGATCGATATGAAGATGGGTCTATGACTGCCGCATCTGTTTCACTTCAGATTTTTCTTGTTGTTTCTCTTTATTACCTGATGTGGAGTCTGCTAGTTTGTTTGATAGTACTCTAAAAGGAAATCTATTAGTTGGTCATTTAAAAAATTGCCGCATTACCAAAGGATGTATCACCAAGCTTTCTTAATTAAATTTATGTATGTGTGACGTGACTGATGAGGTTACATTCCAATGAAGGGACCACTACTAGTAGATAGAAGCTTAGCATAACCAAAAAAAAGTCGAGAAATTACAGAACATGACAAAAAACACGTGGGACTGATATTTACAATGTGTCATCAATGTTTACCTATTTCCTTTTTACTTTACATCCTAGAACTTGCTCCGTCAATCTGTCAGAACTCTGACAACCAGTAGATTTAAAATTTGTCAAGATTGGATATGTAAAATTATACCATTAGTCTTATTAAAACTATACTCATAATACTGTAATTCTAATGGTACATCTTACTGTGAAGTTGTCGAAAGTAATGGTCAAAGTAGGATCTTGAAGCTTTGAGAAGTCAAAGAACAGACCGAGTATGAGAGAATACATAGTTATTTAATTCTGTTCCTGAAAGAAAGACTGTGCAACCTATGAATTCTGATGTTCATCAAAACTTGGACCTTTCGTATTGCCTAAAAGTTTTGTCTCTGAGCTGCTACAGTTAGCAGCAGAGATTTCTTCCTTTCTGTATTTATGATAAAACAATGTTTGTTTCTGTTTTCGTTTTACATGAGGCTTAAAAGGGTGGGAGAACATCATTTGATGTCCTATGAATTAATATATCCTAATTGCTGAGTTTTTTTTAACTGTCAAATGTTAGAACTAACTGAATTTTTTTCACTTTGTGGACTGCGAGCTACCTCATCTGAGTACACCAATGTGATTATTTATATGTATCTCGATTTGAAGAGCCGCATGTGCAATTATGAATCAAAATTACAAGTTCTAACACCACTCATCCAACCATCTAATCCGATGAACATTCTTAGTCACGCAACATTACAGCACAAAAGAATGGAGCTAATTTAGCTGGTAGGTCACTGATTAATTTTGTTGGTAGGTCACTGATTTACCTACCCTGATGTAATCTCTGATGGAACAGGATGGCATGAACTTTGGCTGTTTGCAGAAGGCGAGTCTCATCAACCTCCTCAGATCCTCTGGCTGCTGCGACATTAGCAGCAGAGGCTGCTTTCTGTATCCGTGCTAAAACGATGTTCGTTTTTGTTTTCATTTTCCATGAGGCTGGGACAAGGGGTGGGCATGCAACATTCCTATGGATTAGAAAAACTAAGCACCATATCCTAAGGAGTTATACACGAACCAATTGCTGAATCCATGCAGCTGCCAAATGGTGCGACTAATAGAGATGGAGTAGTAATTATGAATCAACTCACAGGTTCAAAGTTCGAACACCTAGCTACACATCTAACCAGTCCTCGGTGAAAAATCTCAATCGTGCAATACTGCAAGGCAACAAAATGAAGCTAACTTAGTTAGTGGGCAGGTCACTGGGTTACCTACCGCGATGTAATCCCTGATGAAGCAGGAGGGCATGAACTTTGGCGGTTTGTAGAAGGTGATCTCCACCAGCCTCCTCAGATCCTTCGGCCGCTGCGGCAGCAGCAGGCTGGCCGCCTCCGTGATATCCTCCACGGCGAACAGCCCCGACGCCAGGTCGGCCTCCTCAAGGCACACACCTGCCGCCACGAGCACGAGCCGGTCTACCACGGCCGGGAACGCGTGGGCGAGGTGGTAGGCCACGAAGCCACCGTAGCTGACGCCGACGAGAGAGTACCTCTGAGGCGCGCCAGGGAGAGCAGCCATGGCGGCCGCGACGGAGGCGGCCTGGTAGGCCGGGGATCTGTCGGCCGTCGGGGAAGCGGAGTCGCCAAAGAAGACGAGGTCTGGGACGAAAGGGGCGAGGCCGGCGGCGAGAAGCGGGCGGAGGAAGGGGGCCCACTGCCAGGTGGCATTGGCGCCGAAGCCGTGGAGGAGGAGGACGGGGTGCAGGGCCGGGTCGGGCCGAGGGACCCAGAAGTGAACGACGGCGCCGTCCGGAAGCGGCACGGCGGCCTGGCGGAGGCCGGCCGAACGGAAGGAGCGGGCGTAGCAGCGGTCCCGTGCGAGCGTGGGGCTCAGCAGGTGCTTCCACCGCCGCCGTCCCCCGGCCGGCGGTGGTGGCGCAGGCATGCCGCTCGCCGGAGGCGGGAGATCTAGTTGTAATGAACCGGTGGACTGGGTCTATGCTCCGGTAGCTAGTCCCTTTTATTTCCCGGGAACAGTTCTCGCCGTTTGGCTCCCGAGCTAACATGCTGCTAGCTCAATAAAAAATTCAAAACAAATAGTAAAACGTTTCAAAAAATTCTGAAAAAATTTCAGAATTTTTGAAACGTTTTACTATTGTTTTAAAAAAATTATTCAACTAGTAACAGGTGAGCTCGGGAGCCAATCTGAATTCTGAGACAACTTTTATTTTCGTTGAGAACCTAGAACTTGTTAAAGATTTAATTACCCTGTGACATCTGCAATATCATGTAGCCGACTCAGATCAGATCAAAATTTGTTTTGTAGATACAAGGGACTCCACACGAGGTGAGGGTTACTTTGGACTGCACATTGAGTGCGATTGAACCTCGAACTCCAAATCCTTAGGAGGTTTACGAGCTATTTATACTCTTTTCTAATCGCCGTTTTACAATTGTTTTCTAGTTGTTTTGGTTGTGTGCATTTTCGCTATGCAGAGACCGGATGTAAACTAGTTTGAGTAATAAAATGCCCAGATCTAGATACATCACGTTCCATTCTTGCGGTGACGATACTACAACACCCCGTATCATGCGGCCTCTAAGGTGCGAACATGCATGCGATGGACTCACCAGAGTAGGCATATCGGTCTTTCATTTTGCCTCTGTGGCGTCTCTCTTTCCTTGACCTTCTCCCCTCCCGAGCTTGATCCCAGCTTCTTCTCCCCATCGCCGGCGGCCAAGGTGGTCGGCAGTGAGAGGGAGGGGGTCCGGAGATGTACAAGTTTCTTTAGTTGTTTCCTTTGTTGCCCAAATAAAGTAGATGTAGGGTTCCTCCACCTCCCGTTGATCTTGTTCGGTGCTTGGTTCGGAGGAGTTGTGGAGTGGATTACTCCTCGGATCAGGGCTCCTTGACTTGATTGGGAGCATTCCATCGTAGTGGTGTCTTCCTCAGAACTGCTCGCACGTGCCCAGCATCTGGGTCGCTGTTTTGGCCGACCATGTCTCAGGCTCTCGGCTGGCCACGCTCCCGCGGTCGCGGGTGTCAACAAAGAGGAGATGGTGGCAGACCTGGCTGTGGTGTCCGCTAGCGCCAAGTCTGCCTGAGATTCAAGCACTTCTTACTGGATTTGGTAGAAGCAGCCCCCTCACCGCGTTCTTTGTGACTGATACCCTCGATTTGTTGCCTTCTTCAGCAAGCGTGTCTTTATCAAATTCTCCTACAAGCTCTGTTGCATGCCTTCATGCCCGAATTTCTGCTCTTGGCGCTGATGGCCCTTCACGTAGTTACCTGCGTGAAAAGTAAATGGGTTAGGTTGAGACTCCAAGTGCAGAGTGTGTAGTAAGTGGAAGACGTGTTTTCCCCACGAGGGGTGACTCGAGGGTTTAATATCGAACTCTCGGGGAATCAGTAGTGAAGATTTATCTTTCCTATCCTTCTTTTGGTTACCTACAAAACAAAGTAAATGTTTTGGTCCTCAACCTCACCTAGTGGTTGTCAAGCACAAGGTGTGAGAATGATATCAAGATAATATGCAATGCAAACAAGAAATAAATATGCAATGGTGGTAAATAAATATGCAAGGATGGTGGTAGCAATGATAAATGATATTTTTGGGTTTTATATGATGAATGCAAGATGTAAAAGTGTTTTTGTATTTTCGGATTTTTAAATGGCAGAAAATGGAAAAGTGGTAAAAGTGGTTGGAAAGGTGTTTCTTATGATTAAAAATGGACCGGGGTTCATGGTTTCACAAATGCACTCTCTCTTTAATAAAGTGGTAGACAATGGAACACTAGAGTTGACATATGAGATTGCAACACAACAGTTTAATGACAAGTTATAATTATATGGGCATCACGTCCTAACATAGAGACCTTTTGGTTATTAGTCTCTCTTATACTCCACCAAGATGCGAACTAAATCATAACACCTCAGTAATTAAGATAACTCAGAGTATAGCAATAAGTATCATGACATGAAGTTAAAATAAGAACATGCTAGATCTAGTCATGGAGTAGTGGCAATGGTCACACCCACATCTCCGGTAGCATGGTATTTCTTTTTATCCCTAGTGAGGCAACAAAGTAAGGTAAATACCCAAGTGGATCGCAGAACTTTCTCTCACGTTCACTGCACTAGCCACCCCCCGTTACTCCAACTAATGCACACGTTCCCCCTCACACGCTCTCATAAACATGCTTGATCATGACAAGTAAATAAGAACGGGGTACATAATATGCATCTACTTTCATAACTGAAACAAAACCATTGCAATCTCAAACATATATTAACTCATAAAAAGATCCACCACAAAGGTATTACATAGATGACCGTAATCATGTTCAGCAGCTCATACGGTACTAATTAGTGAAGCTCAGAGAGAGAGAGATACATAAGTTACTTCCACAAACCCATAGTCCAGAGGTGGACTACTCCCTCTTCATCATGGAGACGGTGGAGAAGTCGTTGGAGAAGATGGAGACCACGCCGGCAGCGCCCCGCCGGAGTTTTCCCCCTCCAATCTGCAACTCCAGGTCTCTGTTTCGGTGTTTCTGTGTTTCTGCGGCGCTCCTTCCAGAGAACGTCGGGGGCTATTTTTATAGGCGGTTTTAGGTCAAAACGAGTCGGTGGAGGAAAGATCGACGGCAACGGAGCTCCGAGGCCCAAAAGGGGGGTCCCACGCGGCCAGGTACCTGGCCGCGTGGGCCCACCTATCTTGGCCCTCGGGCTCCGCTTGTTTGCTTCCTTCGCTCCCAAGTCTTCTTCCTTCCAAAAATGATGCTCGTAAATTTCAGGTCATTTGGACGTCGTTTGGGTCCCTGAAACATTAAAATATAGAAATAGGGTTTTCTGCCTGTGCAGGGTTAATTCCATAAAAATAGGAAACATATCAAATATTCCCAAAATCATTATAAAACAGTGATATAACCCTTATATGATGCAAATATGACTGGAATATAAGTAAAATAATGCAAAGTTCATGTATGCATTTTACATGCATCAACATCCCCAAGCTTAACCTATACTCGTCCTCGAGTATGAAGGTGATAAAACTAACATGGACTTTGCAATTTAATACTATCAATGGATATCAAAGATGATTACTATTGCTACATAGAGTCAAATGATTCATTCTTAAAAGGAGTAGCAATATGCAAGATAGTTTATGAAGTGATATCAAGTATTCAATGCAAGGATGTTCAATGATAATTCACAAAGTGTAACATAAAAGAAAGTACTATGGACCACATGTATGCATAATGAAAGTAAGAACATCCTATAATGGTCATAGAGTATTGATGAAAATCTGAATATAAAAGGTGGACACTTTGGAAAGATATATATGAGTAGAGGTAAAGCATGAATAAGTTTCATCTAACTTCTGAACTTCTCTACTTAAGTTAATGATTGTAATGTGGTAATCCTTGGTGTCAAGCTCTCATTCCCCTATCATAGCATCTTGAATGATTAAGTTTAAAGTGAAAGCAAATATGAGTAGTGTGCTTGACAAAGTACAGGTTGAAAGTCTCATGCCCCTTGAATACAAGTACCTACTCCATGTGTTACTCAACTTGGGAAACAAAGCAAGTTCAAGTTAAATATCATTGTAAGTAATAATAGTATCATTAAGAGCGTCAACTGGGGTACCTCTTGTCCCAGGATATGGAACAAGCCCATATCAAAATGACAAGACAAACAAACACAATGAACAATCTCAACACCCTTTTTATTTACCATTAGATAGCTTTTTATTGTAAGGTGTATCACAGAAGGTTCACCATAGCATGTAAGTAAATTTCCACCATGAATGATGCATGGCTTAGATTAGCGGCCCAGGCGTCTCTCTAACCATTTATACAAACTCATTTAAACTCACTTCATTTCCACATTTATTTCACCCATGGTAAGCATCCATAAACAAAAGTACATGATATCAACTAAATGAAATGAAGTGCATGTTGAAAGCTTGCCATGTGACAGCACATATGAGCTAACTCTCAACCAAAGACATTTGTCAAGCCACAACATCATAATTTTAATCACAATGGGTCATGTTTTATTATGCAATGAAAGTAAAGTGTGCATCAAGTTCGAGAGAGCTCTATAACCAACTTTTCCCATAACAATCAACAACATAAGCATTTTCATTCAGAGGTATAGATAACACAAATATCATGATAAACATACTCGGAATAGCATAAAGCTAATAGGTAGATATGGTGGACTCACTGGAAAAACTTTGGTTGAAGGTGTTGGAAACAAGTTTTTGCTTGTTGGAATTTTTGGGCTAGCAAGAGGGAGAAAGTTGACCATCTAAATGCATGCATGAGTGTCCATAGAACTAACTAATCCATGTTAAACAAGTAAATAACATTCAGCATCAAAACATGAATAAAAGATAGCTCTTGATAAAATACTTGCAAATTATTACTCATTAACAAGCTCATGAATCATGCAACTATATGTATCTTTTAAAATCAACTCAACATCCCTTTTCCCAATCTATAATAGCATCCAACATAATTCAACCCAAATTTCCAGTAGCTCTCTCATATATAAATGATAGTGTGGTGGTCTCACAAAATAAAAATCAAACCAAAACAAACAAAAAGACGCTCCAAGTTTATGCGATAAAGTGTTTCGATCGAAAAACAGAAGTTAGACGTGTGCAAACCGAGAGTGTGTAGGTCCAGTGGGGTTGTCTTCACATCCCCAAGCTTATGGTCTTCACCATCCTTGGATAGCTCTTGGTGCATCTCCTCTAATCCCTGTGAAAAAACTTCAAAACACCGTTTCTCCCATTTCTTTTTCTGTGGGGTGCATTAGTAGTGATAAACAAATAGATTTCTTGCTGCATATAATCCTTGAACAAAAATTCATATGATGTCCAGAAAGTGTATAATGTTGTATGCCTACTCATAAACTCAATTGGATCAAAAAGATTCAAGTTAAAAGTTCAAAGCATGCATCAAACAAAATGGGACAGAATCTGTCCAGAAAAACAGCAGCAGCAAAACGTATTTTTCTACCCTACTTAACTTTGTCGAAAAATTCCGAAAAATTCATGCATACAGAGGATGAAAAGTTGCAACTACAGTTCAAATATGAGCTCATTCGGAGTTACAGAATAAGAATTAAAAATCATACCGTGCACAGATTCGTGCAGGAATAAAATCTCCGAACGCTATAAGCAACTTTTCAAACCAAAATGAGTAAAACTTGGCACTTTATTAAAAATTCCAGAAACTAAACTAAAACAAAGTCTCTTGTTACAGCAAGAGGACACAAAGAAAATCACAAATAAAAACAACCGGGTTGCCTCCCGTAAAGCGCTTTCTTTATAGCCATATAGCTAGGCTTCTTACTTGATGTTTATTGTGGACGAAGCTCATGAGGGAGCTTGAACTTTGGTGTCCCTCTTCCTTGGGAAGTGTTCCATGCACTTCTTGTGTGGAAACTGAAACTTCACATTCCCTTCTTTTGAATCAATGATAGCACCTGTAGTACGAAGAAAAGGTCTTCCAAGAATAATTGGACTAGAGGTTTTATTCCCCATATCCATGATTAGAAAATCAACAGGCACAAATGTCATATGTAACTCTACCATAACATCACTTACTTTTCCTAAAGCATGTTTAATGGAATCATCAGCAAGTGCAAGTTCAATAGAGCATTTTTCAAGATTTTTCAATTCAAGTACTTCATATAGTTCTTTAGATAAAACAGAGACACTAGATCCTAGATCAAGTATAGCATGGTGTGTCTCTTTTCCAATGGTTACTAGGACTTTGGGAATCCATATATCCCCAAGCTTAGGTGGTATCATAGCCTCTTGGTTGTACCTAGCAATCTTTTCTTTTAAGACATGATTAGCAATATAAGAACCAAAACCAGCTTGGTTAAGTTGATGGAAGGATCACTTGCAAATTTTTGTAAGATAGATATTAATTCATGCAAGCTACAATTCTCTAAGTCAAGCAATGGTTCCTTGACTTCACTAAGCATTTTAACTTCCTCAACTTTTCTCTCTTTCATTACCATAATAGTTTCCTTAGCAATTCTCTCTTGCTCATGAATATGTTCCCAAGATTTATTTATAACCTCTTGACAATATTTAATTGTTTCCTCATGTTTTTGAGCTATAATGGTGTTCTTTAATGAGGAAACTTCCTTAGTGAGCTGATCTACCCTTTCAAACAAAGAGTCTTGTTTTTCAAACTTAGATATAAATTCCTTATTAAGCTCCTTTTGAGTAGATATAAATGATCTAATGGTGTTTTCCAAATCACTAGAAACATTACCACTAGTGCATATTTGTTTGGCACATATGGGGGTTTATTATAAGAGTTATAATTGTTGTTACCATACCCATTATTACCATAGTTCCTAATGAAGTTGACATCAATATTTTCAGGATTATTACCAACTAGTTCTTGCAAAGGCACATTTTCAATATTTTGTTTATTAATGAAAGCAAGAATAGTATCCATTTTAGATGACAAATCATTTGTTTCTTCTATGGAGTTCACTTTCTTAGAAGGATTAGGTGCTCTATCAGTATGCCATTGACTATAGTTTTGCAAAATACTTTCCAATATGTTCTTAGCTTCTACTATAGTTTTTCCCATAAAAGCACCTCCAGCAGCAGAATCAAGAATATTTCTAGACATGTAATTTAGACCATTGTAAAAAGAGTGTAATATGGTCCATTCGTTGACCCCATGTGATGGACAAGTTCTAAGCATAAGTTTAATCCTATCCCAAGCCATAGCAACATGTTCATTTTCATTTTGCCTAAAAGAAAGAATGTTGTTTCTATTTTGCAAAATTTTAACAGGAGGATAGTATTTCTTAAT
Organism: Poa pratensis; assembly: GCA_947311845.1. Lineage (NCBI taxonomy): Eukaryota > Viridiplantae > Streptophyta > Magnoliopsida > Poales > Poaceae > Poa > Poa pratensis. The sequence goes on along the minus strand of CAMZMU010000036.1, from coordinate 35,609,452 downwards.
GAAAGCTTCTTTTAAATCATCCCAAGTTTTAATGCTATCAATAGGTAATGAATGCAGCCACTCTTTAGCTTTTCCTCTAAGTGAGAAAGGAAATAACTTCAGTTTTAGAATATCACTTTCCACATTTTTAAATTTCTGCATGTCACATATTTCAACAAAATCATGAAGATGCATAGAGGCATCCTCCATAGCACTACCGCCAAATTGTTCCCTAGTTATCAAGTTCAACAAACTAGGACTTACTTCATAACTATCAGCTTTATCTCAGGTGTGGCAATGGGCCTAGCAATAAATTGATCATTTGGAGTGTTTGTGTAATCACACAACTTAGTTCTTTCTCCCATTTTAGCAAGTTTTTATGTGTTTTTTAATTTTTTATGCAAAACTGAAAATAAAATGACACTAAATGATGCAAACCGAAATAACAAATGCAACACAAAATGCAAAACTGAAAATAAATATGCAAACCGAACTTAAAAATGCAAGACAATGACAAAACAAGATAAATTGCTTTGAAGGTAAAGATGGATAAGATGATGCTCACGTAGGTGCAACCTCCCCAAGCTTAGGTGTTAGCACAAGTTGGTGATGAAGTTGACTTGGTGAGATATCCTTGGATAAACCCGGCGCCAGAAAACAGAGCTAGTGCAGGGGACCCTTGGATAAACCTTTCAGCAATGATTCCCCGGCAACGGCGCCAGAAAACAGTCTTGATGGCCCTTCACGTAGTTACCTGCGTGAAAAGTAAATGGGTTAGGTTGAGACTCCAAGTGCAGAGTGTGTAGTAAGTGGAAGACGTGTTTTCCCCACGAGGGGTGACTCGAGGGTTTAATATCGAACTCTCGGGGAATCAGTAGTGAAGATTTATCTTTCCTATCCTTCTTTTGGTTACCTACAAAACAAAGTAAATGTTTTGGTCCTCAACCTCACCTAGTGGTTGTCAAGCACAAGGTGTGAGAATGATATCAAGATAATATGCAATGCAAACAAGAAATAAATATGCAATGGTGGTAAATAAATATGCAAGGATGGTGGTAGCAATGATAAATGATATTTTTGGGTTTTATATGATGAATGCAAGATGTAAAAGTGTTTTTGTATTTTCGGATTTTTAAATGGCAGAAAATGGTAAAGTGGTAAAAGTGTTGGAAAGGTGTTTCTTATGATTAAAAATGGACCGGGGTTCATGGTTTCACAAATGCACTCTCTCTTTAATAAAGTGGTAGACAATGGAACACTAGAGTTGACATATGAGATTGCAACACAACAGTTTAATGACAAGTTATAATTATATGGGCATCACGTCCTAACATAGAGACCTTTTGGTTATTAGTCTCTCTTATACTCCACCAAGATGCGAACTAAATCATAACACCTCAGTAATTAAGATAACTCAGAGTATAGCAATAAGTATCATGACATGAAGTTAAAATAAGAACATGCTAGATCTAGTCATGGAGTAGTGGCAATGGTCACACCCACATCTCCGGTAGCATGGTATTTCTTTTTATCCCTAGTGAGGCAACAAAGTAAGGTAGAGATACCCAAGTGGATCGCAGAACTTTCTCTCACGTTCACTGCACTAGCCACCCCCGTTACTCCAACTAATGCACACGTTCCCCCTCACACGCTCTCATAAACATGCTTGATCATGACAAGTAAATAAGAACGGGGTACATAATATGCATCTACTTTCATAACTGAAACAAAACCATTGCAATCTCAAACATATATTAACTCATAAAAAGATCCACCACAAAGGTATTACATAGATGACCGTAATCATGTTCAGCAGCTCATACGGTACTAATTAGTGAAGCTCAAGAGAGAGAGAGATACATAAGTTACTTCCACAAACCCATAGTCCAGAGGTGGACTACTCCCTCTTCATCATGGAGACGGTGGAGAAGTCGTTGGAGAAGATGGAGACCACGCCGGCAGCGCCCCGGGAGTTTTCCCCCTCCAATCTGCAACTCCAGGTCTCTGTTTCGGTGTTTCTGTGTTTCTGCGGCGCTCCTTCCAGAGAACGTCGGGGGGCTATTTTTATAGTCGGTTTTAGGTCAAAACCGAGTCGGTGGAGGAAAGATCGACGGCAACGGAGCTCCGAGGCCCAAAAGGAGGGGTCCCACGCGGCCCATGTACCTGGCCGCGTGGGCCCACCTATCTTGGCCCTCGGGTCTCCGCTTGTTTGCTTCCTTCGCTCCCAAGTCTTCTTCCTTCCAAAAATTGACGCTCGTAAATTTGCAGGTCATTTGGACGTCGTTTGGGTCCCTGAAACATTAAAATATAGAAATAGGGTTTTCTGCCTGTGCAGGGTTAATTCCATAAAAATAGGAAACATATCAAATATTCCCAAAATCATTATAAAACAGTGATATAACCCTTATATGATGCAAATATGACTGGAATATAAGTAAAATAATGCAAAGTTCATGTATGCATTTTACATGCATCAGGCGCCATGAGTTTCAAGCCTGCCTCGCAACACCCAGGATTGCTGCTTCCGTTAGGGATGAGCTTCTGGGAATTAAAAGTCCACAGATTGTATGTGAAGGGGATGTCCATGGATGCAGCACCGATGTGCTCGTGCCAGATGTTGAGTATGGCGATGCAGATCATCCTGCACTTGCGGGAGGGGGCTCTTCCCTGACCCCAAGTTTTTCTATTCAGCTTACTGGTTTACTTGGAGTGTGTCGTTGTGTTGTTGTGGCCCTGATGCTCGCAGTGCAGAAGGTTTACTTGCAAGGCTTCGTCACCACCATGTTGACACCGGTGCTTCTTCAACATCAATGTCGAAGACGTCCTCGTACTCTTTGTTTGGTAAGATCCAATGGGTTCTTTGTGCTTCAGATGTTTATGTCCGGTTGGGATACATCAACTCCTTTGCAAGCAACTGGTCATGTTGTCTTTGCAATCATTGTGCCGCTCGGGTTGATCCGCCGAGACGGTTGAGAGCATCTTCGAAGTCGTTCCTCATATTCAGCGGAGAAGATATTTCTGTATTAAACTCGGTGATGAATCTTCTCAATCTACAGCTTAATCCCCTACCTCGAATTTGTCTGCCAACGCGATTGCTGGTTGAGCCGCTAGCTCTACGGTTTGCGAGATTGCAAGAGGCCCTGAAGAATACGGTTGCAGGTTCTTTGGGTCCGGGTTCTCGCCGGACCTCCTGGCTGGCTCCAATTATGTTCTTATGCATAGACAGAATCTTCGGTAGCATCTCTTCAGTGTGTGCATCTAGGCACTAGTTGTGTGAACTCTGTATGTCAGAGTACGAGTTGTTTGAGTTGTATTGTAACCTTGTCTAATTTATAATTCTTACTCTTTTGAGAACGTGCCATTTTCACATCATCGGTATTGGCCAAGCAAATAGCATTGTCCATTCCCGCAAACAAGAAATCACCATCGACCAGATCTGGCGGTGTATACATTTTGCAAGGCCTAACTAGAAGGAAGCACTCACAAGAATCGCTTCCAACCACCCCAGTTCGCCGGTTCTTTTGACAGCTTCTCCGAGAAACCGCCCCTCCCCCCAACTTCCTAGGGAAACAGTCCTCAAAATTTAGCTAGGCTTTCTAAATAGGAACATAACATTGAGTTTGTAGCCCTCTCAAATTTTGGGGGCGGCTTCCTCAAGAAGCTGGGGGAGGGGCAACTTCTCAACTGGGCCTGGGATCAATTCTATCATTTTGAACACAAGTTTTTTATGCGTGCAGGGGTCTTTTACCGTGGGAAACCGACACTAGCCAAAGAATTGAAGAAACTATCACTTGACATGAGCCACAAGGCAACGACTCGCTTCCAGTTCCCTAAAGAATACTTCTGAGGGAATAGAATACATAACACCCGTGATAGCTATAGTAATAGATACTGATATAGAAAATCAATGTTTTTTTTGGAGTAAATCTTACCCTCTTCGCCATTTGTAAATGTAAATAGTATAAAGTAGAGGGCAGTTAGAAGAATTTTTATAAACAATATGAGAGGGAAAATATCCTGTCAGACATGCATGTTAAGCATGCAAGAGAGAGGCAAGTGGACCTTTTAACAATGTATCCAGTACATTCAGTTCAACATTCATTTTTGCCTGTGAGTTATCCTATATGGATCTTCACCTTTACCTTGATAGTATTAACATATACCATGATCGCAGCATGATCCCCCGTCTAAGCATAGTACTTTATACTTGTTAGAACAACTAATATGTTGGATTCTGGTAATACCATATCATTAGCACTGGAGCTCCTAAGAGCAAGATTTGCAGTCGAAAGCACTTATTATAGTATGCATAAGTGTAGTTTACCATATGAAACTAGAACAAGAATTACTTTAGATAAATTAATAGTTAAATAAAGTTTGTCACAAGCCATAATGTACAACACTGATAAGACTAAACTAGGGAATTCAGAGTATGAACCGCAAGAACACACGAACAACACGAAATATTCAGGCAAAACTACTTTAAGAGGAAAGTTCAGAGGTGCCTCTTTGCCGAATTTAGGGTTTACAAGACTAAAGCAAGGCCAGCCAAACCAATGGCGGCTAGGGTTTAGACCCAAAGGGGATAAGATGAGATTACATGATCGGATCCGAGCTAAAGTAAGCGAAGGAGACGACAAACGAGTGAGTAGTTATCTGAAAGTCTACAGGTGTAAAGTTTCATATAGCAGAATTCAAATAGCGACAGTTCAGTCATCTTCATCAGTTGAATGGAAATCGAAGGGGCCAGTTCAGAGGGGAAGGGTGTGAAGCGGTATCCACTGATCTGGTCCGTCTGATCTACAACCAAGGGATGAGAACGAATTGATCTACTCGCTATCAGAAGACACTAACTGAAACTATTTTGTGTTCTCTAGGTTCCTGACAATGCTCCCTCCTCAAGACAAGACTTTTCCTCAAGGCGTGTATTCCGGGAATTTTTTTCTGGATGAAAGTGGTGTCCTCCTATGTAGCAGCTTCAATTGGCAAGTTGATCCATTTGACCAGCCATTGCACCACCGGTACATTAATGTCCCCTTGCTTCCTAGGAATCAGCTTGCGCTCCAGCACTTCTTCAGGTCCAGTCTGGATGTTGCCCTGATCATCCGCTAGAGGTTGAGCTGGGTTGGGAACATCCACAGGACCAGATGCTTCTTCAGTTGGCTCATATGAAATGTGTGATGTAACTTGCAGACTTTAGGCAGTAGTACTTTGTAAGCAGTTTGTCCCACCTTTTCGAGTACTCTAAAGGGGCCATAGAACTTAGAGTGAAGTTTGATGCATCTGTGAATGCTTAGGGATGAGTGCGTGTATGGCTGTACCATGAGATAGACCATGTCACCAACTTCTAGTGTCCTTTCACTACTGTTCTTGTTGGCATAGTGAACTATTCTTTCCGTGCTTGCTTTAGGTTTTCCTTTATTACCGAGTACGCTTCAATTCTTCTTTGTAGCATCTCAGAAGCAGTTTCAGTGTTGTCCACCTGAGGAGGTTTGAATCCATACAACGCCTGAAAGGGTGTCATTTTTAGAGATGTGTGGTATGTAGTGTTGTACCACCACTCAGCAAGAGATAACCAAGAATTCCATTTTTTTTTTGGTTGAGCAAAAGCCATACATCGAAGATAGGATTCCAAACATTGGTTAACACGCTTAGTTTGGCCATCAGTTTGAGGATGGTAACTGGTGCTAAGATGTAACTTCACTCCCAATGCTTTAAACAATTCTTGCCAAAGTGTACTAGTAAAGATTCTATCTCTCTCGGTTACAATCACCAGAGGTAGGTTGTGTACCTTAAAGACATTGTCCACAAATGCCTTAGCCACAATCTTGACATAAATTGGGTGCTTCAATGCAATGAAATGTGCAAACTTGGTAAATCTGTCAACCACCACCATGATCATGTTTTTGTTGTTAGAGGTAGGAAGTCTTTCAACAAAATCCATACTAATATGAGCCCATGCCATATCCGGTGTAGGCAGAGGTTGCAAGAGGCCAGGATATTTCATGTGCTCTGGTTTGTTGATCTGGCAAATTGGGCATTGTCTGATGAACTGCATAACATCATGTTTCATTTTAGGCCACGAGAACAGCAGCTGCAGTCTATGAAAAGTAGCTCGCTGTCCTGAGTGTCCTCCCAGTTCAGAGGTATGAAAAGATTGCATTAACTTATTTATCAACTGCACGTCATTCCAACCACATTTTATCGTTGAACCTCAGGATTCCATTCTTTAGGTTACAATCAGGCAGGCTATTTGGATCAATTTGCTAGCGCTGCTAGTTTCTCTCTGCAGTCATCATCCTTTTCATACCTAGAAATAATTTCAGTCATCCAAGCTGGAATTGTCACAGAGCCAATTAAAGCCATAGCTGTGTACTTTACTCTTGATAATGCATCAGCTACTTTGTTTTCCTTTCCCTTCTTATACTCTATAGTATAATTGTAGCCCAGCAATTTAATCAGCAGCTTGTGTTGCACACCTTCGGTCAATTTCTGTTCCTGAATGTACTTTAGGCTCTGCTGATCTGTTTTAATGACTAGGGAGGAAGCTGCAAAGTAATGCTTCCACTTTTTAAGGGCCTCCAAAATCGCTAAAGCCTCTTTATCATAAGTTGACAGAGCAGCAGCTTTCGGTCCTACTGACTTGCTCAAGTAAGCAATAGGTCTCCCTCCTTACATCAATACCGCCCCAATTCCATAACCAGAAGCATCAGCTTCAAGGATAAATGGTTGAGAGAAATTAGGCATAGCCAGAACAGGTGCTGTCAACATACACTGCTTTAATTTCAAGGATGATTCTTCCTGGTTGTCTGTCCAAATTAATGCATTCTTCTAAAGGTCGACAAAGGATGCCATATCCTTTAATGAAACGCCTATAATACCCTGTCATTCCCAAAAAAAATCTAAGTTCAGTGATATTTTGTGGGCTAGGCCATTTAGCAATTGCTTCCACTTTAGCTGGATCAGTAGCTACATCATTTCCTTGTATAATATGTCCCAAGTACTCAACTTTATTATAGCCAAAAGCACATTTTTCTAACTTGGCTGAAAGTTCTTCTAAGTCTAGTAATATTTTGTGGGCTAGGCCATTTAGCAATTGCTTCCACTTTAGCTGGATCAGTAGCTATACCATTTCCTTGTATAATATGTCCCGAGTACTCAACTTTATTCTGGCCAAAAGCACATTTTTCTAACTTGGCTGAAAGTGGATTATCTCTGAGGGCTTGGAAAATGGCAGACAGATGTTTCACATGTTCCTGCTCACTAGCACTGTAAATAAGGATATCATCAAAGAAGACCAAAGCAAATTTCCTCAAGAATGGTGCCAGAACACTGTTCATCAATGACTGGAACGTAGCAGGTGCATTAGTCAAGCCAAAAGGCATTACTAGGTACTCAAATGACCTAAATGAGTGGAAAAGGCTGTTTTAGGAATGTCCTCCTCTCTCATTCGTATCTGGTGATATCCACCTCTCAAGTCAATTTTGGAGAACACTTTCGCTTCGTGAAGCTCATCAAGTAAATCCTCAATTACAGGGATTGGAAAATTATTTTTCACAGTCTGAGCATTTACTTTCCTGAAGTCATTCACCACTCTCCAACTTGTATCTTTCTTCTTAACTAACAAGGTAGGAGAAGAATAAGGGCTGGTGTTATTTCTGATAACGTTCTGTTGGATAAGCTTTTCAATTATCTTTTCCATTGCATCCTTCTGATGATGAGGTAGCCGATAAGCTCGCTGGTTTACCACTTTGGCATCAGGTATGAGTGGTATTGCATGATCACAGGGCCTTTTTGGTGGTAGGGTAGTGTGCTCCACGAAAACATCCTTGTACTCCTGCATCACTGCCTCCAAGAACTTAGGGATGATAGATCTTTTAGCGTCACTTTGTTCAGAGTTTACCAAGTCCGCAGATTGGTTCATCCTTCAAGAGGTTCAGAAAGTCCACTATCTGCACTGCAGGAGAATTAGGCAGGGATTCATTATTTAAGATGATTTGATTGCCAGATTCATCAGTTAAGGCCAGAAACATCTTTTTGTAATCCATAGTTACAGGACTATGATTTTTGATCTAGTCTGTTCCACAGATGATATCATATCCCTTCAATGGTACGTAGAATCTTGAAATCAACTACCATTTTATGACCTTGGAGTTCATAGTTGCATTTATCCACATGAAACTATGAAGAGATAGTAGCACCAGTAGCAGCGAGCACCTTAATTTCTTTATTTGGAAGCAATTTACAACTAGCTTTCTTAGCAAGTTCAGGAGTCATGAATGTTCCTGTACTGCCTGAATCCACCAGCACAGTTGCATTAGTAGTCCCAACTTTAGCTATCAATGTGAAAGTGTATTTGTCCTTGCTATCCCCTGAACAACATGCATGGATAGTTTCAAGTTAGCTTCAGGCTGTGGTACTTGTATTTCTTCCTCTGAATCATCATCATAATCATGGACATAGATGATGTCAGTGTGTGCCTCTGCTTTTTCCTGTAATGCTTGCACTTGGGCTTTGTTGTTCATTTTACACAGTTGCTTATGCCTTGGAAACCAAGGGTCCTTGCATCTATAAATGATTTGCAACTCTTCAGCCTTCTGAATAACAGTAGGTAAACCTTGTAAGGGTGCATCAGCCTTTGCGTGTTCAAAGAACACTTGCCTTCTCAATGGGTTGTATGGCTGCTGTTGATATCCTTCTTGCATACCACATTGCTTCCTGCATGTCTCTTGGTTTATGACACTGCAAGTGGTTCTGAATATATTTAGTCAAGCCAGCTACAAAGCAATTGACATAGTAATCATTTGGCAGGTTCGGATTGCCTCTTCAGACTAAGTTCATAATCTTCTCAAATGCCAAAATATAAGCACTTACAGTGGAAGTCTGTGTTAAGGCTTTGAAAGATTTGATATTATCACATATGGACTTCCCTGCAAATCTATCAGCAATGAGACCACAGAAACAAAACCAGGGAATCGTTGCAGCAGTGTATCATGTACCTCACCACCACTGTACTGCATCACCCTTCAGGTATGAAACTGCAAACTCAGTTCTCTATTCATCAGGTGTATGATTAGCCTCAAAGTATTGTTCTACTTGCTATATCCATGAGTCTGCATCACCACCATCAAACTCAGGGATGTTAAATTTTGCTGGTTTCATTGATATTCGAGTTCTTCTTGGTTCCTGATGCTGATTTGATCTAACTCGAGCTCTTCTGCCATCAAAGCCTTCCTCTTCTTCTTCCAAATTCTGCACATTGAACTGTTGATGTGCTAGTTCTTCTTGCATCTTCAACTGTTCAGCAATGTGATTTGGATGTCTATATGGTGCTTTTTGTGTACCATCCAGATTTAGCTCCTTTCCATTAAGATCTTGAAGCCTAGCCTTCCCCATAGCCAGGGTGTCCTTGTTGTGTGAGCTACTCCCTTGCTCTGGTGTACTCTCAAGATTGGGTTGCTTGGGCAGAGTTTTAACCCCCAGTTGCAGCTCAACATTTTGTGCAAAGAACTTGGTGAACCTAGTTTGAATACCAGCCGTGTTTTCCTGCAACATAGCGAAGTTATCCTGCACCTTTTGAGTGAACTCTAACATCTCTTGTCGGCCCTCTTCACGAGCAGACTGCAGTGCCTTGACATCGAGCTGCAACGATCTGAGCTCCAATGCGTCTGTAGTCTCTGTTACCTCAACCATGACGGCCGGAAGGGATTTACCAAACCGTAGGGAACGGTTCAACCTCACCAGCACTAATTTGAAAAAAATTGGCTACTTTGGTGCCCAAATCTTTCAGATTCCACCGTCGCCTTCGCCGCCTCCAGCGCCGCCCGCCACCCGATGATGCACGAACATAGGTCAAGGAAGGAATTTTACCACCACAGAAGGGCTCTGCAACAACCTACTTGACTTATCTGTTTGCATCCGAACGTAGCCGCCGCCGCTAAGCCGCCACCCAAAGACAACACCGCTGCCGGGATTAGAAACGACAGGGAAGGATTTCACGAGAGATCCCAACTTCCCAGCGTTCCGGATCCATTCCCACCGAGAATCATTTGACTCTGATACCACTTGATAGGACTAAACTAGGGAATTCAGAGTACGAACAGAAAGAACACACGAACAACACGAAATATTCAAGCAACACTACTTTAAAAGGAAAGTTCAGTGGTGCCTCTTGGCCGAATTTAGGGTTTACAAGACGAAAGCAAGGGCTAGCCAGACCAATGGCCGCTAGGGTTTAGACCCAAAGGGGAAAAGATGGGATTACAGGATCGGATCAGAGCTAAAGTAAGCGAAGGAGACGACAAACGAGTGAGTAGTTGTCGGAAAGTCTACATGTGTAAAGTTTCAGATAGCAGAATTCGAATAGCGACAGTTCAGTCGTCTTCAGCCGTTGGATGGAGATCGAAGGGGCCAGTTCAGAGGGGAAGGGCGCGAAGCGGTATCCACTGATCTGGTCCGTCTGATCTATAACCAAGGGCTGAGAACGAATTGATCTACTCGCTATCAGAAGACACTAACTGAAACTGTTCTGTGTTCTTCAGGTTCCTGACAAGCACATCCCTATATATTTTGATCTACAAAAGAACCCCAAATCAAGTTCTCGCTAGCCCTAATCCAAGGTCAGCGCCCTTACAAACTGATGCTATCTCCCTCATTAATCGCATACACCCTAATCAAAAAAAGCCACCAGGGTCCAGATAGTTCTGTCTTCAGTTTTTGCTTGGTAAGGAAGAAGTCAAATCTGCCAGTGAACACAGTTTATGCAAAATATTTATTTGTTCACTCTCATTGTATGTTTTTAACAGACCTTGTTGGTTCACCCTTAGCAAAATGCAAATAGAGACAAGCATACATAAACAAGATTTCCCTGACTAAAGGAAAAGAAAGAAAAACGCCCAACACTTCCTTCCAATAACCTCGATCGCAGAAAACTATTGACAAATAAAATAACATCGAACTTGAACTCTGGAACTATCTAGTTCCACTCAATGCCTAATTATTTCTGACGAATCTCAACTACATTGCACTTGGCTAATAGCTTAGCTCAGGTACTCTTTCTTGCCCTTATACGGAGGTGATTTCCTGTTCCTCGGCGTCGTTTTCTTCGTTATAATCTTGCTGTACGGCCCAGGAAGGTGCAATGAGATTGGCGGACGGTTCGCGCTTGGCCCTGCAGCAGAATGTGCTCTGCATCCCTTCATTCTGGTGCTGCAAGTGGTGGTCTTCTTTGGGGACTTCTCCTGGTAGTACTTAGACAGCCCTGTCCTGTGGGTACGTCAATTACCAATTTCAGATATTATCTTAACGTCATGGAAACTATAATCGAATTTGCAGATCAACTAGATATTTTTAAAAATATCACCTGGGCTTAATTTCTATACATGATGTGATGAATATACCTCACCATCTAAAGCTGATACAATTATATCTTTCATTACTTTTATTTTGTCATTTGCCATAACAGAGCTTGCATAACAATGTACTTTAGTTGAGAGAATGATCCATGTACCTGACGGAAAGGTTCGCCAGCAGCGGCGACAGCACGTCCAGCTGATGTTCTGCTAGCTGCATAGTAGACGAGGAAGACTTCGTCGTAGGATCAGCCACCACCACCAAGGAGGACTCTGCTTCGTCGTTACCGTCTTCCCCCATAAGGCTCGACGTGGACGAGCACGCAGACACCTTGGAGCCAAAGCTCTCCGCCGGGCCATCTGCGTCCCCGCCGGCGATGACCAGTTCCCCACTTTTTCCATGGAGGACATCATCTGCCTTCCAGTGCTCCGCCATTACGCCTAACGTATACTACACCTGTCGTATCAAGAAATACAAGCATGTTCGTTCCGTTTTATAGGTGCAAGGAGACTCAGTAAGGACGGATCTTGGATGATGATCGCTTTCGTGAAAATGGAAAGGTGAACAGAGAACGCTGCGCGCGCCCGATGATTGGGGGATGTTCATCCATGCATGGAAATAATGTTTCCGTGTTGATTGAAATACCATCCTTGGCTGGCCATCACGAATCCTGATTCCTTATCACTGTCCCAAAATGAAGAAAATATTTGATCAAAATGGAAGGCTTCGATCGTCATCATCCGGTATGTGTCAGCATCTATAGCTTCGCCTTGCCGATGGGATGTCAGCCCGTGCTTCCTACTCCGATGAGAGCCATCGGATGAGAGCGTACCGTAGATAACGCAATGGAGAGTAAATTAAGCGTAGTGGTGAATGCTAATTAAGGTTCGGATAAAAACGCGCTTAAATCAAGGAATCACGCGTCTGGCGATTAGCTGTAGATATTATCTCCGACCCGGATTACAACCGAGGAAATGGCAGCCTCCGCGCATGAAGTGGCAGCACCCGCGATTAGTGGTTTTTTTTTTTTAATATAAGGAGCTTTTATCAATTTCGAGTTGCATCTGTTTCCATTAAAAACAATAACTCTAGAGTCGCAAAACAAATATGCATACAAATACAATATTGAACAATGTTTAGAGGCCCTTGTTCACATGTGAAGGCAGGCTCCTACGCAGCAAGGGACTCAAGGACGTGTCTTTGGCCTACGCTATGTATCAGCTACTGAAGCGTCGCTATTAGGGAATAGGGATGGCATGCGCCGAGGAAAACCGTCCTGAAACCCGTGATTTTGTCTTGGAGGGATTGCTGCGTGGTACAGATGATGACCACTCCCATGAGAGAGCCTTCAGGATTGTTGAGATGGAGTTGGGGTTCTGCCATGACTACTTCCTTACCTATTTCGTTTGGGTAAACACACTATCGGTCAAGACACTCGCCGCTATCATTGAAGTGCAGAGCAGAAGGGCCGACAACATCGTCACAGTCCTTGTTTTGGGCATAATCATGCTGACAGAGCTACTGCAAGCTGCATTCTATATGGCATCAGATTGGTGCAAGGTGTCTGTTGCTTGTAGGTAGTTTTCTGCAGGATCTCGGTATCAAGGCAATGCTTTCTTTGAGAAGCTTATGGGATGCCTTAGCAATTTAGGTTGTTCGGGCACTGGAAAAATAAAATTGACCAGTACTGTATTGTCGAAACTCACTGCTGCAGATATGGCTGATGAAAGCAACCTGCAGGCTGTCAAGCAGGCTATTGTTAGGACCCTAAGATCATGTGATAATTGTCTACCAACTAACGGAGAAGGGTCACTAACGAGCAATTGTGTGTTTGAAAAGTTTTCTTGGGCATTGCAGGGTCAATCCCAGGCAGGGATCATGTTGATTTGGCACATTGCAACCGAGGGTCTGAATAAGACATCTTCTGGAAATGGGGAAAAGACAGAGACCCATAGGAAAGTTTCGGTCTGCCTATCAAGATACTGCGCATAGTTGATGGAATCCGCCGCGGAATTGCTTCCCGGGTACTTTGGAGATACACGGTTTGCCATGCGTGGTGTAAACAAGGATCGTTCACAAGGCCGACAGGTAGACGGGAGCATCCTCAAGACAGGCGAGAAGCTTGGAAATCAGCTCAAGGAAATGACAGGCAGTGCTGATCCTTGGAAGGTACTTGCAGATTTCTGGACCGAGAAGATTCTGTATGTAGCGCCATCAGATAATGTGAAGGCACACATGGAACGTCTCGTGAACGGCGGGGAGTTTCTGACGCACATCTGGGTCCTCCTTACTCATGCTGTCATCCACAAGATTAACAGGGAGGAAGACAGGAACACCATGCCCAGACAACCATCCCAAGCAAGCGCGTAGTTTCAATTCAAGCAGCTTGCTTTTCTGTCTCTTTACCTTGCGTGCGTTCTTGCCTCTTTTTTTCCTTTCAAAATCCTTGTAAAGTCTGCTTCTGTTGTATTTGTAATTTAGTGTGGTGCTTCGGTCAAGGTGGTGTGCGCCATCTTTACAATTGATGAATCATTTCATATCTACATCTGTAACAAGGATTGCAACATTCTTTTTCAAAAACACGCGCGAGCATCGCGTGTCTTTGTATTAAGATAGAGAAGACAATTTACACCTAGTTTTGTTCGAGCCCGAGCAACAGACGGCTTGGCTCCACCATCCAAAGACGCTACTCGACCTCTCCCCCCACCTAGACCTGCTGATCTCCATAGAGCGAACTCCTTCCTGATGCGACTACACACCACCGCAGGCGATGCGACATTGTCAAAAACCCTGTTGTTGCGCTCTAACCATATTGACCTCGCCGTGAGGATCATGAGCCCATTGATCTCTTTCCTATATCTCTTTGGCACTGCCGAAGCTACAGCATGCCACCACTCTGTCGGAGTTGAATTTGGCGTTGTCGTGAACGTGTGCAGCCCGTTCTGCCGCAGGATCGTGTGCGAGAGACTTCCCTCGCAAACACGCACTGCACCATAAGATGTTCTCCGTTTTCTGGTTCCTGCCAACACAGATCGAGGGCGGGGGCTGCAACCCCGTCTTTCCAACCTATCTGCCGTCCATAGGCGGTTTTTCAGCTTCTCGAGCAGAGGTGCCCCTGCAGACCAGAGCTAGGTTTGAACTCCTCCGCGCAAGATGCAGCCATTATGCCGAAAAAAAATTCTGCATAGGATGATTTCGCGGAGTACCTTCCATTAGGGGTCAGGCGCCATCTCACCATATCTTGAGGCCTGAAATGTGAGCCGAGCCCAACTAAAGACTAAAGAGGCAACTTGGCTCCACTAATTTAATAAACGAGTCCAGAAATGAAACTTGGCTTGGCTCGCTAAACTCGTGAGTTTACTCCTTCTACTCGTTTAGCTCGATAAAACTGTTAACATGCATTTATTTCTAATTATTTGGGCATGTATGATGCAATTATCGCAACAATCAATGACAATATGACACTATCAAGTAATATCTAGTCGTTAAAATATAATAATTCAGAAAAATGTTCACAAAGATAAGAATACATGTAACAATTTTTTACTGAGTTAAACGAGCTAAACGAGTAGCTCGGAACTTGACTCATTTAACTCAAACTGTTTACCGTCTAAATTGAAATCTCGGCTCGGCTCGTTTAGCAACGAGTTTGAGCCAAACCGAGTCAAGTTCCGAGCTATTGCCAAGTCCGCGAGTCACATCCAAAAGGTTTAGGCTTCAATCATCATCATCATCTACAACCACCGTCCACCGTAGCATCCCACTGCTTCTCGAGGTCTAAACATGTGTAAATTTTTGTCCAAATACTACCAACATGTGTGCACATCAACTCCTAATTACCTATTCTCTATTGTTGGTAAAATGACCCATAGCCACATGAATAACATATGACCCGTTCCGGTTATAACTTTTGCACCGGACTTTCGACATTGAAAGTTACTTAAGGTTGTGTCCCTTAAAATAGCTTAAAACAATATGAGTGCAGTAATTTCGGTCTAGGTGTATGTAGGGGTGGAAATGGATCGGATGCGGATAGGATAGTACCATTCCCACATCTGTTTTCATATTTTTTAAACGATACAGATAAAAATACGGATGTTTGTCGAATATGAATGCAGAGCGGATGTTACTCGAATATAGATGCGGATCAGATGTTTTCTCAATTTGGAATGAAAACGAATATAACGAAATAATAGACTTGTGTCTTATAATGAGTCAACTATAGAATGTAACAGTGGTAAATATAGCTGTATACACAACAGTTTAAAGTCCAATCACAGGAAAATACAATCGACCACTTTTTTTACTATATTTTAGGTTGGGTAATGTCATATCGGGGCTAGAATTACCAAATTGGCTAATATAATTTTATTCAGATACAGATATTGGTTCAAAATACAATCACATTTTATTGGTATTTGTAAAAACGAATCTAGATATTTACCATTTCTATTTCGTTCGGATTTGAATATTTCCCACTTTCATTTTCAATTTCTCAAATACAAATGCCGAGTAATTCAGATTGTGTATGGCAAGGTTGTGGCAAATTGTGTAAGAACTAAGATGTCCGTTCTATGCCAAGTCACAGAAATGCATGGAATTTTATCTTAGTTCTAACAACTCCATTTCATTCTATTTCCTTTATTTTAACCGTATTAGAAATATATGAGTTTCATGATACAAGTAGATTACTTTGGAATTGTTTCCATTCAACCAGTGGAAGAAAAATGTGCCTCGGATTGTTTTTTAAGCAATTTTGTATTATCTAAAAAAAAATGTTCAAATATATTTTTTTTTTTTCTGATTTCTTGACATATAGAGGAAAATGGGTAGAACACAAAATACCGATATTCATAAAATAGAAAACCAGGTTAAACAATGCCTCCCATAACAACGCAAGAGTATCAAGCTAGTTGGAACAAAATGAAAGTAACAGTACAATATGTATCTCCCTCAAGACGAAGGTTCAAGCAACATTGGATCATCATTAGTCAACCAAAGGGAAAATAGACACGGACTCCTAACAGTGACTGAAAACCTACTCAGACTCCTAACAAGTGCACACATATGCAGCCTAGAATTCATGAGACTGATCTCTAAGTTGAACTCTTTACATGTTTCATACTGTTAATAAGGTATCACTGTACAGAAACAGCAACAAATAACAAACAGAATTCAAATCCAAGATACTAGTACTTGGGTTGTCAGTACGTGTATCAATTCAGCAGCGGACTAAGAGAAAAAAAAGGTGATTTACAAAGGCATCCACCAATTAGCTGAGTACACTAGAAATAGCCAGGGGTAGGTGTGCCATCATCCCACAGTTCCTTGAATTCACTCATGAAAGAGCCATCGTCCATCTCTGCTGGGTCGTCGAGCATCTTTTCTTGTGTAGCCTCTCAAGCAAAAGTAGAGTGTTCTATAAGCAGTGCATGCCTACCATGTGACCAGAACTGCGGAAAATAACAAAGTAAATGGTCCAATAGTTAAGTATTGGAATATCTAAGAAACCAGGGCAGTACCTGGGACTCTTGCATTTTTGATACCACAGTCAAAATCCTCTGGTACTGATCTCTTGCTTCTGGGTACTGAGCCATGGACTTGACTCTAGCAAGAGCTTTCTGCAGCCTGTCTTCAGTTTGCTTCCGTCCTTCTTGCAAGAAATCATAGTCATCCCCAGCAGGTTTATGTGTGATCAAATTGGTATTTGTTCCACCACTGCTGCTCTCCATTGCACCTTCTGAAGACCGAAACCCACGCAACCCAGCCCCTCTGCGCCTCCAGCGTAATATAACTTTCTCCACTATCCCAACGACCAAATTATCTTCCGATAATGCTTCCTAACTTGGTGGCCACGCACATGAGCCTATCCAGTACAAAATTACAAAATCAGGCATTTGGAGACTGTTAGCAGCCAATGAGTCAAATTGGACAATTTTTCAGAACACATGAAAATGAATAGTCTTCCTGAACTATACATATTGAGCAGTCATAAAGCACAACACAGCGAATGTCCCACTATAGGAACATTCATCCTGAAACCCCAGCCCATCCCAGAAGTTTTGCTATCTCTATGCAATGCATCAATACTGCAGATAGCGCAGAAACAAATGGACGACAACTTGAAGAAATAGTGAAGTACTGCAACTTTTGGGTGTTACTCGAAACAAGAACATCTAGTGATTCTGATATATACAGTTGACTTACCTGGATCTTAACAATCCGCTGCCTAATAAGAAGAAACTCCTTTCTCCCCTTCCATCCCCTGTACTTATTTTGTATACGAGATGCAGCAGTGTGCAGGGGGTCAACCTTCCCGAGTCTGGATGACTTGAGAGACAGGACGGGAAGTGCATCCTCATCTGATATTCCACTTTTGTCATCCTTGTATTGAACGGCTTGCTTTCTCTGGAATGATTGTATTCTATTAAATTGATATATCCGAGCAGCAGCTTGAGCAGCATTACGAACAGCGCCTAATGAATCTCCAATTGCAGGCTGAGAAGCACTTCTCTCAGTAACATCTCCAATGCCAGGTAGACCAGATATTTCGGCCATATTGGCTTCCTTCAGATTGAGGGCCTGAAGATGGCTAGTCAGAGAAGACTCTGCCAGGAAACCAGAAATCCCCTTGTGTCCATTAGCAGATGCCAGATCTGCTGGTGTGCTTCCAGAAGGGAAATCGGGAGTTGGGTCTGTCAAAGCTCCAGGAGCTGCTCCCAGCGCAATAAGCGCGACAACAGTCCGCTCTCTGCATCGTTGGTTAAAGAATGTGACATAAGGTTCAGTATTCAAAACAGAAAGGTATAAAAATTACCTAACGTCACTTTCTGAATTACTTACCTGCCGCAGAATGCAGCCCAATGGAGTGCAGTCCATCCATGAACATCTCTGAAATTGATGTTCACACCGGAAGTAACTGTTGGTCTGATAGCCCAATCATATCCAAGGGCAGCTGCTAGGTGAAGTACACCCTGCCCCTCATCATCTACTACACTTGGTCCCTTCCCACCATCACCTGCTTTATGAAGAAGCCAGACATGCAGTTTTTCCTTGATCAAGTTTTCAGCAAACTGATCCTGCTGATCAATTGTAAGAAGCTCATTATCATCAGCAAGCTTTAATAACTCCGACCACTCATCATTGTTTTTCATCAGCAAACTTATCTTCTTGCTCAAGTCAATCATCTCCAGACTGGGGTTAGACACAGTTGCTTGGTATGCATCTTGCCCGAGGGACAATAGTTTATCAAGACGTATCTGGAAATAAATTTTGTTTGTTGCACCATGTGGACTAGGAGCATCCATGTACTGAGAGTCACTTGGTCGAAATTCAAACTCGCGTACTTCACTGCAGGCCAACCTGTTGGAACAGGTGATATAGAAAGGGACTCGACCAGGTTTGTGTGGAGGAGAATAACAACGTAGAGTCCCATCTAACAAAATCTCTGCTGGAACTTCAACTTCTCCAAACATACATGACCACTTGCATCTTTCAGTCACTTCATTGGCATTTATTAATCTACCAGTAACTAAAACCTGTATGGCATGAAAGAGATTTTATGAGCAGACGAAAATTGGTTTCAGCAAAAAGAAAAGGTTCAAGACTTTCATGATTAGTGGACAACATGTCTTACTATAATTACTATACTATACCTTAGTCTTTGAGACCGCATATGTCCAGCTTGGTGAAAAATCAACTATACTAAAGAGCTGGTCCTGTGAAAGCATTGGCGCCACAGTAAACTGATCCTGTGGCTCACGGCTTGATGCTTCGATGATACTATCTGCTTCTTCAGTGTTCCAGTACGCCCCAGAGCTAGACTGGATTTGGGAATCCTCCACATCAGGAAGCTCGTTGCTCATCCATCTTGTAAAACTGTCAGATTTCTTAAAGCTATCTTTTAGGATATCAGATAAATTGGATGATTTAGTCTTCAAAAATGGATGGCTGATGACTGCCTCCCCAGATCCATCATTTTGTGCAAAGCTGTTCACCATTGCAGAATCACCGGTGGCACTAGAGAACTGAAATGCAACAGTTTCAGTTAGATAAATCACCAGTAGCACTAGACACAGGCCGAGTAAAATACTCTGACTGTACAAAGCAATTATCACCGTAAATAAATAAATAGGAAACATGTATCTTCAAATAAGCCATGCAATGGAATAATATCTATAGAAATTTCAAAGGATGATTGGCAGATGATTAGATCAGACTGTAGAAATTACCATTTATCATGACTTCATATAAAGAGAAAAAGACAATATTCAGCATTATGAGTTTATGACAGAATTAGCTTGACGCAACCATGCAGATCTAACCAT
Source organism: Poa pratensis (assembly GCA_947311845.1). NCBI lineage: Eukaryota > Viridiplantae > Streptophyta > Magnoliopsida > Poales > Poaceae > Poa > Poa pratensis. The sequence continues at coordinate 35,589,794 of CAMZMU010000036.1, read as the reverse complement.
TGAATGTGCTCCCGATACATATGCACTTTTTTAACAAAAAAGGCTCCAGCTAAATAATAGAAACATGTTGATAACGATAACGATAACAATGATCATTTCTTTTCCATCTATACCATATAAAAAGCACAAGTTGAATGGGAAAACTTTTTAGCTGCGACGCCAAGTTTTAAATCATTTTCATAATTTTCCGACCAATGCTGTGGATAAATATTAGACTCTCATCTCTTATACTTATTGCCTCATAACCATAATTATTGCCTCTTATTATTCTGCTATTTTTTTCATGCATGAAAATACTGTAGAGTTGTTTTTCATGCTTACAAAAATTGTACTTCACGTTCTATTTTCTTATTCAGAAAAAAAATTCAAGCTCGTGTTATTGAGTTCAATTTTTTCAAACAATGATCAATGAATATGTAGACTTATAATTTTCTTGTACTTGTAATCCATGTTCGTATGGTCTTTTTCCACCTAAACTATATTCAACAAGGTGATAATACATGTAGAAATAAGGGACTATAATTGTAGAACCAATAGAACTATTTTTCATGCTTAATTTAGGATAATTGGAAGTTCTATGCACATATAATGTCGGTGTTATTGATTAAGGATTACACATTTACGCATTTCAGAAATAATTATTACTATCAATTTTTATCATACATAACAGAACTTCAGAGTATCACCACACAAAAAGAACACACACAGCATACCTGCCAGAATGATTCTCCGTCAGCACCTAGAGCATTAATATCATTGACACTAAGTCCATCAGAATATACTTCATCGAATGTCAAATACTCAACTGCCGGGCCTTCTGCAGAAGTGCCAAGCTCAGGAGGAACAGGAAGTTGCAGATGCGGCATGAACCCTCTATTCGGTTTCATAACCTCATTCCATGATGAAAGTTCATTTTGACTCTCACGGCCATTCATTACAAATCCAGTACTTGAATCGTTTAGAAGAACAGATGGGCTATCTTGACTGCTAGAATACATATTTGTATTGTGCAGCATAGCATGCTGCGGTCCTGGATAAGTACCTGAAAATTTGTAACAACGAGATGGACTAAGATCGACTGCACTTTGTTATGAAATGTCAAAGACTAATTCTGGTGCTTATTACCTATGGATGAAGCAGTACCATAAGAGCTGAAAATAGGAGGATGAATCACTGGTCCAACTCCATTTTGGTGCTGCTGCATCTGAGTGAAAGAGTTGTATCCGGCTCCTCCTGAATAAATATCTGCTGCACCGAATTTTGCTTTAGATACGCTGTGCATAGAATATGTATCAGTGAAACTATTTTAGTGGTGTAATACTTTCATTGTCATTACACATACTAGAAGATAGCCAAACATCTCTACCTGATTCTGCTTCTTCATATTCAGAGGCATGTCCACTGAGTGAGCTTTCACCCTCAATAGTTTGAGAAGGTACCTGACTTAATGGACTATCCACAACAGCTGCTTGAAGCATGTCATTATCCCCCCTAGCACGAGATGACTTACCGCCCTGAAGATCATATTCACAGAGGTACAACAGGATTTTAATCTATTTCTCCCAATAGCAACACAGAGTCAAACCAACTCTTCGCAGTAAAGCAGACCCAGCAATTTTCTCAGAATGTGAAATGAGAACAATTATTTGAGCCAAACAACAGATTATATGAAAATGAACTTTTATATACAGATCAGTAAATATATATAGCACTATTCTGTGTTCCCAAAATCAGTTCCAACTTGCCAGAGGTCTTGCATTTCACTACCAGATAGATAGCACAGCTACTATGACAGAATACATTTTTCTTTAAATCTTTCTCCTATAAGACCCACTGTCATTATTCAACGGTAGCATCTGATGAAGTCACCGAATCAAGAGTCATAGTGCCATGCTGTACCGGGTAAAAATGTTTTTCCAGTTTTGCATACCAAACATAGCTTTCCTGGATTACAATTCAAGCCAAACTCATCCCACTCGCAAGACCTTAGTGATGGGTCTTACAAGATTTGTTTTCTGAGATGTGAAATCATTCTAAATAATGTGATACACTAGCAGGTGGCAATTGCCATACTTAGTAAAACAATCAAGCCAAACAAATTAAACACATTAACATTTGCCACCAAAGAATAATAAAGGCCTCAATCTCACAACATATTTCGATAAGAGTGTTTTTTTACGAGGAGGGGGCTAGTGTTGGGTTCCCAGTGTACTTAAACATTCAGAAATTCGAAATAATTCATCTAACTCGCAAGGCTTTCTAGACATAACATTTTAGCCCAGGTCTGTACCAATACTTGGAACAAGTAAATCTGAAGAATACAATATAAGTATTTAGAACATAAATAACAATTCAAAAGCAAGTCCTCCGCAATATGTCAGATAAACAAAATACTAACATAATCGATAATATGAAGATCCTAACAGGAAGCGACATTACTCTTGCATAAAGGTAAATAATGATACAATATAAATGCAGGGCAGGTATGAAGGTACCCAAGTTAAAAAAATGTTTCAGTATTACCTTGGTCTCAAGATAATGGACGAGGACAATGTGCATAAAATCCCTGCAAAATCAAATAAGAGGATATTCAAGTCTAAAACTTGCAATTGTGTATTACTCCTCCGTGCATGAGCAAAACAAAGAACTACGTAAGCAACATGCAAGTTATCCAACGGAAAACCACTTACTCTTCCAACATCCAGTAAGTCCTCCTTTGAAAATTCCCATTGTCTTCTCCATGCGCATAATAGCAGTGGAGCACATCAATACTTCCAGACTGATTTACAGACTATAGTCAGTTTTATTCGAGCCAACAACAAAAAGCTCAACAAGCTTCTCAAGGGAAATATTAGGTCATTACTGAAAGACGATAACTATGTAGATGATCCACAATAGCTTACTTTCAATCTTTCATGGGCTTCTTTGACAGTCTTTCCATCTTTTTTCTTCCTCCAATTATGAGCATCCTTCCTGAAGTATCTCAATACTTTCCGATCAAACAGAAAAAGTGAGCCACCTAGGCAAGATGAAGAATGTCAGTTGCCAAGAGCATAAGGATTGTGGCCGAGGATATATATTGAGGTGCTACATCAATCTAAGCACATCTAATGGAGAAGTGATTAAATGAGTTATGTTGAGATAGAGATGGTCTGCTCAATGGAAGGTAAGTAAAATACATTCATAAGTCACTAAGTATTGGCTAATGTGCAATGCAGAAGGTATTAATGGAAGAAAAGAAGCACGACTAGAGCAGTTGAAAGTTTACTGACAGCAAGGCCAAAGCAAAAGAACATAACATCTTCTAGCAAAGAATTGTGCTGTGGTGCCAGTTAAATGCAACCTGACAAATGTAAGTTTTTAACATAAAGAGCTCAGTTTAACATGTCATGTTTTAGTTATGTTTATAGCACATACAAGGTTCCCACTGAAATACAGTTGCTTAGTACAAAGTGCAATAGCGAACTATTCTAAAGGAAATTCAGCGATAGAAGTTCATTTGAGTTTTGTTTGGCAGTGTATTACCTGTTAGAGATCTACTTTTGGTGTAACTAACAGAAAAGGTGTTTGTCTTCCTAACAAGAAGATATACATTCAATGATATTGTAATTATAGTGTTTTCATTTTTATGTACTTTGGGAGATTTAACCTGGTTTGGTAAACAGGGCGCTAACTTTTTACATAGCTGCTTTTCCGCGGTAGCTTACAAAATATGTTCAGTAAAAGCATAGTTAAGAAACCGCAAACTGCGCCTTCATCGTCTTTTCCAGTTGTGCAAAAAAGGAACTTGCGTCCATTAACACAAATTCAGAATTCATATAGATTCTGAATTAAAAATGATTTTATAAAAAACTATTGTTATCATGATTCACCAATGAAAATTACACTATGTTTCATAAAAAATTGCAGCAGTGTTTGATAGAGTAGAGATATGGCCTTACTTGGAGGCATGTTTGGCGGTTCCGGGGCAATACGGAAATTTCTGTAGTTTTTAAGAATTTCACAAATTTCAGTCGGGCGTAGCCATCTTTGTTGTGCCTCCTTCAGTATCTGCTCAATATCTGTTCACAGATGATACAAAACAGTTAAGTAATGTAACATAGCTGCAACCAAGACTCTTGAGCACTGATGGAACTGTCAATACATTTAAAGTATATAGTACCACTAGATCAAACCTAATAAAGTCAAATATCGAGAAACAGAGAACTTCAACCAAAAGCTTGCTATTAAAAAGGTTACAGAAGAAGTATCTTTTGGCCTCCAAGCAGGTGGAAACAACATAGTTTGCAGATAATGTTCAGCCTTACCATTCAAAATCACTGCTAAAGAACAGATATAAGCTCAAAGGAACACTTCGAGTAAAGGGATATTTACTATAAAAAAAACAGAAAGGTTACCCTAACAACAACCTTCACCACAATTACAAACTGCGGAAGTTTTTTCTTCTTTTGCGAATGTGAACATGTCAACGTGGCACAGAGCATATTCGTCTAGAAAGCATATAGACAAGGCAGACACAAAAATGGAAGTGAACGGAGAAACAAAAAGGAACATTAGCCCACACAAGTGCAGAACTGCAGACCACCATGATCCCTCGTCCTAAATAGAAATAACCTAATAACTAAAGGTTCTGGCACTGAAACCGAACATGGTAACACAAACAACTGTTGAAACCAAATCACCCTACAGCATGTATCCGCAGTTTAACCTCATCTCCCCAACCCAGGACCTTACTCCAGCGACTTGAATGGTATGCAAATCAAAACCGCATAAAGCGAGAATTGTGCATCAAACTCGTGTGTGACACCCCACACAGGTGATACATCATGCATCTACAACTTTCAGTGGCACCCATGACACCAAAATCAAGCGCCAATCCTCCAAAGCAAAATCCTCCCAGTCCCAGAACCAGTATCCACTACAATAATTCCATCCAGGAATCTCAAGAACCATAAAAAGGGACCTCGGAAGAGTCCCAGACCTGGATTAGGATTCGCTGACTTTGTGCTTGCTGACTTTGGCTGACTTTGAGTCGCTGACATGTGGACCCCGCACATGGTGGGTCTCACGTGTCAGTGACCTACCAACAACTTCGTGCCATGCCGCCGCTTTTAAACCAGCAAATATCCCAATAACTCCACCTCGGACCAAAAAACCAGAAATGCGTCAGCCCACTGGCTCTTCCTCCCAACAACCGTAGCCGAGCAAATCACGACCCACGCGTTGACCGAAACCAGAGCCCCAACCAGATCGGATCGAACCAGACGACGCCAACGAACCCGCGGAGGCAGGAAGGAAGAAGGCTGCTCACCTAGCTGCGGCACGACTGCGAAGCGGCGCGCCTCCGGTGCCGCCATGGGGATCAACAACGGCGGGGCCGGCTCCGGCGGCAGCACATCCACGTGCGGAGGAGGGATCGATTCGAGCGAGGAGGAATTTTGCTTTCCGACGAGGGGCTTTGGGGGGATTTCTGAGGATTTTATTTTCGCGGATTCGGGGGAACGGGAGGATGTTTCTTTGCTCCTGGGTTTAGCTTAGCTTGTGTGGAGAGTGATGAGACTACTGGAGAGAGACGAGGAGATGGCGACGGATTAGAGGAAGCAAATGACTGTCCTACCCCTGGGTTAAGCTTTTGCCATGTGCTGAGCAAAGTGCGCGGGACGGAAGCTTCGCAGGCAGAAGCCCGGGCGTACTTCGATCCAGCGGCGTAAGGACGCGCATCAACCATGGACATTCCGGGGGATGCTAACTTTCGCACGTTCGACAGGTAAGGATCGCTCGCACGGTTTCAGACAGTCCCGAATAGGAAAGTCTACGCTCAGCCCACGTGCTTCCTTTCCGTGCGCGCATGCCACTTGCTATTCCCTTTCCGGGCCCTGCTTCTGGCCCACGTGCACGGTGCTGGCCTATTCCCTTTTTCCTGCCCAGGAGCAACATGCAAGATACGTACGATCGTTGTTTCTTTTTTTTACGGGATCGCTATTCCCTTTTGGCGCCAAAGCAACTTAGTGAATTTTACCAAGAAAATCAATGGGTGGGAGATATTAAACATAGTGAACCTTTTCAATTCCCTTTTTGGGACAGTGATATTTTAGGGTAAAAAAATGGGTGGGAGCTTAAAAAACCCACTTCCTACTAGTACAAAAAATTGGAACAAAAAACAACTACCACTTCCTACTAGTACAAAAACAAATTAATTTAAACATAAAATCAGTTATTGTGATACAAAAATTAACAAAAATTAAGTTTTTGATTTTTTTTAAAGGGAGCACTGGAGCTCAAGAGCTATGAATGTTTCGACGACAAGAGATATACTCACTCCATTCCTTGATGTAAGGTGCCAAAGGTTTTTTAAAAAAATCTAAACCACCACTCGTATAATATTTTTTGTACAGGTTTGATTATGTTTACTTATTTCATACAAACACCTCTTTTTCCCACGTTAATTAGTCAGAGATAGTTCCATCCAAAACTGGTGTAATTTTTTCCTCCACGAGCATTCCTTAATTTCCGTGCCAAACCTTATACACCCTACATATAGGGACAGAGCGAGTATAACAAAAGGTCATCATGAAAAAAGATTGCAGTAAAAAATAATAGGGGAAACATTTGCACAAAATAATTCCAACCCCTTGTAGCTAATTTTACACACAAAGGTGCGCAAATCAACAAACCAGAACATTTCATTAATGTCACCAGTAGGAAATCGAACGTTGCTACCTGAAGATAGACACTTGACAAACCATTCAAAACTAATTGATATGCAAAAAAAACTGATATAAAAAATAATACCGCCTCCAATCCGATTTAAGTGTCTCGGAATGTGTACTGTGCTACTACAAAAACTTTCTGTTTTTAGCACTGCCCGCTGAACTGTTATTTTGCTCAGAATCACTACACCATGAACACCATAATTGATATGCAAACGGCAACGCTAAAAGTTACCAACCCCGTCGTATGTGAGTTACCAAGGGTAAATATAAGAGTTACCAAACTCAAAATTATATTGACTTTTCTTTCGATATCTTTGTTCGATTAGAATCACTCGCATGATTTCTGACACTTTTAAATGTGCGGGTGAGCCATTAGCGAAAAGTTTTGCATGCATGCACTAGAGCATGCACTCAAAAGTTTTATCTCTTAAACGATACATCCGATATAAAATCCGATTTCATTAATAAATCTGTCACGACGAGACTAACTAAAGTGTTACCAAGCATCTGGCGCGCCAAATACCAACCAAAAAGCCTAGTTGATGATGATACCAAGCATATAGTAAGCAAGTTACCGATTCTAGAACTTAACTGAAGTGTTACTAAGCATACAGCGCACGAATTAACAACTTAAAAACTAGTACATGAGATACCAACCACATAATCAGCGAGTTACCGATCCTAGGACTAACTAAAGTGTTAGCAAGCATCTATACCATGAATTACCGTCCTAAAAAAAATAGTAGATGATGATATCAAACACATAGCAAACGAGTTACCGATCCTAGGACTAATAAAGTGTTACCAACCATATAGCGCACGAATTATCAACCTAAAAACTAGTACGTGATGATATCAAGTACCTACCAAGCAAGTTACCGATCCTAAAACAAACTAAAAGCGCTACCAAGCATCTAGAGCACGAGTTACCAATCTAAATACTAGTACATGATGATACCAAGTACCTAGCAAGCAAGTTACCGATCCTAAGACTAACTAAAGTGTTAGCAATCATCTATACCATGAATTACCAACCTAAAAAAATAGTAGATGATGATACCAAACACATAGCAAACGAGTTACCGATCCTAAGACTAATAAAGTGTTATCAACCATCTAGCGCACGAATTATCAACCTAAAAACTAGAACATGATGATACCAAATACCTATCAAGCAAGTTACCGATCCTAAAACAAACCAAAAGTGTTACCAAGAATCTAGAGTAAGAGTTACCAATCTAAATACTAGTACATGATGATACCAAGCACCTAGCAAAGCAAGTTACCGATCCTAGAACTAAATAAAGTGTTACCAAACATCCAGAGCACGAGTTATCAAACTAAAAAAAACATGATAATACCAAGTACATAGCAAGCAAGTTACCGATCCTAATACTAACTAAAGTGTTACCAAGCATCTGACGCACCAATTACCAATCTAAAAACTAGTAGATGATGATATCAAGCACATAGCAAGCAAGTTACCGATCCTAAAACTAAACTGAAGTGTTACCAAACATATAGTGCTTGAATAACCAACTTAAAAAACTAGTACATGATGATACCAACCACCTAGGCAGCGAGTTACCGATCCTAGGACTAACTAAAGTGTTACCAAGCATCTAGCGCACGAATTACCAACCTGAAAACTAGTACATGATGATACCAAGCACATAGCAAACGAATTACCGATCCAAGGACTAGCTATAGTGTTACCAAATACCAACCATCTAGCCCACGAATTACCAACCTAAAAACTAATATATGATGATACCAAATACCTACGAAGCAAGTTACCGATTCTAAAACAAACTAAAGTGTTACCAAGTATCTATAGCACGCGTTACCAACATAAATACTAATACATGATGATACCAAGTACCTAGCAAGCAAGTTACCGATCCTAGGACTAACTAAAATGTTACCGAGCATCTAGAGCATGGGTTATCAATCTAAAAACTAGTACATGAATCAGACCAAGTACATAGCAAGCAAGTTACCGATCCTAAAACTAGCTAAAGTGTTACCAAGCATCTAAAGCACGAATTGCCAACCTAAAACTAGTACATGATGATACCAAGTACATAGCAAGCAAGTTACCGATCTTATAACTAATTTATACTAGTAGAAAGTAGTAGTTTTTTCTGTCTAATTTTTTTACTAGTAGAAAGTGCGCTTTTCCTATTCCCACCCATTTTTATTTTCTTTTTCTTTTTTAAATGATTTTTTAAATATTCAAAATGGTAGTGGTCTGAATCATGTTTTATGTTGTTTTTATACTAATAGAAAGTGATAGGTATTTTCTATTCTAATTTTTTGTACTAGTAGCAAGTGCATTTTTCCTATTTTCCACCCATTTTTATTTACCCTACAAAACCATTGTCCCAAAAAGGGAATACAAAAATTATACTGTTTTTTTTCTGAATTATGTTTTATGTTTTTTTATACTTGTAGAAAGTGGTAGGTATTTTCTATTGTAGTTTTCTGTACTAGTAGGAAGTGGATTTTTCTTATTCCCCTCCCATTTTTATTTACCCTAAAAAATCACCGTCCCAAAAAGGTAATTAAAAAATTATAATGGATATTCTTTTTGCAAGAAAAAAAATCAAACTTATAGTTCTTTTTTCTAAATTATGTTTTATATTGTTTTCATACTAGTAGGAAGCGGTAGTTATTTTCTATTCCAATTTTTTGTACAAGTATGAAGTGGATATTTCCTATTCCCCACCCATTTTTATTTCCCTAAAAAAACACGTTCCCAAAAAGGGAATTGAAAAATTATAATGGATAGTTTTTTGCAAAACGAAAATCAAAAAATTGTGTGTAAAGGGAATAGTACCGGTGCAAAAACATTAAAAAATGTGCCATAATATTTTTGATCAGGAAATTGCAAGACTAACCATGTATATTTCATAATAAATATATGTTCCATAATAAACATATAAAGGGAATAGAAATCCGTCGTTAGCAAACGGACAAAAAAGAAAAGGGAAACAGAGAAGAGAGGTAAAGGTCACGAAGCAAACGGATACGTACGTACGTAAGAAAAAAGAAATGCACCACAGCACCATGGACCCACCAGTGCATGTGCATGCTAGAGAGATTAGGAAAAAACTAATTGGCTTGATCAGCACATGCATGTGCAGCGATCAGCAAAAGGGAATAGGACCTGGTCAGCAACGGACGGACGGCGTCGCGCGCGATGCGTGCGAGCGCTCGCACGCGCGAGATTAAGCAAACCTGGGACATTCCGCCACTTCTATCACTTTGCACCCCGATATTACAAGTCTTTTTTACTACACCCTCCGATCCTAAGATTGACGCGAAAAGTGAGCTAGCAGCGTATAAGTGTATAACTTTTTTTTTTATGGTCACCGGGGATAAAATCCCCACCTAAATTTTCTCATTTATCAAATATGTGAAAAGCCCAAAAGGCCGTATGTTTTACAAGAGGAGAAGGACACATGGGGATACAGAGGACACCTAATCATTAGTGTTACTAAGGCAAAGTATCCAGGCCACAATGTCGGCCTCGCGATCAGCAGGAAGCCGGACTTTCCATAGGAGGGCTTCGTCACGGCAAGACATGAGCAGCAGAGGCAGACTGGGACGTTGATCCCTGAAGGCGACAGCGTTTCTGTGTTTCCACAGACACCAGCAGCATAGCAAGACAAAGGTGGATGCAGTCCCGGCGGTCACAGCAGTAGGGGTTGGGTAGGCATAGAGATCACGGACATCCGCGTCGCTGCGGAAGACGAAGCCAACAGCGCGCCATAAACGGGCCGTGAACCCACATTCGAAGAAGATGTGGTTGGCCGTCTCCTCGACGCCGCCGCAAACAGGGCAGGAGGCCTCAGTAGGCGTGAGGATCTTCTTCTTTAGGAGCGCGCTCCGCGACTGAATCCTTGATTTCGAGAGTAGCCAGGCGAAGAATTGGACTTTGGACGGGGCGTAGTTGAGCCAGACGAACTCGAACGACGCCGACGCCACACCTCCCCAGGTGCGGAGTTTGTAGAGTGCAGAGGTGTCGAGGACCCCGCATTTCTTCCCGCAACGCGTCAGGGATCTTGTGTCTTCAGAGTCCGAAAGAAGGATCGTCGCCAGCCGGGCGGACAGAGCACCAAACTGGCGCTCACCCACCGTTCTTAGGCGAGGAACGAGAGTTTGCCGCAGCCCACGGCCGAGCACTGCCGCAACAGTGACTTCCGGCTCGAGAGCATGCGAGAACAGGGCAGCCATCTTGTTGCAGAGAGTGCCGCCCGGCAGCCAAGTATCGAGCCAGAACGCTGTGCGTTGCCCGTTGCCCACCACGGCACTCGAGATCCCCCTATACAATGGCATCAGGGAGACCAAGTTCTTCCAGTGCGGGTCGAGATGCCGCCGATCGTTCCCAGACGACCAAACCCAGCGCGGCCAGGGTACGGCAGAGTTGGAGTAGAGCCGGTGAACTAATTTGACTTGCAGGCACTCGTTTTTCACAGCGAGGCATTTGATCCCTAGCCCGCCTTCTTCTTTGGGGCGGCAGACATCCTGTCAGGCAACGAGACAGCGGGCGCCGCTTGGGCGGTCTTTGACGTTCCAGAGGAAGGAACGCCTCAGCCCCTCAATGGCACGAAGCAGCTCGGGCGGCAGCTTGACCGCGCCCATGGCAAAGGTCGGCAGCGCATCAAGCACCGCGTTGAGAAGAACAATTCGCCCACCGAAGGAGAGGAGGATAGCCGACCAGCCCGACAGATATTTGTCAATTTTGGCAATCAGCGGAGCGAAGTGGGTCAACAAGAGCTTCTCGGCAGTGAGCGGCAGCCCGAGGTAAACTTGGGGAGTGTATAACTTTGTACACACCTCACGACATTTAAATCGGATCGAAGGGAGTACATATCTGTTTCGGCACAATAATATGCATATGCCTATTGATTTTACAAAAACTCTTATACTATATAGCATAACACTTCCTCCGTTACAAATTATAAGATTTAGTCCCTGTTTGAAACGCATGAACTCAAAACATATGAATAGGAAAAATCCAGAAACTGACATGTCACGTATCCTGAATTAGTAGAAGAACCAAAACCGCAAGAAATTTTCAAAAGCATCGTTTGGATATCACACATGAAAAACACAAGAAGATGAAAACATGAGGTGACTTCATGTTAGTTTTCCTCCAAAATTCCTATGGAATAGCCTACTAAATAGGAGTTTCGTAGGAATCTTAGATTCCTATTCCTTTGTTGCAAGCAACATCATAAGATTTTTTCCTATGCCATAAGGATGTAACTGGTATGTCTTTTAAAGCTACTTGCATTTCCTATGTCATTTAGATAGAAAGTACAATGTTTCTTATGATGCATAAAGAAAAGATGTCCGATAGAATCCTTCAGAATTCCCATGTTTTTTACTTTGTTCCAAATGGGGCCCTAGTTTTTTCTGAATCGCATGTATCTAGATTTTTTTTAGTGTGTCTATTCACGTCTTAGTACGTATTTAATCCATATTAAAATATCTAAAACTTGTTATAATTTGGAACGGAGTGAGTATATATAAGTTTGGAGCATGTGTAATAATATGCCTATGTACGTCTATTGATATATTAAATGCTTTTACTACGAGTATCAACTTCTTCCGTAAAAAAAGGAGTATCAACTTCGGGTAAAAAACAAGATTGAAAAACCCGAGTATATCCATACATGTGTACACCATCATAGCATACGTCTACTGATTTGGATAAAAGATGTGATCAAAGAGCAACTCATGGAGGCCGCACAACTTTAGCGTATCCGAAGAATCGTCCTGAGCAAGTAAGAGCCTGCTGTTTTTTGAGCGGGTGATGAGTTTTGTCTGGCTCTGTTATGAGCTGTGAGGGATTTAAGTTTTTGTTATAGTTTGGTAGTTGAAAACAGTTCTGCTAGGGAGCGGCTAGTTTTCCTAGTTTATGTTTCAAAAACTTCTATCAGAATTTTGTAGCGTTTTGGAACTATGTATGGTTTTGTTTCTTGAAATGGATCTAGTATGTTCGAAGAAGCGGGTCACATGTTTCTTTTATTTTATTGTACGGATTAGAGAAACTTATGAGTTTACCAAAAAAAAATCAATTGGTATATACGTCATCCTATAATACGTGGGTATGGATGTTTTTCTTAACCATGTGTTCCTACGAGGAACTAGTGCAAAGTGCAAGGACATGGTGCACGAGTGACATATGTAGGTACAAAGTGAAATTTAAACTTTTTACAAAATTTTGAGTGAATTTTCTCAATGTTGTTTTTTAGGTTTTTAGGATAAGATCATATGTAATTTTCCCATGGTGTAGTTTAGATGCAATTTGAAGAAATATTACCACCTCCGGTTTTAAATACGAGATCACTATCAAAAATACAATTTGCACCTATATAAGAGCATCTCCAAGCATGTCCCTCAAATCCGCCCCAAACGCCCGGGCGGACAGCCCGGATGGCATTTGGGCCAAAATCGTTGACCCAACCAGCTCCCCTATAGTCAGCCCAAACGTCCGGGCTGTCCGGCACACCCCAAAGGCAGCCCATATGTAGGGCGGGTTTGGGGCCGCCCGGACGCGTCCGCCACGTCGGATCTGTCAAGGCGGGCCTACCCAACTTTCCCCTCAAATCGGTCGGAATTCCCCTTCCACCACCGCTCCGTCCAGTTTTGCCCGCCCACTGTTCTCCGCCGCCGCCCCCGTCCGACCGCGCCGCCGCCCCCGAAGGCACAGACTCCGCGCCCAAGTCCGGGGCAACCGCCGGAGCCCTTTGGGAGCCGCCGGAGCCCATTTTGACATAGTTTTCGGTACGTTTTGCATCGGCGGACATCCACCTCGCTCTCAAAGTGTTTGTTGAAACGCCGGAGCCGGATTTTTGAGAAATTTTTCATGCATGTAGGCATGAATTCTTCGTCCGATGAGGACCATGATTACTCGGCCGTCGATGACTTCATTTACAAGGAGTTCGTCGAAGGGTCGAGTGATGAAGACAAGCTTGACGACGGAGACGAAGAGAACGCCATGTCCATGATGAGCATGCAAGAGGAATTGGAGAAGAAGGAGGAGCATGTTCTTAACTTCAAGGGATCAATTAAGGGGCGGATCACCGTGAAACGTGACAGGCTCAAAGGAGCTCGAGATCTCTATGACGATTACTTCAAGCGTCCGAATCCGGTGTTTCATGAGGGTTTTTTCCGACGCCGGTTCCGGATGAGCTCAGGGCTGTTTGAGCACATACAGGAGGAAGTCACAAAATATGATGATTATTTCAAGTTGAGGTATGATTGCTGCCGGAAGTTATCCTTCTCCCCTATGCAGAAATGCACCGCTGCTTTGAGGATGCTCGCCTATGGGAAAGCTGCTGATGCCGTAGATGAGTATGTCCGAATGGGAGAGAGTACATGCATTGAGGCTATGGAGCACTTTGCATACACTGTCGTGAAGGTTTTTGGGCCAAGATATCTGCGAGAACCTAATGCTGAGGATACCGCAAGGCTACTTGCACTAGGAGAAGCAAGAGGATTTCCTGGAATGCTAGGTTCAGTGGATTGCATGCATTGGCAATGGAAAAACTGTCCAACGGGATTGCGTGGGCAGTACCAAGGGCACAGCAAGGAGGCTACAATTGTACTTGAAGCTGTGGCATCCCAAGACTTGTGGATTTGGCATGCTTTTTTTGGCATGCCCGGTTCTCACAATGATATCAATGTGCTTCAGCGCTCTCCCCTGTTCAAGAGGCTTTGTGATGGGAAGCTCCACCATGCAACTACACCGTCAACGGACACGACTACACCATGGGTTACTATCTTGCAGATGGTATATATCCTCAGTGGGCGGCTTTTGTGAAAACTATAAGTAATCCCACTACTCCCAAAAGAAAAGCATTTGCAGCTGCGCAGGAATCAGTTAGGAAAGATGTGGAGAGGGCATTTGGTGTGTTGCAGGCTCGTTGGGGCATAGTTCGTGGAGCGGCTATGATGTGGGATCCGGAGGTTCTATTGCAGGTCATGACTTGTTGTGTAATTTTGCACAACATGATTGTGGAGGATGAGGGAGAAGGGGCTGCTCGCATTGACTTTGAGAAGCCCGGAGAACGTGTCCACCTACCTGAACAAGAAGCAGAGTATGTCTTGCAATTCCTTGAGATGCATCGACAACTTCGTGATCAAGTTGTGCATACCCAACTACTCACAGATCTGGTGGAACACATGTATGTCTTCATGGGGAGGGACTGATTTGTCCGGCTACTTTTATTTGTTTAAGCACAATTATTAATTGTAATAACATGGTGTGAACTTTTTTTAAACATCAAAACTATCTCTATGATGGACGTTGCATGGCTTGCATGGATTTGGGCGTCAATTTT
This sequence comes from Poa pratensis, assembly GCA_947311845.1. Classification (NCBI taxonomy): domain Eukaryota; kingdom Viridiplantae; phylum Streptophyta; class Magnoliopsida; order Poales; family Poaceae; genus Poa; species Poa pratensis. The sequence continues at coordinate 35,574,724 of CAMZMU010000036.1, read as the reverse complement.
TGTGCATTGTGTAGGAGCCCAATTTTGGGGTCGTCCGGTCGGTGTCCGCAGACGCGTCCGGGCGCGTCCGGGCGCAGTTTGGGGGGCGGATTTGAGGGCTCCACTTGGAGATGCTCTAAGGTCACTATCTATTTCCCAGGAGTGCTAATTAATGCAAATGTTGCATGCAGCTATAGAGAAAGAGACGCCACATGCAGCACGTTCAATCAGATGCTTCAAATGTTGTACGGGCATTAAACAGCGATGATTATGATCGATCTGCTAGAGACGGAAGCGAGAAGAAATGGTATGATGAGCTTTGATTCTTTCCAGTTTTCTTTTGCAACCCCGCTGAAAGAGCATATCTTTCATCTTACTTTTGGTGAATAAAGATAACATGAATAGTCCTAATAAGCTGTTATATGTTGTCAGGTTTAGCTTGTCCGGTTTCATCAATAAGAAGGAAGAGAGTAAGCTTCAATTATGAGTAGACCGGAGATATCTGGAGCAAGGCCGGAAATTCCGATGTGGTGGCCGGAAATATCCGGGGCGCAAGAAAACGGCTAAGTCTTTAGCGAGTTTTGGTACTAGAGTCCCTCAGCAGCAGGCCGCAAATATAGCCGGAGATTTCCGGCCAGCCCGGAGATATCCGGTGCGGGGACCAGAAATATCCGCCCCGACCGAAAATTTCCGGAACTTAGCCCGGAGATATCCGCCCCCTGAAGACTGCAACAGACAGATTTTCTGGAGGGGTACCACCTAACTCCAGCCAATGAAGCATTAAAAGACTCTCTATCCTCCATTAGTGAAAGCTTCACCAACCTAGATCTCCCAATCCTATTCAACCCCCCCCCCCCCCTCTAGGTGGCCATACCGATCCTTTAACCCGCATATAATTCTATAGCTCACGGGGTTGCTAAGTGTAACAAACATTGTTGCCAACCATTCCGCTGAGCTTGTTGAGTAAGGAATGTCATATTCCAATAAAAAGTATTGTTCAGTGTGCAGATGAACTTGCAGATGCTAGGAATACAAGGGACGCGAACACAAGATAGATGCACAAATCGCACGCCGTTTATGCAGATTATCGTATTATGTAACAACAGCTGTAGATCACAACTTGTTTCAGGCAAACACATGGCAGAGTCAAATTAAGGTTCTAAGGTGTCAGGTCCTATCACTTTTTTTAAAACATAAGAGCACTGCATACTGGATTTTTTTTTTTTGCATTCGTACAAAGGAATAAAAATGCAATGGGGGTAGTACACTCCCTCCGTTTAATGTAAGACTTTTTTAGCATTTTTGGCCTACATGTATCTGTATCCACATGTATCTTGACATGTTTTAGTGCAACATTCACAGATACATATGGGCCAAACAATGCTAAAAGGTTTTACATTTAGGAACAGAGGGAATATGTATTACTGAGCATATCTAAAATAACCAATAAAACCTAACAACCAAGACTAGCAACTGAACACAGACGAGCACCAAGTATAATTTGGATCATACACACAACTATAATGGAGTTAGAGTTCATGTACAACTGGACTGAGCCGATGGAGTGGTCCTGTAACTATGAGCTCCTATCGCATCCTAAGCACTGAAACATTTTCTTCTGTAGTAGGAAGGGAGGCTTACGGGAACCTTTCGTCCTCAAGAATATAATATGGAAACTTATGCCCTAAGAGCATCTCCAGTCGCGGCGCCCAAATGGGCGCCCAAAGGCCGTCCGGACGTGCCATTTGGGCGCCGTCCGGACAAGGTGTGGCATTTGGGCGCCCGCGATGCCCACTCGCGGCGTCCAAAGGGCGCCCCAAAAGGGTTTTTTACATGAATTTCAATATTTTGTGAAAGGAAAAATCAAACATACATAAATATGTAATAGTTCAAATACAATATTTAATAGTTCAAATATATAAAATAAAGTTCAAACGTCTTCCTCTTCCTCCTCTGCCGCTGCCATGCCCCGGCGTGCCCACAAAAGCTCCGCTAGATCTGTTTGGAGTGCATTATGAGTATTTTCATCACGAATTTTCAAATGCATTGAGATATAATCAGCGAAATCTGCCGGCACGTTGTGATCAACCTGTGCATGAGGACCCTCAAAGTCATATGGCATATGATCATGCACTGGATTATAGCGCTCACTCTCGATGATCATGTTGTGCAGGATGACACAACAATTCATCACCTCCCACATTTGCTCATTCGACCATGTCAGAGCAGGATACCGAACGATAGCAAACCTTTGCTGCAGCACTCCAAATGCCCGCTCGACATCCTTCCTAGCGCTCTCTTGTTCAGCGGCAAAATGACAAGCTTTGTTCCCGCGAGTCACAAATGTTGCCCACTTGGATATATGCCATCGGCTAGGTAGTACCCTTTGTTGTACTCGTGGCCATTGACCACATAGTTGACAGGTGGGGCATGGCCTTCAACTAGCTTCGCGAACACAGGAGAGCGCTGCAACACATTGATGTCGTTGTGTGATCCTGCCATGCCGAAGAATGCGTGCCAAATCCATAGTTCCTGATCGGCCACAGCTTCAAGAACCACACTGCAATATCCTTTGCGGCCTCCTTTGTACAATCCTTGCCAACCAAATGGACAGTTCTTCCAGCTCCAATGCATGCAGTCTATGCTTCCAAGCATCTCAAGAAATCCTCTAGCCGCATTCTGTTTCAGGATCCGAGCTGTTTCTTCTTCATTTGGTCCTCTCAAATAGTTTGGACCAAACACACCAACAGTGGCGGATCTACAACAAAATTGGTGGGGGTGCCAAGCTTAAAAACTTCCCTAATACTTAACATTTTGCAACAATTAATCCAAATACTAAGAACATTTAGCAAAAATAGTCCAAATATTAGTATGTAAATAAATTTCTACATTTTTTAGGGGGTGCCATGGCACCACTGGATACGCCCCTGCACACCAATCACCGCCCTGCAGAACCTGTACATCGACTTGATGATTGTGGACTCTGACATCCGTAGGTAGTCATCTACAGAATCAGCAGGTGCTCCATATGCAAGCATTCTCATGGCTGCAGTGCACTTCTGGATTGACGAGAAACCAACAGTTCCCACGGCGTCCTTCTTCAACTTGAACCATGGATCATACGCCCTCACAGCTTGCACGATCTGGTTGAACAATCCACGGTTCATCCGAAAGCGTCGACGGAAATCCTTGGCGGTGGCGACAGGAACTTCGGCAAAGTAGTCAGAGACTAACATGCAGTGGCCTTCCATTCTCTGCCTCGGCTTGCTCTTCTTCCTTCCGAACGACGAGCCTCCCCGTTTTGCGGCGGCATTGGCTTCCTCATCGGCTTGAAGTCGGAGAAGACAACTGAGAATTGCTATATTCTCATCTTCCTCCGCGGCGATGGCGTCTTCTTCTTCCAACAACATCGCGGCCATCATCTCGTCGTCGCTATCCATCTGCAATACAACGCGGCCACTGATCAACGACCGGTCGCCGGCTAGCATCAATAACTCAGTCAAAAACCAGGCGAACCTTCCGCCGAACGCCTTGCAGGCAGGGCGGGTCGCGGAGAGACCGCCGGGGACGGCTGCATCGAATACAGCGGCGGAGAGATCGCCGGTGCCCGGAACCGAAGGCCGTCGATGAGAGGAAGCAAACGGCGGCGCCGGCGTCCAGGTTTGGGTGGAGCCGGCGGGCGGGCGGGCGGCGGCGGGGGCGACGAGCAAAGTGGGGCGTCTGGGGCGACGATGGAAGATGGGGATAAAATCAGGCGAGAAAACGACAAGACATAGTCCGTGTCTCACTGCCAGGCGTGGCCCGCGCGTCGGGAGCCGACGTGGCGTCGCGTTTCCTTCCGTCCGGGGCCGCCCCAAGCCTCCCAAGTTGAGGGCGTGGGCTGGGCGTGCCGGACACAAAACTGGGCCGCGCCGGACCGAATTCACGTTTGGACGTCGCGAGTGGGGGCGATTTTGTGTCCGGCACGCCCCAAAGGCGTTTGGGCGGCCGTTTGGGCGCCGCGAGTGGAGATGCTCTAACCATGTTGTAATAGTGTAACAAAAAATAAAGCAATACATGAACCTGATGAAGATACTTCCTACACAGCAATTCAGAATGCAACCCAAAGCAATTCAGCAAATTAACTAGTGATTATAGCAGCTCTAAGTCAGAGCAGTTCACGTGAGTTAAATGCATGTATGTTTCACCTGAAACAACAGTCATATATTAGAAACTAGTATCATCACATTTCATCATGTAGGTCCTTTTCACAATCTATGGATAACGGCATACAAAGCAACGATGCAAGGCATATCTCCGCGCTTAACATTCTTCCTGCATATGCATCAATCAGAAAATAGTAATTTGATCCAAATCATCAAGAATGCATCCTTTATTACTGCATGATTTTGATGTAGTTCCTAATTATCACTAGAACCAGTTTTTTGCTTTGTACAAACATGTAGGCAGGAAGATACACTTGATTAAACACCTACCATATGGACCAAAACCACAAGACCGGTGAATGTACAGTGACATAACACCAAGATGCTAAGGCTCAACTGAAAAAAAAAAGCAACATACGAAGCACATAATTTGGTCTGCGGAGGTTGTTTGGTTTGTAAATCTTAAAAATAAATATATGGATCGCTTTGCATAAATTCCAAAGATTTTGTTTTCATATTTTTCATCGAGTCAAGCCTCATGGAACCTAGTCTTGCCGAGTTTTGACATATTTTTATGGTGTAACCAAACACCCTATCCTGCAGGATAAAGAGGGCATGCCATTGCAATCCTACATTCTTGTTTATGAATAAAAAATTGTTTTAATCCAGTGACAAGAGGAATTCAATGCATATGTGGGAAGAATTGTGCTAGTCATATTCTTAATCCGCATCTCTAGAATGAAAGTTGAGTATTTGCTTCAATTCGAACAAATGTTTAGCCAGTATCCTCAACATATTCTTATCACAAAGGTTTAGTCATTCTTAGTTTGTGCCAGCAGCTAAAGCAAAATTTATGCAATGCCCAGATCTCAACATCAAATAATCTGGAGTAGATATATTTGGATTGCAGCCATACCAGTAGCTAAGAGGCTTGGCTAAACTGCCAAATTGTGGGTACTGCACTTCAACACCAAATGGAAACGGTGGCCAAATGATAGGGACATAACCATTATAGGTACATAATCAGTAACAGGGCAGAAACCAAATATGCCCTATTACTAGTATTATTATGCCACATTCTGGTTCTAACCAGGTCAGCACCAGGGTACTGCTAACTGTATTTTCTACTAGCTATTCCAATCTATCCCACTATACCAGCGAAAATGTATATACTATATGATCAGCACACGAATATATCTGCATCTGATCTTGACACTGTCAAGTACCAAACATGTCTTAGATCGGGTGTCATTCAGGCCTACTGCAGTAACATTTGGGCACTGTTTAGTCTGAAGATGAAGCAACTTGCAGGTGCTCAACTCAAAGTAGCAACACACGATATCATCCAGAAAAAGTCTAAACTCCGAAGGACCATTGACCGTGCACCTAAAGGTCTTAGGACATTATAAGATGCAGAAAAACTCCAAATTGCAACATGTTTTAGACAAGCACATGCCAGAATCAAATTAAAGTTTCAGAACTCATTTTGTTTCTTGCACATAACGAAGCTCCATATTACAGAGCATTTGGGCTTATAAGAACAAAGCTTGGTGAAATATGGGAAACGGAATACGGTAGTAGTCTGATTACTAGTACTTCCATGAGTTCTGTATTTACAGGCATATCTAAAGCAGTAAACAAGCCTGACAATCCAAATTAGAAATTAAACGCAGAGGGAAAACACAGCGTAGAATTTGGAAACAGATAGCTGCAATAATGTTAGAACATCAAATTGTTTACCTAGTTCATGTACAACTGGATTGAGCTGAGTAGTTTGGTGGTAATTCTGAGCTCCTATCACATCCTAAGAGCTGAAACGTATATTTTCTAGCTGTAAAAGCATGCGAGAAGTTATGACGTACCTATGCTCTGAAATACCTATGTTTTTCTCTAGAAGATCATACAACGGAGAAAAATGAAATTCACGATCCCAATGAGGATGCTGGCACTCGAGAGCAATTCATAGGATATAAAAAACCACATGGCAGACTATAGTTTTTCAGAGCAATCCATGTGAGTTCAGTGCCTATATGGTTCGCTTCAACGAATTATCATACTCTGGCAACAACAACCGTCATGAAATTTCATCATCAATGTCCCTTTCACAATCTATGATTCATGGCAATGACGCGGCAAGCGATATCTCAGTATTATTTCTGCATGCATCAATCTAAAAACAGTAAATCGATGCAACCGAAAGAGAGCCATCGTTTCTATGGCATGATGTGGTTTCATTTCAAAATTATCACCACAACGAAGCCTTGCTTTGTACAGACATCTACATAGGAATACGCATTTGATCGAACACCTAACACACGCGTACCGAAACCACCAAAACTGATGGATGTGCAGACCCATATCACAATCGCGCATACCTGTTCCCTTCTCGGCTGAGAAGCATTACAACAGAGGAAACTTACGGAGAACATGAAGTGGGCGTTAAACACGGTGGCGTTGGATTTGTTCGCCGCATAATCTCACGAGGCGGGCGATCGGCACGCGGATCAAGCAATCCCCTACGCCGCCGCCTCCACGGCCGCTGCCGCTAGAAGCCCGACGAAGAGGAAGATGAGGAGGGGCAGAGCGATGACGAGGAGAAGCTCAGCAGTGGACATCCGCGTGTTTCCGGTGGCCTCGCGCCGTGCCGCCGCGAGGTCGGCGTCGAGGAGGCGCGCGTTCCGGACCTCGAACTCCTGCGACGACAGAAAGCGCATCGGTAAGATGCGCCCGAGCTAAGCATCGCGCGGACTACGCGGAAACGGATGAGGGGCGTAGCGTAGTGCGTAGATCCGGGATTACCACGGAGGAAGAGGAGGAGCTCCGGCTGCTCGCCTTCGAGCGTGGTGGTGGCTGGCGGAGGGAGGAGAGGACGAGCGACGCCTTGGAGCAGCGCAGCGCGAGGAGGAGCGGGTCGGGCCCCGGCTTCTGCTCCTCTTTCTCCATGGCTCCCTGCGGGCGGCTTCTCGAAGCTTCTAGAGGGTTCCGATCCGGGTGGCTGCTCCGCTCTCTGAATTTCTGGCTGGTTGAGGAGGAAGGAAGGAGGAGTTGGCTTGGTTTGGAGATTCTGATGATTCGAGAGTTTTGGGGAGACAGCTTTATATGGCGTTGGGCTGGACGGCACCGGGCAAGGAGGGTGAGATTTGAAATTGCTACAACGGCAAGGCCTGCGACTTTTCAAACTTCCGGACGACTCGATTAGAGCATCTCTAGCAGAACCCGCAAAACGGTCAAACCCGCATAATAACCGCTCGATGCGGATTGAAAACCGCAAAACGGCGGAGAACAGAATCCGCAAATTTACCCAACCCGCAAAAGATTTTGCAGGGCCCCGTGAATCCGCGCCTCCGAACCGAGTTTTCGCGGATTTCGACGCTGATTCTAGGGGCCCCTGCATTTGGTCAAAGCGGTTGGCGGGTGGGAGTTTTCACCACGCGTTCTTCCTCTATTCTTCCCCAACTCGCAGCCGCCGCCGCCGCCAGCGCCGCCGCCTGCGAATCCCACCCTTTCCCGGCCGCATCTGACGGCGCCCCGCCGCACGCGAGCTGCCCCGGCCGTGGAGGTCCCCTTCCGCCGGTTTTCCCTAGCCGCGTCCGCGGAGAACGGAAATCTGCGCCGCCGCCGCCGATCTGCCGGTGAGTCTAATTCCGCTCGATTTCGCTTCGATTTCGGCCGTAGTAGTAGGTACTGAGTATGCCTTGCCCATTTCAGATGGAGTTGAGCCCGGAGGAAGAGCTCGTGCTCTCCGATTCGTCCTCCTCCGACGACTCCGATGTGGAGGCGCTGTTCGCAAGCCGGCGGCAGCAAATGGTGGTCGCCGTCCTCGCCGTCAAGGAGTTTGAGGACCGGTATGCAAAGCGGCGGCAAGGATCCAAGGTTGGCCGGCTTTGCATACCGCGCAACCGCTTCTACGGCAACGAGCTTCTCATGCGGGATTACTTCGCCGAAATCCCGACGTACCCGGCTCACATCTTCCGAAGAAGGTACCGTATGCGCCGCTCTCTTTTCGTGAAGATAGTAGAAGCTTGCGAGGCGAAGTGTCGGTACTTTACCCGTCGCCGGAATGCCGCGGGTTTGATGGGTTTCAGCGCGTACCAGAAGATCTCCGCCGCAATGAGAGTCATTGCCTATGGCGTCCCGGCTGACTATGCCGACGAGTATCTTCGTATTGGCGAAGATACTACGATCGAGTCCGTTCGTGTGTTTGCTAAAACAATTATCAAACTCTACGGAAAGATTTATCTTCGGGCACCAAACGAAGAAGATACCGTGAGGCTCATGGCGATGAATGAGCCGCGAGGTTGGCCGGGCATGCTAGGTAGTATTGACTGTATGCATTGGACTTGGAAGAACTGGCCAAAGGCATGGCATGGACAGTATTGTGGCAGGGGAGGCGATGCAACAATTGTGCTTGAGTCCGTTGCGTCCGAGGATCTATGGATTTGGCATTGCTTTTTTGGTTTGCCGGGCACATGTAATGATATCAATGTGTTGCAAAGGTCTCATCTTCTTCGTAGGCTAGCAAGTGGAGATGCTCCGGCTTGTAACTTCACGGTTAATGGGCATGAGTACACAAAGGGTTACTATCTTGCCGATGGTATTTACCCACCTTGGACTACATTCGTGAAGACCATCTCAAATCCAAAAGGCAAGAAGCAAACTGAATTTGCAAAGGCTCAAGAGGCATGCCGAAAGGATATAGAGAGAGCATTTGGTGTCTTGCAATCTAGGTTTGCCATAGTCCGAGGACCAGCTCGTTTTTGGGACAAGAAAACTCTCAAAAACATCATGACTTGTTGTGTGATTCTTCACAACATGATCATAGAGGATGAAAGGGGCTTGGACTTGGAGTTGTCCTATGACAATGTTGGTAGCCGTGTGAAGCCAGCTAGAAACCCAGATCGCGTCCAAACTTTTCTGCAGACTTACCGTGAGATAGAGGACACGGACGAACACAACCAGCTGCAGGTAGACCTGGTTGAACACATCTGGCAGCTGCATGGGCAGTAGCTATTTTTTAGTTCATTGAGCCATGTTTGATTCAAACAATATTGTTATTCTACAACATCTTGTATTGAATTATTGTTTAATTAGTGTGATTCAAACTTTTATTGTAATAAACTATTTGTGAGGATTCATAATATCCTACTATTGTAATATGAATCTTTATAATTTAGGTCTAATTTATTTATCATTCCATTTTTATGATATTCATGCCTATCTTTGCTGTTTTGCATATGCAGTTTCAGAACGCCGCGCGGCGGAGCAGAACCCGCAAAGCAGAACCGCAAAACATTCTGAGCAAAAAACCGCGAGTTGCGCGAACTGCAAAACTGTTTTGCGGGTTCCCCTTTTGCGGGTTCTGCTAGAGATGCTCTTAGACGGATTAGTTGCATGTGCAGAGGGTACTCCCGTTTTTATTTAATTCGGGGTTTTCAAATTCAAAAAAAAATAAGTTTGAACAAGTATTTGCGAAAAATATCAACATTTATAATATCAAATTATATAATATTAAAAAATTATGATGAATCTAATAATATTAATTTTATATGGTAGGTGTTGATATTTTTTTCCTATATATTTGATCAAAATTTAAGAAATTTGACTTTGACTAAACTCAAAACGTGATGTAATTGTTAACATAGGGAATAGTACATTACTTATCGGAACATGTTATAATCAATCCTTATATTAGACAGTACGAAGTTAACAACAATCTAAGATCCATTTAAACAGGGGTTGAGGGATTCGTTGAGTTTAGGTTTCGAGAACCACTTGGCACTGATATGAGCGATTTTACTAAATTTAAACCTTATGAATAGTGCAAAATACAAACCCACATGTTGAAGTTGAAGACGGGATTAGCAGGAACTCAACCATCGCTTTTCTCGGTCCTCGGTCGGAAGTAGCAGGACACGAAGACGACTGGTAGGCTCATCTTCATCTTCTTTATGACAAAGAAATGCCTCCACAACTTCAACATTGGCTTAGTCCTGACAAAAGCTTCACATAGATGCGTGAATGTTGACGCTAGGAGGACCGAGTTTGGTGTCAGGCGATATATGTGGATCTTACAAAATTTCAAAAGACCCTTGAAAAACGATGATGTCAAGAATTATAGCTCCAGCACAAACTGATCAAGATGTACCTCGGTCTCCAACGAATCCAGAATTCGTAATATTTGGCCCTTTATCGGTTTAAGCATCGCCTAGCCCAGAATAAAGCCTAGCTTTAGTTCGTCATCTAGAAGCTTCTCCCCAACCTAGATTTCGTACACGCGGTAGCAACTTAATCAACAAATAGATCCTGAGAAAGCTCCGCATTGAGATCCTTGCCGCCGCCGACTAAGGGATACTCTCAGTAAAATCTACAAAGTGTTTGGCGCATGTGCATAGGACTCTCCCTGGCAAACGAGACCAAAAGTTTCGTGGCCCACGCTTTGAAAAATGGGATGCCCTCCGAGCAGGGGAAGCACCACTGTCATCGGGGTTATTTCCATGTTTCTTGCCCATCACACCGAGATGGTGAGATCAGATCTGGACGGCGAAGAAGTTAAGAACTAGAGAAGCATAGAGAAGTAAAGAAAGCACCCCTATCCTCAAATTCCCTTGCCGAAAAAGGGGAATCACCCATCTCTCTATGGCAAGCACGATAATTATTGCAAATATAAGGACCATTGAAGCAAATGAAACCGTTGGAACCTTTGGCGGCAGACGTCACACATTTGCTCATGTGCACATTGTAACGGGAATCTCATCATCACCATTCCTAATTTATGCTAACCCGTTTACTTCAACATGAAACCCACCATGTGGCAAAAACCAGGAAATGGTACCAGTTCAGCTAACTCGGGGCTTCAACTCGAGTGCCCTAGGGGCTTGACTCAACTTTCTATTCTTGACTTCACTAACAAAGCTAATAATCAATGAATAAGGAGATTACTTAGACTTAACCAAGGAAGTCGCAAATCCCCAAACCGAGGTTTTGACTTACGCGCAAAGTCAAGAGCTTCAGTAGAGTCGGTCAATGCTTAGAATTATCTAGTCTCCCCCGCCTCATCTTCACCAACGAAATCGATAAATTTCAGGCAACCACGGCTTCAGCAACGATGTTGACTAAGGCCCCGAGTTCACGAACAAAGTCGGTATGATCATCAATAACCCTACTTGCTCGACTAAATCGGAAGATCCAAAGACGCCATCAAGAGCAGGACAATGACTTGAGAAAACACGTAGAGCCTCAAGTGAATGGCCCATGTCTGGAATCGCCCACCAAACTCTCCATCACTACCACATTGTGCAGGCTAGTCGGGTGCTTGTCAGAGGATATTCGTGGTCCTACACCATCACCATGTACCCTATGTTGTCTAGGTGGCCCCGCACGAACAAGTTGAAGATCACTTAGAAGGCTCCTGCCGGATTCCCTCCTGAAGGCAAGATATGGGTTCAAAGTTAACGCCTTGAAGCGCAAGAAGAAGTGGTGGACCTTCGGCTGGGCCAACCTGGGCCGTGCCCCCCCCCCATGCAATTTTCCCTATTTATCCGTTTGTAAATTGCCCAAAAATCCTGTGAAAGTAGCCCATTAGTTAATCTGCTGCCCCCCAGCCCAATACCCCCCCCCCCCCCCCCCGCCATAGATCTGGCCTAAGGTCCGCCACAAGGACATCAAAACAGACCCTTCATGTATGCATAGGCCTCTCCATGCACTCTCACACACATGAAATTGATGGTAAATGTCAAACAAACCGTGGAAGAGTACTGGAATCATTTATTGTATGATGTGTTATTTATGTATGATGTGTTAGGAACAACGGCGGAGCTACATGTATGTACCCCCCCCCCCCCCCCCCCCCCCCCCCCTCTCCAGCCCAAGAACTTTTGCCTACATACCCTTGGGAAATAGACCATTTGCTCAAATCAGGAGATCGACCCAATCACCTCACTCTATTGTGTAAATGAGGTGATTTCTCAGTGTCTCCTTTTGATCTTTATCTGATGAACCTCAAACTGAAGCATGGACTTGGCAAAGGGTTGATCATCTTTTGTGCTACTGAGTTGTTTAAGTTTTTTCCGAAAAGGGGCTGTCCTAGCCTCTGCATCAAACTGATACATATGGCCGCTTTATTAATATTGAGTTGTTTAAGTGCCAGACATTGTTCATTTTCATATTTTTTACCTCCCAGTAGAGCCTAATCGTTCCATGAAACAAAATGATCACCTAATTCAGGAGTAGATCACCCAATGTCAGCAAAATTTCCAGGCTGCAGCTAGAAGAATTGAACTGAACTGTTTGCTAGGCTGTAGCTATTGTTTTATTTACTACTCCCTCCGTTTTTTAATATAAGATGTTTTACGTGATACACATGTTGTCTATATGCACACTAAAATGAGCACACAAAATATGTCTACATATATTTGTGTGCATGTGGACAAAGTAAAACATCTTATATTAAAAACGAAGGGAGTAGGTGACAAACACCGTTTGCATCATGTGTCGTCGACTGGAGGTCAATTTTTTTCCAGAATATTCAGGCTTACTAGCAGCTACTAAATCTAGAAAATATAGATGCACACACGGAATTAATGCACATAATCCTCTCATAAAAGTAACAAATTTGGTGAAAACCATATCAGATTCATGCAGACGTCGATCGATCCAGTGGCGAAACCAGCTGGCATGCAGTGCCTGGGCAGAGTACACGACGCATCCGGCCGGCGGCCATTTGCCCATATGAAATGCTAATTACCAGCTAATTTGTGCGCAAGCAAATCGATCGCACCGCCTGCCGTGCAATGAAAGCAGGATTAAACATACATACTGTAGATTTAGAGATACAATTGTTTTCGATAAAGAGATACTCCGTACATAAGACGGTGAAATAGCCGATTGAGTAATTGCCAAAAAGAAAAAGGCTGACGTGCTAGGTGATCACTGTGCAAGACAATCGGCCGTCGCAAGTTGCAACATTATAGCAAGCACGTCTGGTTCGCATCAGGAGAACGCTTGTTGTAGTGTCATCGCGGGTGATCCTTCAAGAAGCCGAGGAGGAGCTGGTTGACCTGCTCCGGGAACTGCTCCTGCACGAAATGGCTCCCCTCTTTACAAATATAGCCCCTGCTCAATGGAATTGTCAAAAATAGCTGCCTCTGAATTTTATTGTCAAAAATGGTTCCGACGGGAAGTGCAAAAAGCGATACGTGTCTTCCCGCCAACTCAGAAAGCGGAAAGTGACTTCCCGCCATATTGGCTGAAGGCCACTTTCCGCCGTAAAAACCGGCGGAAAGTCACTTCGTGCTGTTGCGAGTAGCAGACGTTGCACCACTTTGCGTCGGACCAAAACTCGACACATGTCTTTCCGCCATCTCTATTGGCTGGAAGTCACTTTACGCCAGCTGGTTTGGCGGAGGACACGTGTCGCTTTTTTCTTCTCGCCGGGTCATTTTTTACAATAAAATTCGGAGGGGTACTTTTGACAATTACATTGGACAGGGGCTATATTTGTAAAAAAAATCCCGGGATGAAGTCCACCCTCAGGTCAGGCGCGAAGCTGTTCATCATGCCTCCCCGGACGGCGGCCTCGAACCCCGGCAGCTTGAAGGCGTAGTCATTCTCCCCCATCACCATGAACACCGGCACCTCGAGCTTGGCGCCCAGCTGGGTTGCCATCTTATCTATAGACCTGCCCGCTCCGTCAAAAGCAATCGGTTCATCAATTCCCCAAGCCGGAGTTGCCCGAACAAAAATCTAAGATAAACCGTAAACGTCGAGCTTCCGAGCAGTCTACCTGTATGGCATTCTGATCGGGTACCCGAAGCCGGACTTCTCGTAGAGCGAAGCATACTCGTCGAGGTCCTCCTCGGTGAACCACTCCGGCAGCGGCGTGGAATCGTCCGCGAGGTCCATCGTCTCCTGCCCTTCTTTCGCAATGGGGACCTCGCTGCCGGCGAAGAGCACGTAGATGGTGCGCACCACCCGCCTGATGTCGTACCGCCCGAAGTCGGCCTCCGCCCTCCTTGGCTGGCGCCACCGGAGGAGGTAGAAGCCTTCCGGCATGGTGCCGTCGAAGTCGAAGGGGGCCGGGCTGAAGGGGATGCCCAGGCACATCACGCCGCGGGTGCGATCCGGGTGCCGCAGCGCGAAGTCGTACGCTGGCATGGCGCCGAAGTCCTTGCCCACCAAGAACGCCTGCACGCACCCACGTATGGACTCATGGCCATGGGATATGGCCATATGGGACCATGGAAAATTTACCGTTTGTTTCTTGGTTACCTACGTACCTTGGGGATGGACTGGACAGGGCGTCGAGGATGCCGATCGAGTACGTCGGCGACGAGGTCTTCCCAGGGGGTCTCCTCGTCCTCCGGCTTCGGCTCCGGCGGCTGGTCAGACAGGCCATACCCGCGGCTGTCAGGCGCAATGGCGCGGTACCCCGCGGCGGCCACGGCCTGCATCTGGTGCCGCCACGAGTACCATATCTCGGGGAAGCCGTGCAAGAACACCACCGTGCCAAGCTCACCTGCAAGGCGCCTCCATTAGCTGATCTGCCAATCTGCTTGTTCCATCGGTCGGCGCCTCCATATCCCGGCCAACAGAATTAATGCTCTCACGTGTGCCTACTTGAGCAACGTGGAGGTTGAGCCCGCGGATGGGGAGCTGGGTGTGCTCTATCAGCTGCGCCATTGCTGCGATCCTGAACTGTTTTTGTTTTCTTATTTTGAAATGCAGAACCTTTGTACTGTTGAACACACATGGTTGATGGTTCACTCTGTAGGAGTACTACAGTACCTAAGAAGGAAAGAAAGAATATTCTCTTTCATTGATCTTATCGTCTAGGCTTCGTGTACCTTTGGCGTTTCCCCAAGACTGGCCAAGACGAACATATATTAACACACATTAAAAAAATTGCGAACACATTAACACACATTAATGGAATCCCAAGAACTAGAGATGCGGAGATCGATGCCGGAAGGGCGTGGAATACCATCACCGCAACTGCCAAGGAACGATTTTATTACTGTATCTCCGATCTAGGCAATACAGACAACCAAAATTACAAGTGGAAGTCAATTAGATGGCTCATTGCACAGAAGTTCATTGCCTCTGTACGTAATGTTAAACTCTCTGATGAACCCATTCAGAGTTTGACATCAAGAGTTCAAGAGTGTGGTGTCACTTATGGTCGCTGCAGTGGCACTAACAAAGCACCTCCCTGTTCCTATATGTATGTATTCCTATGCAGAATAGGATGACAGTAAAGAGGGACAATTCTAGTTTCAGATTCAACTGAACATATCGGATTGAACACGACACAGGCAAGATGATGCCGAAATATAAGGGTGGACATGAATTTTGTGACACTACATCAACACACATGACACATCACCCTAGTGCTGATGCCGAAACCAAGTTGGGTGTCTTGGGACACTATGATGATGCCGAAATATAAGGGTGTCCTTGAATTTTGTGATATAATTTTTTTAACGTTGCTCTCTTGGCACGTCAAGAGCATAACGATTGCTGCAAAATCCTGAATCAGTGTTTCGAGTGTTGGGTTGTGTTGTTTCGAGTGTTGGGTTGTGTCCTATCCTAATGGAGACGTCACGCGATAGAATGTTGGGTTGGGTCGTGCCAGTGCAACTTTGCACACAATTTGTGTCTATCGCGCAACCACCGAGATCTTGCTCGGCACTCAGAGAGTAGATCATGAAATGACTTACCACTAGACACGCATGTGCGAAATCAATGAAGTGCGTTGGGTCGGCTTGTTTCTCGTCTCGGACAGTTCCGTCGGCTTGATGATGACCTTGACCTAGCACCGAACGTTCGGCGCTTCTGCGGAGTACACACGTACAAGGGCAGCTCCGTGCGGAGGGTTACTAGACACGATTTCCAAGAGAGCGACTGGCGGAGAGGAACCCTTCCTTTCCACGTTCGTGTCTATGCGTCTCACACTGTTGATCGCTTACCTGCCACCACCTCCACTATCACCTAAGGTGGGTATGTGGATTGGCTTAGTGGACCACAACACTCGTGGCTCACCTGGAACCCTAATATGATCCAGTTGTCAGATAAACCCCTTCTGCACCGACTCAAGTCCAACTCAGTCGCACAAGTTCAGTCGGGTCTCATCCGGCTTGCTATACATTGTCTTCTTAAATGTGTGACCCTACAGGTTTACGTTTAGTCGGACACGACATTAGTTACTCCTCTGAATTTCCATCATGGTTTCTAGTCACCAAACTCTTTTGGCCGACCCGCTCCCATGAACATTCAGCCTCAACTCGATAGTCACAAGTGCCTTCTATCAAAGTGTGCCGACTAAATCTATAAGGACTTCCCTGTCCAATGTGTCATATGTCCGGTCCCATTTCCTCATGATGTTACCTTGTCAAAGCTATGGTGAGAGCTTGCCATTCATGTAATAGTTTTACTCTCTACTCGCCTTGTGACATTAATTCACCAGATTAACTCTTAGTCGTACTCGAATAACTCTTAGCCAAGTCGCATGGCCATGCTTTTTGAATCAATCTCCCGAGTGGGCCCAAAAAATATATTTCCGAGTCAGAGGGGGCAAATCCTATCTTGGTCAACTACTTCACGCAACTTTGCTTCCTAGTTTGCCCGACATCTACCTTTATAACTATCCGATTACATATAACATTTGATAAACCCTAAGCTGCTCGATACACAATTCGGAACGAATGTTTGAAAAATCCTAAGCTGAGCGATACACAATTCGAAACCTACGAGGACCTCAGGTCTAAGTATCATGACATATACATTGATGATATTAACAAATGACAACTTTATTGTTGCATCTCTTAATGGGTTAGTTCGACTCGCCAAACTCTTTTGGCCGAGTCCGTGTGTCGGATTGGCATCACCATACCCATAACATGTGAAACCGATCATCTGCTGACTTAACACACCAGTCAGAGTTAAGTGTCAACATAATTATATCGACTAGGAATAATTTAGAAACAAACATCATATAATATATGTAGTTCCACAGTCGGATCACACATTCAACGATACATATCATGATGAAGGTTCAAGAATTATAAGCTTGCTTATGAATACACTAGAAAACTATGCTGATTCATGAGAAAAAGGTAGCGATATGTGTATTGTAGGGGTAAACCGTGCACCTCTCAATAGGCTGCACTTGTATTTATATCAGAGTAATTACAGGAGGTGTTACAAGTTAGAGTTCTAGTCCTAATACAACACGAATACAATACATAGTTTATCACCCTCCCTCAATCTCAGCCAATCTATGAAGGTTGAGATTGCGCTTACAAGCCTCAAATAATGGTAGTGGTAGTGGCTTAGTAAATATATCAGCTAACTGATCCTTGGAGGAGATGAACCGTATCTGGAGTAACTTCTGAGCAACGCGTTCAAGAACAAAGTGAAATCCACCTCAATATGTTTAGTACGAGCATGAAAGACTGGATTTGAAGAAAGATATGTTGCACCAATATTGTCACACCACAAAATAGGTGAACGTTGTTGAGAGACTCCAAGTTCAGCAAGAAGAGCTTGTACCCAAATAAGTTCAGCTGTGGCATTCGCAAGTGCTTTATACTCAGACTCTGTACTGGAACGTGAGACAGTAGCCTGTTTTCTAGCACCCCAAGCAATCAGATTTCCACCATAGAAGATGGCAAAACCCCTCGTTGATCGCCGATCATCAGGATTTCCAGCCCAATCCGCGTCAGAAAATGCAGACAACAGATCAGGAGCTGTAGTAGCAGGCCATAGCAACAATCCATGAGAAAGTGTGGCCTGAACATAACGTAGAATACGTTTGACGGCTGACCAATGAGTACACCGAGGGGCCTGAAGATATTGGCATACCTTGTTCACGGCAAAAGACAGGTCTGGGCGAGTCATAGTAAGATATTGTAAACCTCCTACAATACTACGATACCGTGTAGAATCCTCCGAAGAGAGAGGTGTACCGTTAGTGGCAGACAATCTGCCGTAGAGGCCATTGGGGTAGATACAGGTGTACACTTGAGAAGCTCAGCACGCTGTAATAATTCAGTAGGATATTTCTTTTGACTCATAAGAAGACCACCAGAAGACCGCTGCACCTCAATGCCAAGAAAGTAGTGAAGTGGTCCAAGATCCTTGAGAGCAAAAGATGTACGAAGCTGATGAACAAGGCGATCAGTAGCAGAAGTAGAAGAGCTCACCACAATAATGTCATTCACATAGACAAGTAAGTAGAGTGTAATATCAGAACGCCTCAGAATAAATAGAGACGTGTCAGCTGTGGATGCAGTAAATCCATGTCCTGCAAGAACTGAGCTAAGTCGTGCATGCCAAGCACGAGGAGCCTGTTTTAGTCCATAAAGCGCCTTGTCAAGACGACATAGATACTCAGGATGACGTGAATCCTCAAATCCAGGAGGTTGGCGCATGAAGACCTCTTCCTCGAGAACTCCATGCAAAAAAGCATTCTGTATATCCAACTGACGGAGGTTCCATCCCTGAGTGAGAGCCATGGACAACAGTAAGCGAATCGTTGTCGTCTTGACAACCGGGCTGAAAGTATCCTCGTAATCAAGACCATATCGTTGCTTAAATCCCTTAGCAATAAGGCGAGCTTTGTATCTCTCAATAGTTCCATCAGACTTCTGCTTGATTTTAAAAACCCACTTACAATCAATAACATTCACACCGGGCAACGGTGGAACTAATCGCCATGTTTTGTTTTCTTGTAAAGCGGTATATTCGGTCTCCGTGGCTGTACGCCAGTGATCAGATGTCAATGCTTCATGATGATTTCGGGGCTCAGAGTGAACAAAATCAGCAGCAGGCAAACGTGGAACACTCCAGGCAACAAAATCTTCACGTATAAGAGGCTTGCGAATACCCTTCTGAAGTCGCGTTGTAATGCGAGACGGAGCAGGTGGTGGCGGCGTAGCTGACGGAATGGTGGACGGCTCGGAAGCGGATGGTGTAGCAGACGGCCGAGTAGCGGACGTCGCCGTCCCAGACGAGCTGGCTGGTTTGACGGGCCAGGAGAGCGGATCGGTGTTGTTGGGCCACCATCCACTGGGTCTGCATGCGATCGAGACCCAGTATGCATGTGTTTCGCACGATCAACGTGCTGCTGATCCTCACGATCAGTGTGAGAGACTACCGGTTCCTCATCAAGCAGCTCAAGCCGAGCCCCATTCCTTGTCCTACACCATGGTTAGCCAATAGAGACGGAGTATATGCAGCATCAACAAATTGGTCAGAGAGTAAGAGTGGTGTATTGGAGTTAGATGGTGCGGATGTGGATAAAATATGAGAGAAGGGAAACACGGTTTCATCAAACACAACATCGCGAGAAATATAGACTCTATTGGTAGGAATATGAAGACATTTGTAGCCTTTGTGTAGAGAACTATACCCAAGGAAAACACATTGTTTTGAGCGAAATTCCAGTTTGCGCTTATTATAGGGGCGAAGGTGTGGCCAACACGCACAACCAAACACCTTAAAAAAGGTGTAGTCAGGTATTTCACCTAAAAGGCGTTCAATTGGAGTTTGCATATTAATGACACGACTAGGAAGTTGATTAATCAAAAAACAAGCCGTAGAAAACGCATCACTCCAAAAACGAAAGGGAACAGAAGCATGCGCTAAGAGTGTTGACGATGTTTGCGTTCAGCAGTACCATTCTGTTGATGTGTATGGGGACAAGATACTCGATGAGATACACCAATATCAATAAAGAATTTGTTGAGCCTATGATACTCACCCCCCAGCCTGTTTGGACATGCAAAATTTTCTTATTCAGGAGACGCTCAACATGTTTTTGGAATTCAAGGAAGACTTGAAACACATCAGATTTATGTTTAAGCAAATAAAGCCATGTAAAGCGACTGTATGCGTCAACAAAACTGACATAATACTCATGTCCACTAACAGAAACTTGGGCAGGGCCCCACACATCGGAGTATATAATCTCAAGAAGAGATGTAGTTACACGAGTAGATAAAGAAAAGGGTAACTGATGACTCTTGCCTTGCTGACAGGCATCACAAACTACAGCTTTATTAACTGACACGGAAGGAAGCTCATGACGATGCAAAACATGTTGAACTATTTGGGTAGCTGGATGACCTAAGCGCGAGTGCCATTGCTCACGCGAGACCTTGATACTGCTGAAGACTTGTTTGACTGACGACACATCAAGATTATAGAGACCTCCACGACATCCCCCTCTAAGAAGAACCCTTAGAGTGGCTCAGTCCTTGACAAGAAAATACCAAGGATGAAATTCAAAAAACACATTATTGTCAAGAGCAAATTTCTTAACAGAGAGAAGATTACGTGTAACAGAGGGAACATGGAGGATATTTTTTAGATGAAGTGTATGTGATGGTGTAGAAAGTGTAGAATGACCAATATGTGTAATGCGCATACCTGGCCCTTGGCGGTCTGGACATGTTCCTTGCCATGATATTGTTCCTTCATGGTGAGTTTGTCGAGGTCATTTGTGAAGTGATCCGTTGCGGCAGTGTCTCCATACCAACTAGGATCAATCGGATAGGACGAGGTAGAGCCACCATGAGTAGAAGTAGAAAATGCAGCAATCTGACGATCCATGTTTCGACCATCATTGCCAGCACCAAGAAAATCGCGCTGAAACCTTTTGAAACAGCAAGAGGCAACATGGCCGACCTTGGAGCAAATTTGGCACACCAGCCGTGTACCACCGCCGCCCGTAGGAGGTCCACGCTGATCATTGCGTGAGCCATTGAACGGTGGTGTGTTGGAGTAGTTTGGCTTGCCCTGAGGTCTCGGATCAGCACGGTAGGACGGCTGTCTCGGCTGGTATTGTTGTTGCTGGTAAGGCGGACGACTGCCACCTGGGCGAGAGGAGTAGTTTGCCATGTGCACCTCGGCGCTGATTTCTGCACGCCTGCTCTCAATGCCCTGTTCAGTGGCCAGTAACTGGGCATACAGATCCCGCACGGGCATCGGATCAGAAGCCGCGCGAGCACCAACAATTTGTGCCAATGCATCGTATTCACTGTCGGTAGGTGTTGAACTCATCGGGGCGAAGGGGCTGTCCAATAGACGCAAAGTATCAGACAGTGCCTGCACCTTGTTGAAGAACACGGTAGCAGATGTATCAAGTTTTCTCGTTTTGGAGAGAGCAGTACGGAGTTGCATGGCGCGTGCTGTAGATTGAGACGCAAAACTTGCTGACAGTGTCTCCCATGCGTCCCGCGACGTGCTGGCGAGCATCACCATCCCCATCACGGATTCAGAGAGAGAGAGCAGACAAGAGCGGACAGGATCTCTTGATCCTGTTGGTGCCACGCTGTATGGAGCGGGTTAGGTATGGTAGGGGGAGCACCTTGCTTCGAGGCCTCTGGATTGGTGAGTTCCGCGGACGGACAGGGAAGGGTGCCGTCGACGAAGCCTTGTAGACGATTGCTCCGAAGCATCAGAAAAACCTGCGCGCGCCAGTAGAGGAAGTTGTCTGCGGTAAGCTTTATCGTAATCCGGTTCGACAGGTTGATCGGAGTTGGAGGGATCACCGAAGCGACGGATCCCATACCCGCTGTCATGCCGAAGGTGAGCGACGAGGTAGCCGAGCTAGAAGTTGCAGAGGTGGTGCTGCTGAACGTCGCCATGGAAGAGATCGGAGCGGAAGCTGAAGAATCGATCTACGTTTGGGAGCCGCCGGGCTCTGATACCATGAAAAAAAGGTAGTGATATGTGTATTGTAGGGGTAAGCCGTGCACCTCTCAATAGGCTGCACTTGTATTTATATCAGAGTAATTACAGGAGGTGTTACAAGTTAGAGTTCTAGTCCTAATACAACACGAATACAATACATAGTTTATCAATTCATACTCTAGGACATCTTTTCCAACAACCTACCACTTGCATTAGAGCGAATGAGTCGGACATCACATGTCCAGGTATCTTATACCCATTTCCCATGTGTGTGTACGTTGCGTGCTTTGTTTGCGAGAAAGGTTGGCTTTGTCAACGGATCTGGAATGTGTGCATCCGTGTGTAATTTGCATAGCTTCATATCACCCTTATCGATGAACGTATCGAATGAGGTACGATCAGGACCGGCTCTAATATTTTAAGGGCCCATGTGCGAACTCCAACAATGGGCCTCAAATCAATGGGCTTCTCACAGTTTTTAGTATGCCTTCTATGTAAAAACGTACCAGCTATGGGCCCCAAATTTGGCTGGGCCCCGGCCGTCGCACTTCTCGCCCTGGGCCAAAGCCGGCCCTGGGTACGATGATTCCATCTGCTTATGTGGTTTGTCTTGTGGTGGTGCCTTGGTTTCTAGGCCTGCGCGATATGCTTCTGTTGTCACAATACACATCTAGGGATTGGACTCAACCTGAACCACACCAACCAATCAGGAAGTTTCTTATTCCTACGGCTTTCTTTGGGGCTTACTACACTCATATTCGACTGAGTCGGCCATTCTATCCTGCTTGTAACTTGTTAAACTTTCTTACCACACCTCCATTCAGCATTAACATAAATCCAGATTGTAAGCTAGATATGTCTTGATCCATTTGGAATCTTTTGCATAGGTGTAACCCCTTACATGGAGCCCATCGTCACATCCATAAATTAGGACCATATATATCTTTAGTCCTTCTCAAATACTTGCTCATATTTTTAACCATTGTCCAGTGGCTCTCGCAAGGATCAGCCTGGTACTTACTCGTCACACTTCCAACATATGAAACATCTGGCCTAGTACATATCATGGCGTACATGATCGACCAGACTATGGAACCATACAAAATCGAATCCATCCGTCTTCGCTCATTAGTCTTCAAAGACGACCGAGTCTTGCTATGTCGTACACCATGCTACCTGGGGTAGAAGTGTAGAACATCCATGTTGAACCTCTCGAAATCATGCCAATATACGATTACTCTGACTCAAATCTATGAGTCATATTGATCTATCAATATACCCTTTCGGGATCCCAATTCGTTTGAGAATGTACGTACTCCTTCATTGAGAAATTCGTTTACAATGATTTATTGAAAGGTTGAGGTAACCGAACATCATTGCCAATAAACAATATGTTATCCACATATAAGATTGAAAATGCTACAGACTCGCCATTAAAGTTCTCATATAAACAAGCTTCTTCTTTACCTTTGACGAAGCGAAACGATTTGACTACATCAACACAATGAATATTCCAGCTCTGATATTCTTCCTCCAATCCATTAATTGATTTCCAAAGCTTGCATACCCAGTTAGCCTCCTTTCGATAATACAAAAACCTCAGATTGTATCATATACATATATACAAGTTCTTGGTTAAATTTCGATTAAACAAAGACATTTTGACATCCATCTGGCATATCTCGTAGTTGAAATATGCAACAACACGACCCTAATAAATTTAAGCATCGCTACCGGCATGAAGGTCTCGTCGTAGTCGACTCCGTGAACCTGCGAGAATCTTTTCGCGACAAGCTGGGCCTTGTAGATGGAACTCCGTCTACATAAGTTTTCTTCTTAAATACCCGTTCCAAACTTGATTTTCATCCATGGATTTAACTCGGATCTCATGGCTCCCAGCCACGATTCATCATTTGCGGCCACACCATCGATTTCAAATAAGTGTTTGACTCATCGTTGTCCAACAACATCAACATCATGAACACTTTGCAATCTAGTAGACCTCTGTGGACCCGACGCTTCTTGGACCATGGATTTCACGACCGACTCCTCCTCCAAGGCATTTTCTGACTCACTCCCAAGTGGTTTCTCTTGAACTTCTTCGTGTTACACTGTACTCCCACTGACCTCTCGACTGAGAAACTCTTTCTCAAGGAAGACGACCTTTCGAGCGACAAACACTTTGTCCTCTTCTCGGTTGTAGAAGTAGTAACCCAAAGTTTTCATTGGATACCCCATGAGAATACACTTATCCGAATTGGGCGTAACCTTGTCCAACTAAAATCTTTTAAAAAATGCTTGACATGCCCATTTTTTTAGAAAAGACAAACCAGTCTTCTTTTTTCGATAAAGGGTATTTATTACTCAAAGCATCCGAGGATACAAAAGCATTACGCCCAACCTCTGCATAACAAGATGCACACAACCAAAATAGTCCAACGAAAAAAGTAACTAATGCGAATTACAAGGATCAATCAGACAGCCTGTAAAACGCCTATGAAACATATGGAGGTTCGCTCCAAAGATTATGCCGCCACCCATGTGCGATAATAAAATCTCTCACTGTGTCTTCCAACTGATCAAACACCTCCGTAAACAGGCGCGAAATTCCATGCGTTGTAGGGACGGCCATGAGCGAAGCAGATGTGTACAACTATAAATGAGAAGAGAGAATTTTTACCATTAAAAATCTTGTCATTTCTACAAAGTCAGAGTGACCAGATTACGGCAAGCGCTCCCACCTAAAAACAACTCTAAACTTGTGGTCGATACCATGTAGCCAGTTGCCAAATGTATTTGCAACACTACATGTGTGTGTGTGTGTTGGGGGGGGGGGGGGGGGGGGGGGGGGGTTCAAGTTTGAAGCCACTTGGATGACAGACTATAGAGAACGGGCAAACGAACACTGGAAAAAAATATTTATTGTCTCATCATGATGACAAAAGATAAACTTTTTGTTCCCTTGCCATTTAAGCGTTACAAAGTTGTCCTTTGTGAGGATTACCCCTTAGCGAAGGTACCATCCAAATATTTTAATTTTTAGTGGAATCTTCATTTCCATATTCTTGTTGTTATTGGCACGTTTTGATGAAGCAGTGCTCTATATATAGAATCTACCAAGAATTTTCTACTCTCATGTAGGTCCCAACGAAATACATTACTCTTACGATAATTGGACCATATCTATTCATCTTGATAGAGCATTCCACACCGCAAGTCTGGGTTCAATTAAATCTCATCTGAATGTCACACTAGGCGGAGATGTCTCCAACACCATAGCAATGATGGTATATACCTTATAACTTATGACGCACAATATTGTATAGAGCTGAATAATGTTCGTCGAGGGTTGTATTTCTCAACCACTTGTCATTTCAGAATCTTATCTCCGAGCCATTCGTAATGAAAAATGATCCAAAAGCAAAAGAAAATTTTCTTTGTCGCTATAAGACCAGCCCAAAAAATGACAATCACCATGTTCCAATAAACCTGTGACAATACATTTGAGCCAATGATGGTGTCTTATTGCAAGTTCATATGTACCCTGTTCAGTGTGATTAGAACACAACCCAAGATGATAAAAGTAGGTTCGTTCGAATAAGTTCTGATTTTGCCCAATTCGGATTAACTTGGGCGTGAAATACACAGGAAACAAAAACGACCATTTTAAGCATGCATGTTCCTAAACATCTTCCACATTTTGCCCCCACGAATTCTCACCGCAATATATACAAGACAAGACAAGCCAGCGCTAATCATTAGTCACCTCTATTCTACATCCACGAGGAGTCGGCCTCAACAAACTAACCAACCAACGACTCCCCGTCCGAGACAAAACAACCCCGCCACCCCAACTCCAAGAACCCAAGAACCCGGGAGCGCCGCGCTGACCATGGGGATGGAGACGGCCCACCTCCACCACGACTTCTTCCTCTCTCCGTCGCCGATCCACCTCGCCGAGCTCCGCATCGAGCCACCGCACTCCGCGGTCTCCTTCTCCGCGCCCGGCGCCGTCGCCGGGGGGCGCAAGCGCCGCTGCCTCCTCCCCGCCGTTCCGCGCAAGAAGATGCTGCTTGAGCTCCACCCCTTCGGCTCCTCGCCCACCCCGACGTCGCCTCCCTCGCCGCGCCTCTCCCCAACCACCGCGCCGCCTTTGCTGTCGCGCAGGGGGTCCCCCGCAAGCGACTTCTCGTTCCCGTCAGCACTCCCGTGGATCGGCGGCGGCGGTGGAGGCAACATCTTCGCGTTCTTCGAGAGCGATCCCACGACGCCGTCTCCTACGGGCTCCAATGTCAGCACCCTGTCCTTCACGGCTTCGCCGGGGCAGCCGACAACGCCCACGGGCGTCACCGCAGGCGGCGGGGTCACGCTCCTGACTTCGCCCAAGAAGCCGACGGCGGGGCCCACTGCCAACGGCGGTTTCATGTTCACGGCTTCGCCGGAGCAACCGCTCTCGCCAACGAGCTCTACTGCCGGCGGCGGCCTCGCGTCCTTGTCTTCTGAGCCATCGTTGTCGCCCAGGGAATACCACGGCGGCCGCGCCGTGGCGTCCTCGCTTTCCCCGAAGCACGCGCGCACGGGCTCCACCACCGACAGCGGCGGCTTGGCGTTCTTCCCTCTCCGGGGCCGGCCATCGGCCACGCAAGTGCTCCGACGTCTCCGGCGTTCGTCTTCTCGGCCTCGCGGACTTCGGCGCCGCCAGTGCGCAAGTCCGGCGGCGGCAGCAGGAAGAGGCCGCGGCGACAACACGGCATCGTGAGCGCGCCCCCCAGGAGCCTGCGGCAGTGGGATGTGCCGCAGCAGGCCATTGAGCCGACGCACGCCTTGGTCACCGGCGAGGCCTCCCTCTCCTCCATCCTGTCCGGGTCGTCGGCCAGGCCGTGCTGCAAGTTCTTCACCTCGCCGACGAAGGCGAGCAAGCAGGTACGATTACTCGCCCCCGTCCTGTTTTTCTGCATCTTGCAAATGTCATTTCTCGGTCCGTTGCCTCTGATGTGCCAATTTTGATCGCCACAGGAAGCCAGGAAGGCCTCCAGTGAGGAATCTGGCTCGACTTCGCCCTGCGGGTCGCCGGCCGGGTCACGCTGCACGTTCGTCCCATCGCCGGCAAAGCATCCGTCAGCTGAGAAGGCGAGCAAGCAGGTAATTCAAGCCTTACGCTTTCTCTTGTCCATTTTTCCATTTCATTTCTTGCTCAGCGTTCGTGCAGAATGCTGTGATCCGAAGCTTATGACTGCACCTCTTTGTACTTATATATTACTGTGAGTACACTATGAGTGCTTGAACATTTGGGTTAGTATATTGACTTGAACCTGATGATTTCTTGGATTCTCGATCAACCGAGTAGGTAATTTTAGAGCCAAACAAACTGTAGTGTTCTTCACACATTTTAGTAGGCATGTGTACTTCACATTTATATTACTAGTATAGAGATACTATCCAATTCTGCACGCTTGAACCATTTGATGAGCGTAACATGATAATTTCCTAGCTTCTTGACCGATCAACAGATAGTTCTAGACCGAACATACTGTTATCTCAACCTTATTATCTTCTCGCTGTATTGACATTCTGATTAGTAATACTCTCTAATTCTCCAGGTACTAACATTTTGATCAGTGTAACCTGACCATTTCTTAGCTTCTTGATCATTGATTAGATACTTTCGGAGACAGAATGCCATTATCTGAAGCTTATGATCTCCTATGTGTAGTTAAACATTTTGATAAGTATACTCTGCATCCTTCAAATAATTGAACCTGGTCATATCTTGGCTTCTTGATCGATCAAGCAGATACTAAGCATAGTGTTAATCTGAATCTTATGATCTCTATAAGTGCAAATCCTGTGCCAATTTTTGTACATGAAACTAAAACACCAACTCAAGGATTCTTGATTCCAAGTTCTGTTCAGACGTAGCTGCAAAAAAATTCATGTATTTCCTGCAGTTAAATGTCATGTTTTGAACAGTTGCAGTTAACTGATATGGCTTTGTTAGGATGTGTCCGTAACCTGATTATATTTGTATTTCACATTTATATTAGTATAAAGATACTCTCCAATTCTGCACGCTGAAACCATTTGATCAGTGTAACCTGATAAATATTAGCTTCTTGAGCGGTCATCAGATACTTCTAGATCAAACATACTGTTAACTGAAGCTTATTATCTTCTAGAGTAACCCGACCATTTCTTAGCTTCTTGAGCATTGATTAGATACTTTCCGAGACAGAATACCATTATCTGAAGCTTATGATCTCCTATTTGTAGTTAAATTTTTTGATCAGTATACTCTGCATCCTTCAAATAATTTAACCTGGTCATTTCTTGGCTTCTTGATCGATCAAGCAGATACTAAGCATACTGTTAATCTGAATCCTATGATTCTCCTCTATAAGTGCTAATCCTGTGCCAACTTTTGTACACGAAACTCCAACACCAACTCAACGATTCTTGATTCCAAGTTCAGTTGAGATGCATCTGCAAAATATTGCATGTATTTCATGCAGTTAATGGTCATGTTTTGAACAGTTGCACTTAACTAATATTTCAGTTAATGGTCATGTATTTCATTCTGGTAATCTGTCCCTTGATGAAATCTGTACCTGTACAGGATCGAGAGGTGGAAGTGTCCAGCGTAGCCAGAGAGGGTACCACAGACGCCGAGCCAGTAGCCTGCACATGTGCCGCGGTGGTGGTGCGCGTGACCTGCACTTGTGGTGTCCGGAAGGAGTTCTGCTTTGACCACTGCCACTGACCGATCATCGCCGTCAGCTTTCGCATCATCGACGGATCACATCGCTCCGTTCCTTTCTGCAGCTCGAGTGACTAGCAATCTGTCAAGTCTGACCTGAATTTAGGACAGTGGTAACTGCATTTTCTTACTTTAGACCGTTTGTGCTAGTAGCATTTGAGTTCATAGAGCTGGATTTACCGAGAAGAACTGTAAAGGCGACGTCCCTTTATTCTTTGTGTTCTTACCTGTTGTTTGAATCGCGCGCAAACTCGGTTGATCGGTACAGTTTGGTACACTTCTGTTTGTTCGAATGTCCTTTTGCGAGATATATATAGGTATGTGTTTTCTCCTAGTTTGTATTGCGGCAAGTGCTTTGTTAGGATGTGTCCATAATCTGATTATTTTAAGGCTGGCATATATGTTGTTCGTCAGGTGCTCACTGAATATCTGCATTCTGTACTTCGTTCGGTTGGTGCGAGCTGAGATCCGCTCAGAGCCAAGAGGTTTAAACGTGCACCAGGTAGCATTTTGCAAGTTCTCATCCCCATGCTATTCTCGAATCTTCAAAGTTCTGCACATGAGCACTATAACACTTTAATTTACACGAATGCACGCAAACGGTCAACTGGGTTGATCGTTACAATCAGGTGTGGTCAAAATTTATGTTGTGTATTGCTTAATTTCTTACTTTGGTCGTGTGTGACTGTGAGATGCTACTACAAGGATAATTCCTTTTTTTACGAGCCCCTTATTTCGTTTGTGTCTCTATAGGACAATGCCCGTGCGTTGCTACGGGGAAAGAAGACATGGAGATAGTTGATTTGATTTTGTTGGAAGTTTTTAAATAACCCACGCAATTTGCTCCCTGTTCCTAAACCTCGATTGACCAACATGTGTTATTTCTGTCCATTTTTACCCTTTCATTTCATCATGAGTCACCTTCTCTAGCGATTGCCCATCATTTTAGCCATATTTGGAAAATACAATTATCGAGACTTTAAATGTGTAAGCACGTCAATGATAAGAAAAAATTTAGTTATCCTACATCTAAATCGATTCTGAAAAGTACAAGAATTTAAACAAAAATATTGAATCAATGCAGCGAGATAGATACACTGACTACACTTTTTTAATAAAAAGGTACGGTAATTTGTTAACAAAATTATATCATTATTCCTTGTTTCATTCCTCCTCAAGTGCCCATTTGAATACAGATGCATTTCCAAGAAGCAATAAAAAATGACTGACATTACCAAAGGAAGTCATTCCATCACACATGGGTGCCGAATGAGTTTTCAATATCATGGCCACAAAGATATTGATTTTTTTTTCTAATTCCAGGCTACAACCCTAATGTGCATAGTAGTCAGGAGAGGCGGGTGCATAGTAGTCAGGAGAGGCAGTTAGGCACCATTCACATACCCTAGTGTGCATAGTAGTCAGGAGAGGCGTCAACAGATCAAATGGGATTCAGGAAAGAAAAACAAACGATGACAGCCACACAGGAAGAGAAGTATAGAGAAATTCAAATGCAAGCCAATTGCACATCCTGCAGGACATGGACGAAGGGCAGCGTCGCTGTTGTCTTTGGGAGCGAGCAGTCTGCAGGACGTGGACGCCGCCCACCCTGCCTTGAGCGTAGAGGCCTGTGAGCTGATTGGACTGTCAAAGTTTGTGCAGGGAACGATGGCCTCGTTGGAGGCATCGGTTACGTGTTATATAGGGTGAGAACAGCCCCCAACGCGGCATTGTACAGAGGTACGGTACGATCGGAGTACTACTCCGTATCGTACCCGTACAGGTCTATTACAAGAGATATTACATGATTAACATGGACAGCCGAGTCTATATTTGGTAACTAATTTTCTTTCCAAGATCTTTGCAATGTTATGATTACTCATAATTGATCAAAACATATTCTTTCATTGCACGAAGTAACAGACCATAAATATACAGGATGTAATACCTTGTCATCAATTGTTAGGCAGTACGTTGGTCCCTTTGCTTCAACCCAGCCACCATATGTTGGTGTTTTATCTAAGTTGTCTGTAACAATTTGGTACGTATCTTCTGTAGTTTGAGTTAAATGGCAGCACATCTGTTCACTCTCAACGTGAAATTCAGGATCAAAATTAAACCAGCCTAGTTGTTTCAAGAGGTACCATCACTTCATTCAAAGCATAGAATAGCCAAGAGAGAAATCATAACTAACTAAGCCATGTCAGCAACTTACTGGACTATCTAAGAGTACAAACGACATACTTATACTGTAGTTTTCCCTAACAATGGAGTGCCAAAGTGGAAAATCACCACCCACCGTAACACCCTGAAATGCAGACAAAGATCATATAATCCCAAGGTTTCACATGTTCTACACACCTCTTCATCACCTACAGATGATAATTATTTCTAGCAACTTCAACGTTTTGTTGACACCTGTCCATAAGCTTCAGAACATAATGGTATCATTTTATACAAGCATGTTAATCACCAGAACGCAGAGATTTTTTGCAGCAGTCAATGCATGAATCTGATTGGTTGTGGTGTTACATGCGAAGTTCACAAAGAATAGATGAGTACTTACAACCAAAGGAAGATCATATATCTGAATTGGGGGCTTCAGTGACATGTCAGTGTACTCTCTGCCCAAAACAGTACAAATGAAATGCAGATAGTTACGCTTCAAACTATTACATCTGCACCGACATCTTAGTCACAAGATGCATGTTGACAGCGCGCAAATATCATAGTAAATCAAAATCGGTCCAACAAATAAAAATATGCTCAAACTCATATTGTTTAACTGCGGCCAACACCAACCATTGCAACCTGACAACTCTATTTTCTGCTATCGTATGGCATCTTTAAGTCAAAAGAGGCGTAACATTGGAAGCTCCAAGTTTCTAAATAAGCATAGGGTAACCTATTTAGAAGCAGATAAAAAAAAGGACAGATAAAATTTTACATAAGGTACGTTTCCC
Source organism: Poa pratensis (assembly GCA_947311845.1). Lineage (NCBI taxonomy): Eukaryota > Viridiplantae > Streptophyta > Magnoliopsida > Poales > Poaceae > Poa > Poa pratensis. Next base: position 35,543,192 of record CAMZMU010000036.1, on the reverse strand, counting down.
TGAGGAGCAATTACCCTAGTATACATATTAAATCTTGAGAATTTAACTGACTCATAAAATGAAGCAAAGACATGCCACTTAATGCCTTGAGGAGAAATTACCCTAGTATTTTTCTAATAACGTATCATCTGAACCATTCTTGTCAACCTTTTGTATCGATTTTTCAACTAAGCCACCCACTCCATCGAATAGCTCAATCCTGTTTGGTACAAAGTTTCAGGATGTGCATAATCTACTTGAAATAGTAGATTTGGTGATATATGACTAAGGGGAATGTCATGTGCATATTAACACATTTGTAGAAATCTGGAAATGAACTGTATGAATCATCATTAGAAGTACAGGAAGAGGACAAATCTGAAAATTAACAGTGACCTCACCCGTCACATCCTGCAGGCGCTGGAGCGCATCCACCTCCACCCCTGCACCAAGCCCCGCCTGGCGCCGGCCACCAGTTCGCCGTGCGGTGCAGCTCGGCCTGCCCCGCGAACAGCACCTCGACCTTGATTGCAGCGTCCAGTGATTGGCCGCCAATCATTGGCATTAGCGCAGGCCATGGCGCTTCGCTCTCGGCACAGAAGGCGGCAGGCCCGCATCCGGGCGAGCTATGGCGGCAACGGCTTCACGCCGGTATACACGGCCTCGGCAAGGTCAACCTCGATGGGAGAAGGGTTGGTCGAGGGCGGAGAGTTGAGAGAGGAACCGGATGAGATCGTGGAGGCGGATGGAGAAGAGGGAGCAACGACCACCAGAGGGAATGAAGCAGGAGCTCGATGGGCTCGTCTGACAATCCCTCCTTCTCAGTCATGCCCTGGATCAACTTCCTGAGCGCGCCTCTCCGGTGCTGGGAGGTGCTGGAGCGATCTTGGAAGGGGAGATTCCATTGGCGATCTGGAGGGAGACGCCGTGGTGATCTTGGAGGGGGGCGACCCAATCCTTGAAGGCGACGCAGAGGGCTTCACAGCTGATGGCGGCGGCGAACTTGGAACGATTAGCGACGGTGTGGCGGCGCCGTGCGGATGGACGCACAGTACGCTGAGAAGGGCGGTGGAGGCGTCGGCATCGGCGGGCGCGTCGCGCGCGGACGCGTCAATGGCGACCTTGAGGCGTCTACCGAGGTCGAGGAGCGCTTCGTATGTGGGCTTGATTCCGGCGTTCGTTCACTCAATTCGATCGCCGGACGCCTCGGCTCGCCGGCGGCAGGCGTGAATTGGGCGGCGCTGCGGGTGGAGCTGAGATTAGATAGGGTTCGTGGGGAATTTGGTCGGCGGAGGCGACGGGTTGGATGATAGTCACTTCGTACCGCTTCGGGTCACTCAGCGGCGGCATCCAGCGTAATATTCTCAATCCACGAAGATCGAACGTTGTAGACGTGGAGATGCGAATGTGCGGCCAGGATGTATTTCGTCCGTCCGGCCAGGACAGGACACTCCATATTTTTGTAGTAGAGATTGCATCGTACGTCGTCAGCTGCTAGCGACGGCACTGAGCTACGAGCTACTCTTTGAGATACAGACCAAAGTGCCGATCAAACTGGGAATCTCCATTTCAGAACGAATGCAGCTTCCCCAAGTCTCCAAATCGTTCCCGTCAAGAAGAATCAAAGCCGCCTTCTCAATAAGCAAAGAATTTTCAAAACTCACGATTTTCGTTTTTCTGCTGGGTAAAATCAAACAGTCCAGATTTCCTCATTATCAAAACAGTATGCAGGTCAGCAAGCTTATTTGCCGCTCGACTTCTCTGAACTATGATGAAACAACCCAAGGTTGCTCAACCAAACATCATTCCATAACCTGAACCGTCTTAGACAAACAATTCCATAACATTAGTCTGATAAGAAGAACCAACATGTCGATTTGCTAGATGACAAACTTCCACAGTTAAAATGCAGATCCCACGTACATACTCAAGCGCCAAGCTACATAATATCAAGCACACAAGCAGCGAACTTTTGGTCCTCGTAATACATATAGAAGTTTCAGAGCATTTCAGACACAACCTAGTAATATATTACCTTTTCCGTGACAGCGAATTCAGGTTTCTCAGACACGGCCGTCTACTTCCTCGTACATCTTGAGGATCTGCACGCATGCAGCCAGAGGGGTGTCCTTCTGGAAACCCAAAGCATTCGCCAACCGAACGTTGGAGCTGACACCGTTGTTGTTGTTCAGGAAGACAGGGGCCCTCTCTCGCCCCGCAACTAGCTTGGCACACCCCATGTCTGGGCTGCTGACAAGGACAGACTCGCAGAGCTCATGCTCGTGTTCGTCGTCCACGGGGATGTTGTAGGTACCAGTGTGGTCGGTGTGACCCTCGAAGCTGCATGTCTTGGCCCCAGTCAATTTTGATTTGCACTCAACTCTAACCCTTGCTCCTGTGGAAAGAAAGAATGTCGTTAGTCATAATTGGCAGAATAAGATATAGGTCAAGTAAATAGTCGGTATGCTTTTGGTCAACGAGCTTGGATCAATATGAGTTTCGATAAGCAATAGTAATTGTTAGCTTTCTCAAAATTTCGGCCTTATATGCACATACTACACAAATGCAAACTTATCGTTATTAAAACTTCAGCTTTAGTTCGCAGCGTTTTCCAGTTGTTTGTTCCAGTTGTTTGATACCAACCAGGCAAAAGTAAAGATCTAAATTTAAATAACAACAAGTATGGTTAAAAGTTGTAAACAACTTTGTGCTCGAGACACACTGAACCTTCGCTGGTCTGTTCTATCAGCAATGCTAATTTCTGCCAAGGCTTTTAAGGCCTATCTGTGGAAGATATTATCTGTTGTGGACTTACAGAACACCAAGAGCAACAGTGTTGATGGTTTACTAGGTACATCTGATATGATGTATGGATGTGAAAGCAGCATGGAATGTGCATTCATGATACATGTGTACAACAAGTCCAGGACATACATGCATGTGTCCGTCATGGAGCCTAAGAACAAGTGCATGAACTCGACTCTCATAGCAACTCCTATCCTAACGTAGCATAACTCTCTGAATGTCTACATCACTGTCATCAGCCTGATATACAACATTGTTTTAGTTCCTGCTTATGTGATGTACGCAATTTTTGTTTTCTTTCTTTCCTTGTTCTCTAGAGTCCACAATAAGAATTAGGATGACAGTCCATGTCTTTGGAGTCGAGTTGAATTCAGTTATATCCTATCATGTTTTTCTTTTTTTATAAATCAAGAAAAAACATTTCTCTCCTGTCTCTTTGATTTGCTCTCACGTAACCCTTGTAGTTCCGTCATACCAATTTGTATTTATCCCCTTCTAAACCCACAACCCTCTTCAAGCCATGCCAATGTGAACCCAGTTCGAATCATAGGATACTAGAGAACTTCTAGCTATTCTTTGCTTAATTCATAAGAGATACAACAAAGGAAGGGCTACGATTTACTGGTACTCCAAAGGAAGTGCTACAGAGTACTAACACAGTATCAGGGAGTACCACAACTTCAAGGGTAAAATAGTAATTGAGGAAGAAGTCAGCCACTAAAATTATAACATCAGCGCTTTGATCAACCTCTCATGTGGATCCAATAGATAGGAAATATTGGCCTTGCACGATTTTTTTATTCCTCTTCTTGCTGTGAAATGCTTTTTATTATGCACAAAACTCAATGACTCGTCGTCCTTAAAATTAATATTAATCTTCTAAAGACTGGTGGCCGTAGTCCACTAGTCCGTAGAAACGACCGGCAAAGATTAAGATGGGATCGGCTTCTTTCTTCAATTATGTGACGGTAATTATGATGGGATCTGCTTTTTTCACTGACAAGGATCTCTTTAGTACAAAAGTTTTCCATCAGGTCTGGTTAACATTTCAACAATGAGATATGGCCACCTGCCCCAGCGAAGTCGGCTGCCGAGGGCACAATACACAGTCGCGGAGGTGGAGGCAGATTCTCAGTTGTGGAAACATCTCCCATTTTTTCCGAATAGGAGGCATGCCCTAGCCTCTGCATCGATTGATGCACACAGCCATTTTATTGCGAAGTTTATCGTCGATTACAAAAGAAATAATAAAAAGGAAACGCACGCAATAAAGAATACATGTAGCACTTATGCATCACTAGTTCTGTTGCTAAATCCCCAGCCAAATTGGTTGAACAAAGCCCAAACTATAATTTCCAAGTGGTTGCACCCATAGTCCAGAATCTCCCATGCCTCCATACTTGAGTACCATGATGCCCTAAAATAACTGATGTCTGGATCCATACGTATGTGTTGATGTGGTACCATCTTTTGCTATGCTCGTAGGATAGATTTAAGTGGAGCAGAAATTGATCTGCTTTATGTGTGTGATACATTGCTACTTCATTCTAGACTGTTTGAATGTACGCATGCCTTACATAGTGTGCTTGATTTCTTGCACTCTTTGGCCTGCTAACAGCACGTTGACATCATGTTGCCTACAGCGTAAGAATCCTGTCGCATCTATCCCCCACCAGACATGCACGCCAAACACATAAGAATAAAGATATCTGGTGATTCAACGACTTGCAATATTATCAAACACAGGGCCCATTCGCACAAAACCAACGGCGAAAGACAATCAATGCATACAAGATCTTCGAGAAAAGTAAAAGTTAAATTTCTGTTTTACATAGGACAGGAGTGTGCTTGTACAGGTTCCACTAAAACAGTAGGTCTGTTTCACTCACAAGATGTCCTCCAAAGTTGAACTAATAAATTGGGTAATCACAGGTGAGCTGTATCTGTCCTAACTCCAATTCAGAATGGTTTTGTGTCTTAGTCAAGTCGAACCAAGATTAAATGGGTCATTGCAATGTGCAGAGTAGTCAGATCCACCAAATCATGTTAAGTTGTTGCATTTTATTTTATAGCAGGGCGACTGTACTACACTTCGTACAGATTTAAGTCAAGATACTTACCTGCTTTAACTTGTGCACAAAGCTATCCTAAAGATCTAACAAACTTCCAAAACTAACGGATCCAAGCACCAACCACTAGCTACTTCCTCGATGCATACGCATCCACATCGGCATATCAGATCTCAGGGAAAACGAATAGAGATCAACATATATTTATGATAATTCTCTTCGTGTAGTTGCTACTCGGTACTTGCTAATCGAATCAAGCAACATTCCAGTAAAACCTCATTTGAAGGAAGGAAAAGAAACATAAAAGGGATAAAGGGACAGTGAAGCGGTGGGGAAAGGCCCCAGACAGACATACTCTTGTGAAAACTATGCAACCGTAATGGATCGAGGGAGAGAGAAGGGAATAAATGGATGTGGCATACGTACCGGCGATGTAGGTGGAGGCCGGGGTCTCAAAGCCGGCGCGGCAGGTGTCGCACCAAACGCTACCGCGGACGATGAATTGGGCACGGGGCGAGCGGAGATCGCGGTACGCGGAGGCAGACGACGCCGCGAGCGCGCACAGCACGGCGGCGAGCAGGAGGGAGGCGCGGAGGGACGCCATTGCAGTCGGCGGGTTGAGGAGTGAGCGGCGAGTGGAGTGAAGTGGAATGAGATTGCGGAGCGCGTGGAGTGAAGGGAATAATGGTCTCGTGGTGGGACCGCTGTAGCGTGAGCGTTGGGGATCCGAGCACCGCACGGTGAGCAAGAGCAGGCTGGAGAGAATCTAGGGAATTGACTCTCATCTGAAGTTCAGTTAAAAATAATTTTAGTCAGAAAAGTTTAACCCAAATCTGATCCTGTTGCTCAGGGACTGGCTCGTCAGCGTTGAACTTGGTTTAATCCGCACCACGCACAGTGGCGGATCCACTTGGTCCTAGGGGATGCACAGGACACATGTTAAAAAATAATTTCTTAGTAAAATAGCAATTTTTCACCATAGATGCACCCCTAAAAGATGAATTTTCTCTCTTGGTGCACGCGGTGCCATATGCTCTAGCTCCGCCACTGCCACGCACTTTGGAGTATATGTTGTAATGTTGTAACTAGTCTAATAGCCTATTTGCTCAGGAGGAGGTAAGTTATAAAGATATACTTCCTCTTGTCTCATCAAAACGTCTTATAAAGAAAACGAAGGAAGTACTAATTATTGATATACGTGGACACGGTGTTTCGGGTAATAGGTGTAGATGCACCCGTCTATGTAAGATATTTTTAAATACTTTTTAAAATATCAAAAAAATAAAATCGGATATACACTCACATATTGTATGCTTGCACAAAAAAGTTTCGTCAAAAAATGTCTTTTTTGTGGACTGAGTAAAAAAGACAAATAAATGTTTCGTCAAAATTTATTTTTGGACCACTGAAATTTGTTTTTTTACACAAGCCACAAAACGTGTCATTTTTTCACGAAACTGTTTGTGCGAACATAGAATGTGCGAACATATATCCGAATTTTTTGTTTAGAATTTTTTGACATTTTAAAATGCCGTTTTTGGATAGTGGGTGCATCTACACGTATGATGTGAAAATGGTTTCCCGATATACGTCCACTTTACACTCTCGCAAAGGGTTTCACAGTATGTGTTGCGGCTGATTTTTAATCTACAACTTGCTACTCTAATATTTCCTTCAGCTTAGTAAAAATATGTTATTTCAACTCTTATAAACTACCGTATATCAACTTATTACACTTGCTCTTATGTTATCGTAATGTATCTAACTCCAAAATTCCTCTTTGCCTCCTTATAAATGAAATGGTATAGCATGGATCAACGTATAATAATATGTCTTATGTCTGACATGTAACTACTCCTTCGGTTTCAAATTGAAACATAAGATGTTTTAGATTTTCCAATACGGATTACGTACTGACTGAAATGGGTGATCTACACAGTATACATATGAATTAGAAAAAGTTAAAACATCTTATATTTGGGAACAGAGGTGGTATACATATGCACGGAAAGTGCATAAGTGCATGTATTTCAATATTTGGGTATTTCGTCAGCAGTTAACTACTGCCATTTTTCATAAGCATTGCAAAGCAGTCACACGATTCCTAAACCACAAAACCACCACCGATTGATGGTAACAACGATGTGTGGACTGGCGAGCGGCCTGATTCATAGGTATAATTGGTCATTAACTTGTCTAAAGCATAGTAGTCACAGATAAAGGTGCACTGAATGTGGTTAGGAGCAACCGGCCTTCCATACTGTTCGTGTTTTTGCCTGCTCCAGTGGTGCTGTGCATATGCCATCTCAGTCACGGATCCAGCGTCGTCGTTTGCAGCGGGCGTCGGCGCGGGCGGTCACATGATGTGCGCGGGGCCGCGTCTCTCTATGCACGCACCCGCGGTACGGTTACCCCTACGATTGGCTCAAGCACTTCCCCTCTGCCGATCGACGCGGCTTTTCTGTGTATGGCTGTCGCCCTCGATTCATTTCATTTCATTTCCTCCGTGAGGACTGGCTAGCTGATATTAGGGCTTTCTTTGATCACAGCATTACAAAACATAGAAATAGGAAAACTCACGAATTTAACAGGATTATATAGGTACAAAATAAAGGAATGCAGAATATAGAAAAACTACAGAATAATCATTTGGATGGAACACTAGAAAAACACAGAAAAAGGGGATCGATTCTACGCAAATGAATGTAGAGAAGAGTTTAGATTGAATCTTGAAATTCCTATGATATTGAGGTATAGAAATGCAAGCCATAATTTTTTTAAATGTGTCATTTTTTGATCCAAAGGAGTTTCCACTCGTACAAAGCGACCCTATAGACATGGGTCAAAACCCTCGTCGAAAATGGAAAGAGACTATGTGTTCCTATGCCGGTCACTGATGTGAGGTGCCTCATCTATAACGAAGGCAATAACAATAACCGATGAGCACAACTACTGGCAACGTTCGTCCGTGTTTTTGTTTCTTAAGATATGACTCATCAGTAACAGATTTTCATGTTCAACTCGTTTAAACTAAGTTTTTTTTAGTTTGTCTAACGAAGGCAATAACAATAACCGATGAGCACAACTACTGGCAACGTTCGTCCGTGTTTTTGTTTCTTAAGATATGACTCATCAGTAACAGATTTTCATGTTCAACTCGTTTAAACTAAGTTTTTTTTAGTTTGTCTATTAGGGATATACATTTGACATCACATACATCAATAACAGGAACAAAATCTTTACACAACATACACATATCTTACTCAATGTAACCGCCAATTCAGAACATACAGTAGATGTTGACAATAATAAACAAGTTAGCTACACTAAAGACGGTTGCAAGTGAAATAGGCTAAAACAGAAGAAAGTCAACTATGATAAAACTAGTGGGTCTATGCTAAAACAAGTTCTCTAAGCTACATCCAGTGGATGATACCTTAGGCTCAACGAGAGACCCGTGGGTTCGTTAGTGTGCAACAGATCCGGGCGGCGAGGAGGAGGCCGCGCCGCTCGGAGGAGATGAGGAGGCGATGATGTTGGTCGCGAAGCTCGGAGGAGAGGCGGAGGCTACGATGTCGGCACGAAGATCAGAGGAGAGGCACGGAAGCGCTGCTGGCTGTGCCGCTCGGAGGAGACGCGCAGCCGCCGCGACACCGTGTCCAAATCAGGGATAGTGCAGGAAAGAGTGAGAGTAAAAGTGAAAGGGTTAGGATTTGCCGTTTAGGAGAATTTATAACACCAATACGACATCGGAAATGGATATTCTTGATCACCGTTTCCTTTATAAATTTGCAATAACAAATAGTACCTAGATCACTGTTTCCTTTGTAAAGCTAGCACTACTACTTCTACTACTAGCTCTGGTTTGGTTCAGTTCATAGGTCATGTGTGAATATACCACTAGAAAGTTTAGATGTTATATTTTTAGTTGGTTGTTATGAAATTCATATTACATTGGCAAACTTACTGAAATTCATATTACATTGGCAAACTTACTGATCTAAGAATACACCGGCTTTATAAACCATACCTGCGCCTCATCACCAACGTCGTGGTCACCCTCCTCCTCCTCCGTCGCCGCCTCCTCCTCCTCATCCTCTCCTCCTCCGTCGTGTGCTCCTCCTCCTAATCATCGTGGTCGTCGGCGTGGCTGTCGGCGTGGTCGCTCGGAGATGATGGGTCGGGTACCAAGGGGCTCTCCTTCATACCAGGGGACAAAGTCCTCCTGATTTTCCGCGCTAGCGTCATCGCTAGTGACTTCCTGAAACCATCAGCCGACAATTGTTGTAGAGAGAGAATTGGAAGAGAATGAGAGAGAGAAGTGTTCTTTTATTGATAGTAGCGTGCAGTTCAATTTCCTCTTAATTTCAACCGCATTTAAACAGGCGCACACCCTCTACAAATCATTCTTCTTGTAATGTACATGCACTCTTTTCTTCACAATGTACTCTTATCGCGCCTTTGAGTTCAACAACTGTCAGGAATACAATGCCAATGTGAAAATTCCCTTCTTCCATGTCCTAAAACTTTTGAGTGTCACTTTCTTATTAATTTCTGTTGGGAATCAATATGGACGTCCACGTCTCCGCTATTTGTTATTGTCCAAAAGGTGTGTTCCAGGTCATGTCCACCTGGTATCGAACCTGTAGGGTTACACTCTTAAGTCTTCTTAAGTCTGTTTTGTATGTCGAAGGATTGGAACAAGAGAAAGAGTCACCATAATGGTTTATGTGTGATCAAAATAATTTCGGAGAGAAGTTTTCCGGGAATTAAATAAGTGAACATAAAATGTCCTAGAGTCAAAGAAATAGTTTATATTACTATCTAAATATTTGTAGAGGAAACTGGAAGTGTTCCGGAGTCCCCGAAAGGTCCCGGTGAACCCTAAAGGGCCACGGAAGGTCTAGAAAGGTTTTAGAAGCTTCTAGAATAATTTTGGAATATTCCGAGGGGTCTCATGGGCTGCCTACTTGGCTTAGCCTAGGATGGGGGACAACCTATTGGGCCAGAAGGCCCAATAGGGAGGCGCACCCCCTTTGCTTGGGAGGCAAGCCACCTAGGGCGACTAGGGTTTGGGAAAAACCCCTTCACCATTGGTGCATCGGCCCTTGGGGTGGCCCCCATGGGGCTGTGGCCAAGGGAGGGTTTCCCCTCTGTCCTATATAAATAGGGGATCCCCTCCCCTCTCAACACACACGTTGGATCTTTGGGTTTTTGAGGTGTCCTCTCCCTTAGATCTATTTTCTCGCTCCCATGTGTTGCGATCTTCACCTTGTATACACCAGAGTATACTTATTCCTAGATGACAAAGTTCTGCTGGACTGGAAGAGACATACATGTGCAAACTCTCAGAGGGATCATACATTTTATCCTATTCGAGTTAGCTGCTAACGTCGGAGTTCCGGACGACGGAACACTAACGAACTGGAGCGGGGAGTTGGCGACATCCTCAATACTAGGCTTAGCCGTGAGGATCTTCATCAACATCTACTTCCGTTGCACAGTGTCGGTATGATAACTAGATCATCTCTCGCATGTATCTTCATGGATTGATCTTGATTGTTATGAGCAAGGCGAATTTTTTGTCTTCCATCATGTAACCAAACAATATCTTTCTTCCTTGCTTGTAAATTTACTTCCACTTCTTCTGCTTAGTCAACATCTACAATGTTTCAATCTTGCGGCTCTTCCAAATATGAATATGTACTGACTCAATTTAGATTTCTTTTTTTGGCTGAAACTTTTCATCTACCCATTCATCAAAAAAGACATCATCATCTGTTGTAAACTCATTACAGAGTCGGCCAGTATGAATCCCATTCATTGTCTTCACTCTCATTATCAGTGCCATTGGGGGTTTGTTCTTCCACCACCAGCTCCCTCCTACTTTTTCTCAGCACATGTCCAATATTCTGCTGCTGCCTTGGTGGAACACTGTTGTTGTCTTCATCGGTACTGCCTGCATGACACTGGTTCAAAGTTTCTTCCTTAACTTTCACCTTATACCTACAGGACCTAGGGTTCAACACGGGAGGCAAATCAGATGTACAAGTTATTTTTGAGTATCATCCAGTACAAGGTCAAAGGCCATATCCTGAGGGTTTAGAAACATATGAAAATATCGAAACTTTGGAACAACAATTATGCTCAATGTGTTAGTATCACAGTCCACAATGTGAAGTTCTGTATCTAGGTTATTTGCAGGGAGCAGCCAACACGAAATGTAAATTTCTAGTTTATTATAACCTAGCAGCTACATAAAATATAGGAGCTAGAGAGTATACCATGTGTGTACTTCACATCCATCAGGAATACCAAATTTGTCATCGACATGTGTCTTGGATGAGCCAAATCAATCCAACATAATTGATTTATATGGTGGATTGCTCCTCAAGTGATCCTAAATAACATGTAATTGTCAAAATATACCAACAATTTGTATTAAACACGAAACCAGTGCCACATGAGGGGATTAGGGTTAGGTTCCCCGGTGTCGGGGGGCTACCCCCGGGTAGGGTCAGGGCTTGGCATAAAGATGAGTTTAAAGATATGCCGAGGTACGGAAAGGGTCGACCTACTTGGGCCTGGGAGAAACCGAGCTTCATATTGACCTGGAGAGTATAAAGACCGACCTATCTTGGCCCAGAGGGGTCCGAGGTTTCCCGTTGGCATGGGCCGAGGTTCACTGTCCGAGCTATGGTCAGCCGACCTAATACCTCGGTGCTATGGTTTATATGGTGAGTACAGGAGAAGCTGTGTGAAGGAAGTTGTACCCGAGGTGGTCGGATCTTAAGTACAAGACCCGAGGTAAGGAACGGGAGCAAGACCCGAGCTAACCAAGGCAGGAGGCCGTAGGTCGGGCAGGAGTCAATGCTCCTGTCACTTCTAGCCGGGTACAAGAGCGCCTGACGCGGGAGCGTCTGTCACGGAGCCTGGCAGAGGCGTGCCCCGGGTTCGGCGGGGCTGCACGTCTCTGACCGCTGACCACGCGGATCTGGGAAAAGGCTACGAGGTAGCTCTGCCAGGCTACGTCCTGTCTCTGTCAGAGGAGACATGCTAGTTCTGCCGTTAGGCAACAGGAGATGGGCAAGCCACGTCTTGTCCCTGACAGAGGTACGGTGGTGACCGGTACAGAGGCATGGCAACAGTGTTCAGCGAGGGGCACAACGGTAACCGGCTGGCCTATATAGAGGGCTTCACCCCCCTCCTGCTTAGGCCCCCCAAAAAACGGACTGATCAATCAAGAGAGAGAAAAAGAGAGAAAGGAACCTCGGAACACCCCGGAAACACCTCGGATCTAGCTCGGAGTGCCTTCTTCCTCCCGTAGCTCCATCTTTTACCTCAAGTTCTCACCATTGTATCATCATACAGCTCGAGGAGCAGCTTGTACTTGTCACTTTGAGCTATACACTGAGTAGGATAGTGCTGCAGTAGGGGTGTTACCTCCACAAGAGGGCCCCGAAGCAGGGTACATCGTGGTGTGCTTTGTGTTCTTGGTTTCTTGGTTTCTCGTTCGTGTTCTTGCGTGTTCTTGCGTGTGCACTTCTTGAGTGCATAAACCCTCCCCGGATTCCCCCAACGACCATTCGGCCCCATCTTAGCCATACCTATGGCATCTGCCGTGATCCCACCACGACAGTTGGCGCCCACCGTGGGGCAGATTGAGGCGTTGGAGGGAGTTTACATCCGGACGGGCTCAGGCGAGCGTGTTCTTTCCGGGCTTATCGCCAAGATCGGAGAGTTCACCTTCATCAGCGACAACGCGGGGTGTTTCGCCGGCAAGCCCTTCCCCGAGCATGGCTTCACCATGATGCTCGGCAGCTTCGTCACCTATGTTGCTGTCGAGGTTGTTCGCGGGTACCCGGAGCAGGTGCTCGTGGACGACGAAACTCCTCTCCTCGCGGCTTTAGGTCGGCGTATCACTCGCCCCGAGAGCTGCGTGGAGGTGATGATGACGGTCCGGTTGATGCCGCTGGCAAAGTAGATGCCAGCAAATCCAAGGCGGCCGAGGTTGCTAAGGTGAGATCTGCAAAGCCCAGGCTAGAGAAAGAGCTGCCTGGCCCCCGAGGCTGCAGGGCCGAGGTGCGACCCTGGTAGAGATAGTGGAGACACTGGCAGACCCAGTAAATCCAGGAGTGGATGTAGTGGTGACTGTGGCCGACCTAGAGGCAAAGCGTGTCCTGTTGCAAAGGAGGCTGTAGCAATGATGACAGCTAGAGATGAGTTCAATAGAGATCTGCGTGAGTACAATGCAGCGAATGGCTTCACCCCGGTAGCAGTTGATACACATAGGGGAGCCGAGGTGCGGCAGAGAGGCAAGGGGCTCAATGATGAGATAAACAGGGAGGCTCGACCTACCACCTCGGCTAGGAGTGAGAGTCGCGTGTCGACTGGAAGGCCGTATATAGTTCCCCTGCTAAGAACCTCAGAGCTGCCGAGGCAGGCAGGGCCGAGCTATCCGGGTTGACTGGAGATGCATGGCGTGCGCAGCAGAAGCGAGTCAATGAGTTAGTATATGTAGCTAACCAGCAGAATGAGGCTCTCCGCAGAGCATATGCCGGGGCTGGTGATTCAGAGATGGTTTATTCAGCTAGGCCAGTTAGTCAGGTGTCCAAGGGGCAAGCCTCGTCTCCACTCGTCGGAGGAGCCGATCGAGCCCGGAGTGTCACCTCGGGTCAGAACAAGCTGCAGATGTATGATCCAGTCTTAGCAGCAAAGCAGAAGGTGGGCCAGGGCAATGCTAGCCGAGCTAAGGGAAACCCCGGCCCAGGTAATGCAAGCCGAGCTAAGGGTAACTCCGGTCAGGGAAATCAGAATGGCGGCAAGCAGCATCGGCTGGCCGAGGTAAACCACCTCCGCCCCCGAGGTATCAGCAACAACCCGGCCGCAGGGGCAATATCAGCGAGAGCCGGAGTATGTTCAGCAACCTCAGAATGTCGGTCAAGGCGATGACCGATATGATGATGGAGACTCGGCCATGGCGCGAGCTGGATACCACAGAGTGGATGGGGCGTTGGGACCTCGGATAGGAGGTCGGATGTTAGCTCCAGGCGATGTTCGTAACAAGCTGGATAGAATCTACTTGTCCGAGCAACTGGAGGAGGAAGGCCCTCCTGGTCCGGCGTGTTTTGGACCTCGGATCATGAAGGAGCCACCACCGCCAGTATCTCAGTTCCAGTTAGGTCGGAACACCAAGCCATACAACGGGAGCACCAAGCCACAAGATTGGCTGACAGATTATGTATCCTCGGTGCACATAGCGGGGGGCAATCGCCGATGGGCGGTCCGGTATCTCCCGCACATGTTGGAAGGTCCAGCTCGGATCTGGCTGAATAATTTGCCGGAGTATAGTATCAACTCCTGGATAGACTTGGAGCTGGCGTTTAACAGCAACTTTGCTAGTACATACAAGAGGCCAAACCGACCTCAGCTCCTGGCAGCATGTAAGCAAGATGATCATGAAACTGACCGAGAATTCTTAACTCGGTGGAGCAATGTTCGGAATTCCTGTGAAGGAGTTGTAGAGGCACAGGCCATTTCCTGGTTTGCAGATGGTTGTCGACATGGCAGCATGCTGTGGCAGAGGCTCCAAAGAGATATGCCGAAATCCCTAGCAGAAACAATCCGGATTGCAGATTCTTATGCTCTGGGTGATCCGATGCAGCCAGCAGCAGAGGCAGTGGCACGTAACAGAAGGAGGGAGCCAATAAACAACCGGCTCGGACCAAGGTGTAATGACCGCCAAGAGTTCGGACAAAAGAGGAGGGAGCCGGACTACCCATACACCTCGAACCAAGTTGCAGCGGTGAACCCGGATCAGCCCGGAGCTGGAGGTGTCCAGAGGCCGAAAATCAATGGTCCGGCATTTAGTCCGAACCCGGAGCCACCCTTGACTTATGAATCAATGATAGATGGTCCTTGCTGTTACCATACGACCGACCCGCGCAAGCCAGCCAACCATTCAACCCGGCAGTGCAGCTGGAACCGCAGAATCAGGAAGAAGGGGCGAAGGCCGGAGGAATCAGAGCAGGACCACCTCAGAGATTTCAGCCGAGGTCCCACCCAAATCTGTCCGGAGCAAATGTTACCCCGATAACCACTGCACCTCCTCCGAGGCCTGCAGCAGCAAGGCCCGTGAATGTTGTGAATGTCCGAGGTAATAACAACAACAATGGTGCCGGACCAAGTCAGCAGTATGAATACCCCGGAAATGACTATAGAGAGGCTCATGCGAGCTATGTGGTCTTTGTGACCGAGCCAACTGACAAGAAGAGCGTGCAGAGGCGTGCCATGGAGGTGAATGCAGTAATGCCGGTGGTGCCGACCTATATGAACTGGTCTGAGCAGGAGATCACTTGGAGCAGAAAGACACACCTCGGATCATGCCGAGCCCTGGAAAGTATGCCCTGGTGGTAGATCCACGTTGTGTGGGCCTACCAACAATGTGAGGTTACCCGAGTTCTGGTGGACAATGGCAGTGCCATCAACATCATGTACCGAGACACAATGGTGAAATTGGGCATATCGCCAAATCAGTTGATGCCAAGCAGTTGTACTTTTCATGGGATTGTGCCTGGCGTTTCCTGTGCACCCATGGGCAAGATATGGGTGGATGTAGCATTTGGAACCAAGGATAACTGCCGAGTTGAGAGTATCGAGTTCGAGGTGGTGGACTTGGAGAGTGCATACCATGCATTGCTTGGAAGGCCGGCTCTGGCCAAGTTCATGATTTCCACCCATGTTGCATACCTGAAGATGAAAATGCCAGGGCCTAATGGGATCATATCCATCTCGGGTGACTACAAGCGAGCCATTCAGTGTGCCTCGGGGGGTCTAATCTGGCCGAGTCTTTGGTGATCGCAGCTGAGAAGAAGAAGCTGCATCAAGTGGTGGCAATGGCGCAGTCAACACAGCTCGGCTGTCCGGACTGATGAGCCCGGACTCAACTGCGCATTCGAGGTGCCCAAGGAGACCAAGAAGATCCCCATTGACCCGGAGCACCCAGAGCATATGGCCATCATTGGGACCGGGCTGGGCGAGAAATAGGAAGGCGAGCTCTGTCACTTCCTCCGTGAGAATCGGGATATCTTTGCATGGTCGGCTAAGGACCTGCCTGGTGTTCCGAGGGAGTTGGCAGAGCACTCTTTATTTGTCAGGCCAGAGGTGAAACCGGTGAGGCAACCGACCCGTCGTCTCTCAGACGACCGAGACAAGTGGTGCTGGACGAGCTGGCTAAGTTGCTTGCAGCCGGGTTCATTATGGAGGTGCTGCATCCGGACTGGATATCCAATCCGGTCTTGGTGGAAAAGAAGAAAGACGAGCCAGCCGTGGTCAAGGTGTGGCGCATGTGCATTGACTTCACTAACCTCAACAAGGCGTGCCCGAAAGATCCATTTCCATTACCTCGGATTGATCAAGTGATTGATTCCACTGCTGGTTGTGAACTGTTGTCTTTTATCGATGCGTACTCTGGTTTTCACCAGATACCACTGAACCCAAAGGATCAAATAAAGACTGCTTTTATTACCCCGTATGGGGCGTATTGCTATCGTGTCATGTGTTTTGGTCTGAGAAATGCCGGGGCAACTTATCAGAGGTGTATGCAGAAATGCCTGCACTCTCAAATGGGCAAAAATGTGCAAGTGTATGTCGATGATATCGTCATCAAAACTAAGGAGAAACGTACTCTCCTCGAGGATCTCGAGGAGACATTTGTGAATTTGAGAAATATCGGTTGAAGCTTAACCCGGACAAGTGCACCTTTGGTGTCCCGGCTGGAAAGTTGCTCGGATTCCTGGTGTCTAGCCGAGGTATCGAGGTTAACCCGGCCAAGATCCGAGCTATTGAGAACATGAAGTTACCGAAGTGTTTGAAAGATGTGCAGAAATTCACAGGGTGCCTAGCCTCGTTGAGCCGATTTGTAGTCGGCTGGAGAAAAAGCCTTACCTTTGTACCAGCTCATGAAGAAAAGTACCGGGTTTACATGGACCCCGCAGGCCGACGTGGCGTTCAGAGCTGAAAAAGATGTTGTCCACTGCCCCGGTGTTGGCGTCACCATTGCACAATGAGCCGATGTTACTTTACATTGCGGCCACAAACCGAGTTGTAAGTGTGGCAGTGGTGGTGGAGCGCGAAGAAGGTGGCAGGTCGGTGCAGAGACCGGTGTATTACTTGAGCGAGGTGATCTCTACCTCGAAGCAGAATACCCTCACTACCAGAAGATGACGTATGGTGTCTACCTGGCGGTCAAGAAGTTGAAGCATTATTTCCAGGAGCATCCCATGACGGTGGTGTGCGAAGCTCCAATCTCGGAGATCATCGGGTGCAAAGATGCAACTGGCCGAGTTGCCAAATGGGCGATTGAGGTGTCTCCATATGCACCACATTATGAGAGAAGAGATGCAATTAAATCCCAGGCGTTGCCGGACTTCTTTTGTGATTGGGCCGAGATGCAGTATGAGCCACCCAGGCCGGACTATAATTATTGGAAAATGCATTTTGATGGGTCCAAGACAAAGATCGGGCTGGGGGCTGGAATAGTCCTCACCTCGCCAAAGCGAGATCAGCTGAAATACGTGCTGCAGATTCATTTCTCAGCATCAAACAATGTGGCGGAGTATGAGGCCTTAATCCATGGCCTCAAGTGGCAAAGGAGATCGGTATCCGGCGTGTAGAGTGCTTCGGCGATTCCGACCTGGTGGTGCAACAATCTTCTGGAACTTGGGATGCTCTGGATGCCAACATGGCGTTATATCGGTTCCATGTGCAAAAGATATCCGGGTTCTTTGAAGGGTGTGAGTACAGGCATATACCTCGGGCAGAAAATGATGCTGCCGACGTGTTGTCAAAGCTCGGTTCATCGAAAGAGGCAGTACCACCAGGGGTAGCCCTGAATCACTTGAGAACTCCTTCAATCAAACCTTCTCCTGAATCCGAATCTATTTTCATCCCGGCGGAGCAAGAGCCCGGACCTGTTCCAATGGAGGTAGACGTCGGTGCGTTTGGTCGGACCCGGGGACTGCGTGGCAGAGCTCGGGGACTGCGCACCGAACCTCGGGGACTGCTCATCCAGACTCGGGGACTGGTCGCAGGATGGTGGAGGAAATAATGGAGGAGATTATGGTGGCCGAACCAATGGAGGTGGACGAGAATTTTTCCTTTGCACCCAGTGCCGGAGTGGGCGGAGCAAATCATGAAGTTCATAACGGAGGGAAGCATGCCAAGTGACACAACCGAGGCTAGGAGAATTCAAAGGAGGGCCAAGGCGTACACCATCATCAACAAGGAGCTCTATAAAAGAAGCGTAACCGAGGTGTTGCAACGGTGTGTCGAGCCAGCTGAAGGCAAGGAGATGCTTTTGGAGATCCACCAAGGAGAGTGTGGTCATCATTGCAGCACAAGAGCTCTGGTGGCCAAGGTGTTCAGGCATGGGTTCTATTGGCCCACTGCTCTTGCTGATGCAGAGGCCATAGTCCGGAGATGTGAAGGATGCCAAAGGTTTGCCAAGCAAACGCATATGCCAGCCTCGGCGCTCAAAACAATTCCTATCACTTGGCCGTTTGCGGTATGGTGTTTGGATATGGTGGGAGAGTTCAAACCAGCCCGAGGTAACATGACGCACATTGGTGATGGTGGACAAAGTTCACCAAGTGGATCGAGGTGAAACCAATCCGGAAGTTGGATGGTCATTCAGCAGTGACTTTTTGAAGGAGATATTCTGCGATATGGTACCCCCATAGCATTATCTCGGACAACGGCACGAACTTTGCTGTTGGAGAATTTGCTCGGTTTTGCATGAACAAGGGAATCCGGCTGGACATAGCCTCGGTGGCACACCCGGAGTCTAATGGACAAGTGGAAAGATCAAATGCTCTAGTGTTGGCCGGCATCAAGGCTCGGCTCATTGAACCACTGCTGAAAACGCCGGGGTGTTGGATAGATGAGATACCAGCAGTACTGTGGGGTCTAAGGACCACGCCAAATCGATCAACTGGCTATACGCCATTTTTTATGGTCTATGGGGCAGAAGCTATGCTACCCACTGACATCGAATATGATGCGCCCAGAGTGGCAATGTACACTGAAGCCGAGGCAAAAGAGGCTCGGGAGGATGCAGTAGATCTGCTTGAGGAAGCGAGAGAATTGGCCTCATCTCGGTCAGCAATACCACAAGGTCTCCGACGTTATCATAGCCGGAGTATCAACCCTCGTGTGTTTCACGAGGGAGATTTGGTGCTGAGGCTGGTGCAGCGCAAGAAAGGTCGGCACAAGTTGTCACCTCCATGGAGGGACCGTTCATTGTGAGCCGAGCTCTGCTCAATGATTCTACTATCTAATAGATGCGCAGGAACCAAGGGAAGATGGGCTGGACAACCCCGGATCAGAGGTCAGGCGACCATGGAATATAGCTCTACTCCGACCTTTCTACTCATGAAGGGCGCAATGTATGCCTCGGTTAATCCTTAATAAATGTCGGCACTCCGAGGTTGAAGCTCGGGGACTGCCTCGCTCTTGTGCTGTGTTTTATTTCTGTTTGTCATTTCGTTCATATGCCGAACTATTTTGAACCTCGTCTCAAACTTCAAGTAATGTATGCTGTGTAACTAATCTTGTGACTCGACTGACGAACGCCGAAATGGTAGTCAAGAGCAAAGATGAAAAAACGTGGGAAACATGAAAATGAACTCGGGGACTCGGTCCAAAATATAGTTCGGCATGTGTCGTTTACTAACCCCTGTCTTTACCTTTCGTTTATGTCGGATGATTTGAAAACACCTCGACATTTGCTAAGTACTGTATGCTATAAACAACAATCTTGTGACTCGACTGTCGAACGCCAAAATGGTAGACAAGCAAGAGAATGCCAAGTATAGTAAACACGAAAGTGAACTCGGGGACTCGTTCCAAAAGGGTTCGGCATAAATTCTTAGAAAAGCATGGTTCGGATAGCAAGATAAATAGTACTGGTAAAGGCAAACTACTTAAGGTCTGTTACATCTGCACCCGGCATACCGGGGATTTAATGTTTTGTTTGAGACAAGTTCAGGCCTCGGAAGAAGGAGCCTCGGGCGCAGAGCTCGGGCGCAGGAGCCTCGTGCGCAAAACAACCTGTCGCGGAAGCAACCCCTCGGTTGTGGGAGTGGATGCCGTGGGTGTCCGTCACGTCGGGGGAAATCACCTCGGTGGCTACGGCTTTGCCGGACTTGCCCTTGGAGTTCGGATGGTTCGTCGAAG